>VXAY01003293.1:1454914-1482755 GCA_013399855.1 Oxyruncus cristatus | reverse complement strand
CCTGCGGCGGGAAGGCGCTGCCCTGCCCGGCGGCTGTTGCCGTGCCACGCTTCCCCCTGCCCCGGCCGGGGAGTCCTGCCCTCAGAGCTGCGGTTGTGTTGTGGTTTGTTTCGGGCTTTTCTTAGTGGGGGTTGTTTCGTTTGTTTGCGTGTTTGTTTCCCGTTGCCCGCAGCCACGTCGCCCCTGCCCGGCCGCGGGGCTGCGCTGGGGATGGTGGAGGGGAGGGGAACGCCTTGTCCGTGCCGCCCTGCCCGGGGTGATGCGGGCAGCGGCTCCGGGGGTCCTGCCCCGTTCCCCCCGGACGCGGCCGTGTGTCGGGGCTGACCGGAGGGACGGGGCGATTTCCCCGGGCAGGCCCTTTGTGTAGGGCAGAGGAGCTGAGTCTCCTCCGGGGCCAAGTGAGGAAGAAGAGGCACGGGTTTTTTTTTTTTTTAGTTGTGGTGCGTTGAAGATAAGCTGTGTTTGTAACTCTCAGGATCCCTATTCGAGTGTTCTATTAATAGTAAATTATCTCGTTCAGTCTCTGGAAGGTTAATTCTCCCAACTTTCTTCAGTTGTCTTTTTTGGGTTTTTTTTTTTGGCTGGAAACTGCACGTTCTTTTCCCTAGGCTTCCCTAGGGTTTATCTGCAAAGTTTGTTTGCCCACCCAGCATCGAGGCGTTGCTCCCTCGTAAACTGAGGTTGAGTGAGCCTATTCCATTTCTTGACTCCTTTAGGCTCTGAGTTACAGGTCTTGGAATTAGATCTTTAATTTTTCTTTTACCAGTTGAGAAGTTGTCTCTTGTATTTAAGTAATTAAACTTAAGGGTTCCTATTTTTAATTCTGTTGGGTTGCTAGTTCTTTTGGTTATCAGGGTTATTTTTGCATTTTTAGAGAAAGAGAAAGGAACTTGGTTCCTTGTGTCTGTTTTTCTTTACAAATAAGAAGCTTATGTGTGATGTCAAAGGAAGAATATTTTTCCTGCTTCCTAGACTCTGATTTTCACCTTTTTTTAAAATTAGTTTCCTGTTTTACACAATTAAGAAAACTATCTAAACCTTGCCAGAAAACCGGTCAAGCTATAAAAGCAGCTGTTGTTTTCTCATTTCTGAGGATGCCTTTCCAAAATCATGTTCCTTCTGAAACGGGATAAAGTGTTAGGAACTAGAGAAGCTCTTGAGCCTTGTCTGTATTTGCTGCTTATAATGCTCTTGTTGGGCCCTGGCTGCTTCTTCTTAAACTTCCTTGATGACTGACTTACACAAAGTGGTTGTTTCCTTCAGAATCTCTTTACTCTATAGCTGATAATGGGGAGAGAAACAAGATAACAATTATGTGGTAATTAACATACAGAATGTGTTTTTCTTTTGGCACTTCCTGTTCTGCTTTAAAGAAAGTAAATTCAGTCTCTTTGGGTTTTGTTTTGGGTTTTTTAGCAGGGATAATAAATAGGAGTAACTTCTGGAACTGTATGTGTCAAAAAGATACAATAGGTATAATAAAAAGAAGGTGGATGACTGTGAGCGAGAAATTACTTTTACAGGAGTTAATGAGTGTGATCAGGGCCTTATAAATTCAGCTCCATTTGGGGCCAGAGGATGACTTTGTATGTGGTTAGCAAATAAGGAGAGTTTGCTCTGAGCCACTCTTCCTTTTGGGTCCACTGAGTGGGAAGTAAGCAGTTTCTGGCAGAGAATCCAGTTTCTTTTTAAAAGTGACTTTTTGAGGAGAGAATCCGTGGTATTCTGTTCCTTATTGTGGCTACAGGTATATATGAAAAAAATGTTCTTTGTGAAGCTCCCTTCTAGATGCTGACCTGCTGGACAGTGAAAGGAGTTCTTGGAGTTTAGCTGGTGCTTGTTACAAATTTTAAGATTCTGGTTTTTTCCTGCCTTGAAAAAAGATACCCTTTTCTCTATGTACTTCTCTCCCATCCCTCTCCCGTCTGGTTGTGGAACTTATTAAACAAAGAAGCAGTGTGGTTTTTTTCTTCTATGCCTTTGAAGGACATGTGTAAGACAACCAAGCCAAGGCTTGCATTTGCTGGGACCTGTGCAGTTCACTGCGTTATATTTAAGAGTCCCCATTATCTGTATCGCTGAATTGACTTTGTGGCATGAAACTTTTTTAAATGATCCGCCAGTATCAGTTAAAAGTGAGATTTGCATGTACTGGTGATCTGCAGAACATGAGCTGTGCACTCATATATTTTCTGCAGAGCGCCCGGAGTGCCTGCAGTGTTTTGTACTGCCAGTGGTGTTCCATATCTTTGGAAGGAGTCCTTATGGAAACTGTTGATGGAACTTGGTGGAGCCTTGGAGAGTAAAATGTTATTTCAGGACAAATAATGAAGGATGGCAATATGCAAACTGACTTAAGTTACAACATAACCCGTTATACCAAGCCAGTTGTGTTCTTGTGATCTGAGGTCTGTTTGGCTGTTGGGATGATGATGAACCTACCAGCTTATCCAACTCATTCTTTTACTTTCATCCCTCTGCCTGTCTTTGAAATACCTGATAGCTCAGGGAAAATCCTGATTGGTTTTGTTGTGGGGTTTTTTTTCCCAGCCCCTGATATAAAGGGCGTATTGTAGTGCCAGTTGGCAGCAAAGTCGGTGGGAATTGGACCTGTGTTACTCTGCTTCTCCCTGGCTTTTTGTAGCTTGTAGGAGGTATTGTAGCCCACTGTAACTGTAGAGCTACCAGACTGTTATCTTATCCTGGGGATGTGGCAGGTTTATGGCTAGAAGTGGAAAAGCTCATTTAAACTCCCCTTGGTTTAGTACTTTTCCTGGCCACTGTGTCTGTACCAAGTAGTCGACAATCCCTGGCAGAGATTTGGCATTCATCATTCAGCTATTCATCATTTCCAGGCCAACAAGAAAGGGAAGAGAACAGGAATTTAATTGTTAACAGTGCTTGAAATAGAATAACAAGACATCTTTCCTGCAAAAAGCAGAGTTGTTGTATCAGTGAACTACCAAATCCAGGCAGGTGAAGATGAAGTTCTCCCATTTTGACATTGGGGGTGTTAAAACACCCTTTGGTGCAGGAGCAGGACGTGTATCAGGGTGTGGAAAGGGCATCCACCAGCGTGGCTTATGCCTTGTCAACATTAGTCTTTCTGGTTGGACCAGGTAGCTCCTTGAACACATGGAATGTGTTCTAAAATGTTGATTTCAGTGTTGCATTTTTGTGGGAATTAGTTGTTTGTTCTTTTCAAGAGTCTTTAGAAGACTCTTAGGTTGGAAAAATTAGATGACTTAGGCATTTAATTTCCAGGAGTTAGTGAACTTGTGCTGTGACTTTTTTGATTCTTTTGTTCAGAATTAACAACTAAGACTCTAATGATTTACTGTGAATAACTTCAATCATTTGTCATTCACTTTTTTTTCTTTTTTAGTCTGAAGATGAGGAAGGTTATTAGACAATTATATTTTTAGAGGTGTTCTGTATAATAGTAGATGTTTGAGAACTTGCTGAAATGAGAAGGAAGTGTTTGTTCCTGGGGTCATTGTGTGTTCATCTTGTAGTATGAATATATAGAACTGCTTGTCTTGCTGGTGAATGAGCCATTTTTCAATCTGAAAAGCAACATGTTTGTATCAGAGAAGATGGGATTGTTTTAGAGCTCTTACCAAATTGGAACCTTTTTCCTTAGTGACTCTCCAATGCATGTCAAGCTCAGCATGTTGAATGTGTCATAATCTTGAGTATGTTTAAAAGATGACCACAAAATATGAACTACTCTGCTGCTCCAGCAGAACTTACTTTATTGCCAAATCACTAATCTAAGCGTTTGCTCTGTTGGATATTATGCTTTCTTCCGGTTTCCAGGTAGGTGGCTTGTGTATGTTGTTGAATTTTGATTGATCCCATTGTAACTTCTTATTCCCAGCTTCCTGCCTTGCCCCAGTTGGTGTTTGGATATTGCTGTTGGTTTGTTCCTCCTGGGCTGGCCTAGAGATACATGAGACAATTACATTTGGTTTCTCAATAAGTCCCTCATGGCAACCCAGATGTTCTGCCCTGTTGCCTTCAGTGTCACAGAGCAACACGAAGGACCTGGAACTTGTCTTTCCAGAATGCTTGGGTAGACTTTCTCTGCTACCTGGGGATGCTTTGACCAGAGCAGGCTGAGCCAGCTGCCTTGGGCAGAGTGACAGTGCTTCATTTCTAGCTGGTTGGAAGATTTAAGCCTAGTTTGGGCTGGCATGGAGGGACTTGGAGAAACCAAAATAAGCAGGTAAGAAATTATGCTTCCTTTCTCCAGGTGCTTGTGGTCCTGCACAGATGGCAAAACTATAATTGAAGAAGGCATCATAGACATGGTAGAAAGAACTCACTCAATGTCAAAAATAAAAGCACCCTTGTTACACACTCCCCTTGAGACTGTAAAATTGACTGTAAAATTTCCTAGAGCAATTGAATATTTTTTTCCAGTTTACATTACCTAAAACATTGGCTTCTGAATACTTTCCAGAATTATTTTGAGCTTCAGTGGTACGTATCTGGACTTGAATTCCTTGGACATAACAAATAAATAGGTCCCTAATAGTAAAAATACAAGATCAAATGTCTAATATCTGACTATCTAGAGAGTAATTTTCTGTGAGATTTTAGTAAATCATGAGATTTCCTGTTAAAACTTCCTGTGAGGTTTCAAAAATACCTAGTAACTTAAACTTTGAAAAGTCGTGTGTCTTACAGACCAGAGTTGTTAAAATCCTCTTGGTTTTTCAGATTATCTTAAACTGTAAGCTTAATTATCCTTTCTGCTGTGTGGGTAAGTATGGCTTGAGTGCCAGGTTCTTTTAAATTATGGGAGAACCTCCCCAAAATGCACAGTTTTTAGTCTGTCATGCTGAATGCCCTGCCTGCTAATCAAGCAGAGATAGTCAACTAATCATAATACAGGGCCGCTGTGTTCACAAATTCCTGTGCTGGTGTACAGCTCAAGCAGTAAAACCAGTAGAATTCCAGCCTCATTCAAAATGGGCTCTGGGTACCCTGCATTTGTCACTGTAAAAATGTTGTTCTTCTGCTTGAAATTCATGCCAGGAGTGATGTGTTTTCTTTCTGCCTGGGATACTACTTCCATTGTTCCCTGTGACAAAATTTTTTTTTTCTTTTTCTTCTTCTTGTAGGTTGAAAGAAGAAAAGGAGACCTGCTTGTCCAATGAAGATGCAGTCTTAGTCTTCAGCTATTTAAGCTGAATGCATTGTGATTTCCAATAATTGAGACAGTGATTCTGAAAGCTGTCTACATTAATGAAAAGAACAATGTAGTCAGCTTAACTGAATCATCAGTGTTGCATATTGAATAGAACACGATAACCCAATCCTGATGGACTTGCACATGTTAGGAGGATAGATATAAACACTTATTAAAGCGTTGGTTTGTTTATTTTAAAAGACAGTAGTTTTAAAAATGGAGAACTATGAAAGTGTACCACCCCTCCCTAAAGAACCTGCAAGAGAAATGAATGTGGAGAATCACAGTTGTCCCCCACCTCTGCCGCCCAGCGAACAGCCTCCACCACCTCCCCTGCAAACGTCCAGTGACGCAGAGGTAATGGACGTTGGCTCTGGTGGTGATGGACAGTCAGATAGCCCTGCTGGGGACACGCACAGTCTCTGCAGAACTCAGCTGCTCACAAAGGGATCTGCCTGCTACAAAAGCCGTCTTATCATAGACCCCGCCAGCGGGGACCAAAGCCCGAGAACTGCTCGTCACGCACCGTCAGTTCGCAAGTTCACCCCAGATCTTAAGCTGCTGAAGGATGTGAAGATTAGTGTTAGCTTTACAGAGAGCTGCAAGAGCAAAGACAGGAAAGTTCTGTACACTGGAGTTGAGCAGGATTATAAGGCAGATGCAGAGTTTGGTATTAATAATGTCAATGGGGATTTGCATGTTTGTCCTTTCGGTGGTAGCAATGGTAAAGCTGTAGGAATAGGGGGTGACAGTGATGACAAGAAGGATGATGAAAATGATATTGATCAGGAAAAGAGAGTGGAATATGCAGTTCTGGATGAGCTAGAAGACTTTACCGACAATTTGATGGAAATAGATGAAGAAGGAGGAGGGTTCACATCTAAAGCAATCGTTCAAAGAGATAAAGTGGATGAAGAAACCTTGAATTTCTCATATGAGGTAAGCAAATCCACAGGTTTTTGGTGGGTAAGAGGTTTCCAAAAAATGCGCAAAGAAACAGCCTCTTCCAGAAGTGTGCAGTATGTGAGTCAAAAATGCAGAATTTTCAGAGTCAGAGCTTTGGCTGAAAACTTCTTTAAACTATTTTGGTTAAACTTCTGAGTTGTGTGGCAGCTCCTGTAGTTTGTTAAAAATAGCATTTCAAAGTCTTTTCACACAATTGCAGCTCATTTTATCATGAAAAATAGAGTTCTCACAAAAACTTATTTTCTTTTCAGTCTTTTTACTGGAATCATTGGAAGTGTCTAGTTTCTCTATGGAATGCGTGTCAAAAACGTGTACTTTCTCTTGGCAAGGGAAAAGGGAGGTTGGTAGACCCACAAGGATAGTGTCTGATGAAGTCTCTTTCAGGATGACTTTGATAATGATGTGGATGCTCTGCTGGAAGAGGGTCTTCGAGCACCCAAAACAAGGAGACTAGATAATGAGAAATATGGTGGTGAAAGTGATCACCAGTCCGATGGAGAAACGAGTGTGCAGCCAATGATGACCAAAATTAAAACTGTCCTGAAGAGTAAGTTAATGTTCATTAAATAACTGTCATTCTTGTATAGGGCTTGTGTCTGTAGAACAAAAGATTATCAGCAAGCAGTGTGTGGGATAGCAGTTCTTTCGGAATTCTTAATATGTTGGAGAATTTTATTGTTTGGAGGCTTCTTACTATGGGATTTCTCATGTTCCGAAACAGTGAAGTTGATTTTTGCTTTTGACCTGCTTTGTGTAATAAGAATGCACTTTTAGTGTGTGGATTTTTGAAAAATAATGAAGAATGTAGCAGGGAGGTGAACAAGGATGATCTGGGGCCCTTGTCTCCAATATCATGAATCAGCTGAAGACTTTGGTCATTGTGGACTTTTTCCTGCTTCAACAACTGCTGTTGAAATTGCTGTATGTGAGGTCTCTGTGCATGCAGTACTAGGTTACAAGGAATGACTGGAAAAGTCAGTGGCTTACATTTATCTAATTTCATTGTGTAAATGTTAGAAACCACTAATAAAGAAGAGCTGAGAATGTGAACCAATCCAGAAGAATTTACCTGAAAATGTTCTGAATTAGCATTAAAATTTGAATATGGTCTAGAGGAATACTTTACAGCTTCAGTATGTTTTGAAAAAGGAAACCAAACAGTTTTTCCCCCCAAAATTGTGTAGTAACACAGGATTGGCAGGAGGCTTCCAGCAAAGGTAAATGGTCTTTGATTTCTGGTATACGGAGGAGTGAGACCTTGACTTACAAAGGAACTCTTTGCTGGCTCTTTGGATCTGTAGGTCTGGTGATGTCTCAATGCAAATTTATTCCAGAGTGTCAAGTGAAAAATTTTTTAATGGAAAATTCAGTTGCTTCTAAAGCAAGTGTGACTTTTCTAGTAAATATAGTGGTGCTTAAATACATAAAAAAGACTAATGAGAAAATTCACTGAAGAAATGAACAAAGCAGTCTGTAGAAAAATTAGTGCTTCTGTTGCCTTTCAGTTGAGAACATAATGGAGTCTGTAATTTTTCAGGATTTAGTGTGGATTAGACACATATACCTTGTTATTAAAACTTCTCTCTACAAAACATCTCTAATCTTGTTGCAGTGCAGTTTTATTCTTTGAGTCAGAAAAGGCAATAAATAAGAACCTGGATTCTTCTTCTTTTAAGCGGTCTGTGCAAGTTTAAAGCCATTCTTTGCTTTCAAGGTCGTGGCCGCCCTCCTACAGAGCCTTTGCCAGATGGATGGATCATGACATTCCATAACTCGGGCATTCCTGTATATCTGCACAGAGAATCTAGAGTTGTTACCTGGTCTAGACCTTATTTCTTGGGAACAGGAAGCATAAGGGTGAGAGCTGTCAATTACTTACATACTTACTAAGACTGAAAAATTAGATATGTTCCTGCAAGCAGTTGAATATGTTTCTACTTTAGTGGGCTTTTTTCCAGTGTTTAAACAAGGTCCTTGAAAAGTAAACTCTTCTATTTCTGAAAACTTGATATGATTTTCCTTAGGTGCTTAGTTTTTCTGTTTGGGCAGTTAAAGAGAATGAGACGATCTTGTTTGGTGCCTTTGTTTTTCTAGCATATGGCTGAAAAATTTTGGGTTTATTCCACCGTGCAATATATATGGATCACTTATTTGTAGCTGTAAACTAATCTGAGCTGTGGCTCATGGTCCACATTTACAGAAGTAAGGATGTGACCATCATGAACCCAAGGAATCTGCAGAAACTGGATTTAATGCCATGGGCTTATGCCCCAAGAAAACTGAGTGGACTTTATGGCAGCCTGTAGTGTTTGCATGTAAGTGAACAGAACGTAGTTTGGATCTAAACCAGCCAACACACTGGGACGGTTCGTGTCAGGGTTGCACAGTGCAGGATACCACAGGAGTGGCCCTGCTCAGCTCCTGAGTAGAACGAGGTGGCTGAGCAAAGAGAAGCCAGAGCCTGGACTGAGCAAAAGTAACTTCCACCTTGATTGCATCTCTTGGGTTTGAGTTTTCCTTTTGGTGACCTTGAGATACTGATACCTTCTGTATTATTTTGTATTTGCAGAAACATGATCCTCCCCTTAGTAGCATTCCTTGCTTTCACTACAAAAAAATGAAGGAAAATGAGGAAAGGGAACAAAACAATGACATAACCCCGAATGGGGAGGTATCACCTGTAAAGCACCTAGATAAATCCTCAGAACTGGACTGCCAGACAGAAGAACCAGATTCCACTGCTGCTGATTCTGGGCCTTTAGATGACAAAGACCCCTCGGGGGGAGATGCAGCACAAGGAGCCTTGGGACAAGTTAAGGCCAAAGTGGAAGTATGTAAAGATGAATCTGTAGGTATGTATGGCAAGTGGAGTCTTTTCTTGCCTGACATTAGGGCAGTGTCATCTGGGAGGCTTTATTCCAGACTTGGCCACTGAGTGGTATCTTGCCTGAGGTCAGGCGGTCAGTTATCCATCTGTGTGATCTGAGATCTGGAGAAACACATCCAGTATAAGAAAACAGTGTGGGTTTTAACAGGAAGAGAAATACACAGTGAAGAATTTGGCTGAGCCCTTGAGAGTCCACGTGGAAAGGTTTTACCCAAAAAATGTGAATGCTTTGGAAGTTAGTCCTGTAGGCTTTATCTCAGTTTACAGTCAGTTAAGTCAAGGTGTACATTTAAATTGCTGTTTTGAGATATTTCTGTGACTTCTTTAATTAGGCTTTTCTGTGCAGCCTCCATGTTGGCTGAATTGTATCTATTTTCAGTATCAGCTTTTTAAGATAAGTGGTGCAGTTAAACTATATTTCCTTATTTGCACAACTCTAGCAAAATAAGTCATGCAAATATTATTGGACTCCTATGAAGGGGGGTGATGCTTCATTATTTTATATATACAAGTCTGATAGCCTTTGCACAAGTTGGCTACAGAAGTCGTGCCAAAATCACTGCCTAACTTAGAGGAACTTGGAGAGGAAGCTCATGTGCCACTTACTACATCTGCATACGTGGGAGTCCCATCCATGTAAATGCTTCTCAGAATATTGATATGGATCATAGGCTGCCGTTTGTCTTTAGCGTTCAAACATCAAACTTGTCCGTGACATTCCATGTGTCCTGTTCACTCAGAAAAACATACCAAAAGATTTAAAAATACCCCAAACCAAATCGCCAGTATTTAGCAGCAGAACTAAAAGCAGTGAGCACTTACTTTTCTACATGAAGTTCACCCCTCTATCTCTTTCTTCAAATAGGATCTGTTCTTTATTACTGAAAAAATGCTGAGTGATCAAGTATAAGCATGACTTGCATATGGAGTTCTTGTGGAAGGAAACAATACCAGCAGCTTGCTTTTGTTTGTTTACATCTGTGGATGCTGCTCTTTATTTTTGCTGATTGTATCTGCAGAAGTATCCTATAAAGGACAAGCAGCTGTACTTCAAGGGGGCAGTCTTCAGTAATCTGTGTGTGAAATTAGTGTGGTATATTCTGCTTAGAGGCTGCAGATGCTCAAATAGGCAGCAGTAGTTGGGTTCAGGAAACTGAGGCTAAAAGCAGAACTGCTGTACTCACTGTACCTTGCTTCAGGTACAGGGAAGGTATTGAAGTAGAACAATGACCAGTGTTAGTTACAGACTAACTAACTGTTGGGTATTGTGCTAGTTAGGGCTTTGTAGAGTCTTCAAGTGACAGAATAAAATGGTCTTTTGTTTTATTTTGTTTTCCAGTTTGCACAAACGTTTTGCATTTGACCCCATGACTGGAGGACTTGTAATTAGTTCTGTTAGTATAAAATAGCATCTTAACCTTTGGCTCCTACTGTGAGAATGTAATTACGGCGTGTTTAAACAGTGGAAATGGAGAACTTGTTGCGTGCTCAGTGGTAAAGCAAAGAGTAACTTGCGTGTGTTCCTCAGATCTGGAAGACTTCAGGCGCTACCTGGAGAAGCGGTTTGACTTCGAGCAGGTCACGGTGAAGAAGTTCCGCACGTGGGCCGAGCGGCGGCAGTTCAACCGCGAGATGAAGCGCAAGCAGGCCGAGTCCGAGCGGCCCATCCTGCCTGCCAACCAGAAACTCATCACCCTGTCTGTGCAAGATGCACCCATAAAGAAAGGTTGGCTTGTCTGCCTCGAGTTCAGACATTCTACGTTCAAGACTAAAAGCAGATCTCAGTCTGGCTGAAAAATAAATCCTCTAAGTCCATTTTTTCTTGATCTAGAATTCTGTGTTCTTTGATCCATCATATTACATAGTAAAGGGGAAAATATTGTCAAAATGTGCTTCCTATTTAAAAGAATAATTCCTAAATGAAAAGATTTTAAGGTTACAGTCCTGATAACTAGTGACTGTCTTCAGCTCCGGTTCTTGTTGGCTGTTGCTGAAGACTCTCATGCCTTGTCACTCAGTGCTACTGCCTTCTCAGTTCTGTACCAGTTGTAGTTGGTCCCAAATTTGGGACTGGTTACAAATGCCATCTTGATCCAGATTAAAACCTCCTATTAAAAATACAAATGTGTGTGCAGTTGTGTCTTGTGATGTGAGGAGTGGGTATCATGTCCGATAAGAAGCTGGGATGTTCTCTTGTGTGTATTAGCTGTGTATCCGTAATAGCACATCTGACTGCAGTCTGGTGTTTAAAATGTCCATTAGAGCTGTGATTTGGATTCTGGTTTTATTTTGTACATTGCCATGTTTCTGAGTTTCTTCTCTTGAGCAGAGTTAAAGCTCATGAGTTGCATGTTGACCATTGCCTGTTACAGGGACGTGCAGCTGAATTTTCAGTTAATACCTTTTTATCTTCACGTGTAGGTTTCGAGCCACATTTTAAGTGTCTAAATTAAAGACTTCCTTGCACTTTATCTAATCTTAACTTTCTCCCCCACATTGCCAGAGTGCCTGCTGAGCCAGGGTTCATGCTCTTGACTATTGATACTGTTGCAGGGAAAAAATCCCATCCAACCAAAAAGTAACCTTTCAAATAAGAAGAGCACAGTCATGACGAGAGAGCAGGGCCCTGATCTGTGGCTTGCTAAACAGGATTTTTGTGGGGGAGGGCTGGGGTGGAGGAATGATTCTGCTTTGGGGATTTGAAATCTATTTGCCTGTTGTTGTGCTTCCCTTCTGATGTGTTTAGGAGCAAATTAGAGGATCTCTAATTGATGTTTGCTGCCAAAAATGGTGGGTGTAGAGGTCCAGAGGCCATGGGACTGCAAACATTGAGCACAGGATGTTTGACTTAGCTCACAATTAGTGCACTTCTAGTTGTTGATAGAAACTTCTCACACCTCAGTACTTTTTCAATGAAAATGGCCTGGGAGTTCTTAATTACCTGTGCCAGATTCAACAACAGTGCATTTTGTTTGAGCAAGCACTTATCCCTTGGAGCTTGTGATTTATTGATTGATTTGTAGTAGAAATTATCTCTTAAAAACTGGAACTACTTAGCTTCTTCCCCTCTTCTTGTCTTTTTTTTTTTTGCAGAATTTGTCATTAATCCCAATGGGAAGTCTGAAGTTTGCATACTGCATGAATATATGCAACGAGTCCTAAAGGTTCGCCCTGTTTACAATTTCTTTGAATGTGGTAAGTCTGTTAAGTTTTCTTAAAATACAACTAGAATCAAATTAATATTGGGGTTTGTATCCTGAAGTGGTACAATGTATGTTCCCTTAATTCTTACTTTTGCTGTTTCTTGGGGGGGGGTTGTGGGTGGGTTTTTTTGTTTGGTTTTTTGTTTGTTTGTTTTTTGTTTTTGAGGGCATCTTGTAATTCTTCAGAATTATGTTATTCCTGTGTATGTGTTACATAACTGAATTTTCAATATTAGAACGTGTAGCTCTTGTATTCACACTGGGATACAAAAACTTAGGTGTTTATACTTGAATTCTGGCAGATTACCAGTGATCTCTTAAAATGTTCTTTATTTGGAAGAATGGAGTATATGGTGCTAAGTCTCTGTTAATGGAAAACTCCTGTTAGTCTTTCTCATAGTTTTTCTGTCTTTATGAAGAATAAACAATTTCCACCCCTCTTGAAGTTGAAATGAAGAAGATAAGAAAGCCCTGATAGTGGTGGTATTTCATGTTCATGGTGAATTTTACACTGAGAGTTCTGAAAAACTTTCTTTTACTTTCCTCCTCCATTTCCAGAGAACCCAAGTGAACCTTTTGGAGCCTCAGTTATTATTGATGGAGTAACTTACGGGGCAGGAACTGCCAGCAGCAAAAAACTTGCCAAGAATAAAGCTGGTAACGTTTTCTCTCTTTATACCAACTCCTGATTTGTTTATCTGTTTTCATTTCTGCTTTGGAAATCACATATTTGCCATAGTAAGTGGGAATAATTTTGTTAATAGTCAAAGACAACGTGTATTTGGCCTTCTGGCAAAATTGATAAATTCTGGTGCAGAGACTTTGCTGATAAGCAAAGGTTCAGCAGTGGATTGGGCAGAAAACCATGAAGAAACTGGCTCTGCTAACCTCCATGCAGACTCCTGATGTGCTCTGGGGAGCAGTGTGAGAGTCTGTCTCTACTATCCCACCGGTAGGAACTTGTTGGAGGTTTTATGTCAGTGCTGTCACCTGCTGTATAAACACCTGGGTATGGATTGTAGCAAAATGAAGGTATTTACCCATCTTTCAGAAAAAAAAAGGCAAAAAAATCCCTCCAACTTTTGGTTGTATCGGTGTCCTTTCTGACAATAAAACAATGCACTGAACTACGATTATGGGAATGTCTTGACATTACCACATATCTGTGTGGTAACTTCTGCCCTGGAGAAATACATCAGTGTAGCCAAATGGCCAGAAAGCAGCCTGGACTTGTTTGTGCCTGAGAAAAAGGTATGTTCTCTGAAGGTTTAGGCAAATCCTGGGTGTGCTTTTCATACCATCCTGGGGTTCTGAGTGCCCTGGTGAGACAGTACCAGGGCTCGGCTGTAACAGCTGAGGGGCACAACTCCCTAATTTTGGCTGCTAAGGGCTCTGTGTCACTTACTAGAGAAGATGTTTTTCTTTGCAATCATTGTTTAAAATAAACTTAATCAAGGTGTTTAATCACTTTCTGCAGCTCGAGCTACACTGGAAATCCTTATTCCCGACTTTGTTAAACAGACCTCTGAGGAGAAGCCCAAAGACAGTCAAGAACTTGAGGTACTGAGCTGTTGCTTCCTGGCTGTGATTATTGGAGCCTGTGTTTAAAAACATTGCACCTTCAGGGTCAAAAATATAATGGAAAATTCATAAGGTGGTTTTCTCAGGCAAAGGGAAAGATGAAATTCTTCTTCTGGAGCAAGATCTATGGCAATGAAAATGCCTGTTTTTAACTGAAATTGTTCAGAAAACTTAGTGTGATGCAGAGCCTTATTGATTATATCAGGTCACTTACTGAAGACCTGAAATGTTCCCAGATACCAGACTGTCTGTACTATCCTGGCTTCCGAAATCCTCTGGTTGATGCTGTGAAAAGTTCAGAGCTGTCTGCTTTTGTGGGATCATCTTAGGACACCAATGAAGAACTGAAAGTGCTCAGGCTTCTGAGACATTTTTACTTACCTGTAAATCTCAGGCTTCAGGCAGTGACACTTGAGAAAATCAAAGGAAAAGTTGCTTCAAGAGGAGAACGTGTGCCATGTTTTCAGGTAGTGGAAGTATGAAATATGAAACAGTTTGTTGATCAGTGGTACTTTTCACAGAGCATCAGTAAGGAGTAAAGGACAAATCAGTGATCCACCTGAAAGGAATGTTTTAACTTTAAAAAGTGCGATATACAGAATGAGTTGTTTGTACCCTTGCTTTAACCTAAAACTGTGTTGTATCCCCTACACTACTGAAATGGTCATTAGGAAAATGCAAACCATTTTTCCATTGTTTTTAAGTACAGACTGTGCCAATAACTATGTGATTAGGTGTGGCAGTTTTAATGATGTTGATAAATACCTCCCATTATGGATTGAAAAGCCCTTCTTAAAGCACAGAGCAACAGATCTTGCTGAATGCTGCAAAAGAGAAATGAGGGTTAAGGACACTTTTAGGGTCTTATTCACACAAAGCACAATGACCCTTCTCAATTCCTTTGTAGTATTTTAACCATATCAGTATTGAGGACTCACGGGTATACGAACTCACCAGTAAAGCTGGACTCTTGTCTCCATATCAGATTCTCCATGAGTGCCTTAAAAGGTAAGGCTGCAGCATTAGGGCGGTTTGTGGGGCACAGGCTGCAGTTCCTGCAGTGTTGGTCGGTGACCTGGGCATTGCTGGGCTGGCTGAGCTCCCCGGGGCTGTGCCAGACTTGGTGGGGACTGAACTGGGCAATGCTGAGTCATTTTTAATTGGTATTTGCTCTTTCTGCCTCTTCTGAGATCAGAACTTAGTTGTGGGACATATACTTGGTTTTCCTTTATCCAGGCTTGCCTTTTCAGGTGACTGATCTAAAAAATCCCCTTTTCATTAATGAATGTTTTGGAATTTATTATTATGTCTGATTTCATTGCAATTACTCAAAGATAACTGCAACCACTTCAGTTGCTTGCAGTTTTACTTAGTGTGTGACCTTGACTTTGTTTGTGCTTAAGAAACCACGGAATGGGTGATACATCCATCAAGTTTGAAGTGATTCCTGGGAAAAATCAGAAGAGCGAATACGTCATGACGTGTGGGAAGCACACGGTGCGAGGCTGGTGTAAGTACAGCTCGGGGAGGGTCCCCTGCCTGGGCCTGGGTGCGGAGCTGTTCCTCTGCTCTCCTTCTCCCTTCTGACTAACACCAGGGAACGTTTGTGTTCATCTCCTGACGGGATGTTCCGGGGCTGACACACCTCCATGGCTGTTTTTCCAGGCAAAAATAAGAGAGTGGGGAAGCAATTGGCTTCACAGAAGATCCTGCAGCTGCTGCACCCGCATGTGAAGAACTGGGGCTCTCTCTTGCGGATGTACGGGAGGGAGAACAGCAAGCTGGTTAAACAGGTGCCCGTGCTCTTGTTTTGGTCGTAACCTCCCCTGTGACTGGAGTTTTGCCTTTGTATCTTTCTGGGGGGTTAAATTTAGCCCCAGCAAAGCTTTGGGGGGGGTGTTTTGGCATGCTGGTCCCTCCTGGGCAGTTCTCAATTCTGAAGGAACCTGGACCTTGCTATTGCCAGAAACAAGAGGAGTGATTTCACTGACAGGAATCACTGTGTTAATCTGGCATCTTCCAGATCAAAATTATATAACCTATTAAATATTTAACATCGAACCAACTTGGAAATAGATGTTATTACTTAAGAAAGTATAGCTATTGCTTCATGTACATTTTGATCTCTTGTTGCTTATGGTTCTTTTGAATAGGAAACATCTGATAGAAGTGTGATAGAACTTCAGCAGTATGCCAAAAAGAACAAGCCAAATCTGCACATCCTGAACAAGTTACAGGAAGAAATGAAAAAACTGGCACAGGAAAGAGTGAGTAAATGTTCTTGTGGATTTACAAACAGCACAAGGGCCCCCGTTCACCTGTACCAATGGTTATGGTTTTGCTTGTTTTACCCAGGAGCTCAGGTGAAGAGAGCTCTTCCAAACCTGACTGGGGGAACTGCTTCTAGAGAGACTTTCATCCTCTTTTAAACTGGCTTGTAACTTAATTGTACCTACTTCAGTAAATTCATTTTTAACACCAGCCCAAGTTAGCCTTTCACAACGATTGACAGAAGTTTGGCTAAAATTGTTCAAAATTTGGATGGTGTTTTATGATTATCTTCTCTTTCTGACTGTGTGGTGGTGGGGGGTGTTTCATATTTTCTGTAGGAGGAAACACGAAAGAAACCCAAGATGACAATAGTGGAATCGGCTCAGCCTGGGAGTGAACCTCTCTGCACTGTTGATGTGTGAGGAGAAAATGCAAGTGGGGAGCAATAACACAAATGGAGGAACTAGATTTTCAACAATTATTTAAAAATTGTTTGCTGCAGAATGCAAGATAACTTTTAAAATCCAAGCTGCTTCAGTTATGCATTGTTCTTTTTGCATCATCAGGGCAATATTACTTTTTCCTAGTTTCTTTTATTTTGGTTAGGTTTGTTTTCCTTTTTTAATACCTCTGAGATATGTCCGTTTAAAGGATCGATCATAAAGGTCTCTTACTTGGCAAATGCACAGAGGACAGGCATGTTCACACAGGAGAAAATCAATCAAGCACTTTTTCCTGGAAAGCCATCCATGTTGTTGGAATGGATGTATTTTAAGTATGAAATTCAGAATATCTATGTACAGGTTGAAGCTGATATTATATATATACACATTCATATATATGTATATATAAAAGAAATATATGTACATCTTCTTGTATGAACATGCCTAAAACTATTTTTGTGAAAAGTTTTGTTGCATTTCAGCACATAATAATATGCACTGATAAGACACTTTGGTGACAAATACAGGAAAGTAATGAGCAATGTTCCTAATGCCATAGGATTAGGCCAGTAATGCTGTTTTTTGTTTTGCTTTTTGTCTCCTGCCAGGCTTAGTTATTTGAGGTCACAGGACGCATACTTTTTTACTACTTGAAAAGAACAAGTACACCTGGTAGTGTTTAGAGTAACAGGTCGGATATCCAAAATTACTGGGGTTTATTTTAAATGAAAAGAGCCTGTGTTAGTTTACAGATCACTTGAGCAGGGAAAATATGGCCCTAGTTACATGACTAAAATAAAAACTGTAGTTTGAAAGGCTGTTTTTAAAGCTTGGAGCCAAAACGCAGCTGATGATGGTTGATAGTCTGAATATACTTTGCCAATGACGTGTTTGAAGACTTTCCACTCCTTTCTCCCAGCAATAAAACAATTTCTCATTTGTTTGGTGTCAGATTACATCTGACTTGATCAATTAAGTCTTAATTAATTTGCACCATAAAAGCAATGAATTTAGAAAAGAATCAACAGAACCCTAAAATCTGAAATAACTGCAGCAATTTAGGTCTTTTAAGAAGCTTTTGTTTTTACTTTTTTTAAGTACATTTTTAGTTTTTAAAGGAAACGTGTAACTTCTGCCAGTGAGACTGTAGATGTGGGTTATGCCGTCGAGTACTGAGTAGGATGAGCCCGTAGGGGCTGTGCTGGGAAGGAGGGCAGGCACAGGCGCCGTGCCGGGAGCGGCAGCGCTGGCAGGGGCGGCACGGCCAGCGGGCCCTGCGGGAGCGCGGCACGGCAGCGCCTGCGGCTGCAGCGACCGCTCCGCTCGCTCCTGCCCTTTGTTCGCCCCGTGCTTCTCTGGGGCCCTGCGCTGGGAACCGCTCTGGGCTCGGCTCTGGGCAAGGGAGCGAGGGCCAAGCTGGGGCAGGGCCTCGGCGACCTGAGGAGCTGCTCTGCTCTGTCCTGCGCTGCCCCTGCCCCGGGGAGGGAACAGAGCTCGCTCCTCCGGACCTGCTGCAGCTCCTGCTGCTTACCTGGACAGGGACCTGGAGGCTCGAGGGCTTCTTTGGTTCGGTTTGGTTTTTCTTTTGATTTTTGGTGTGGGGTTTTTGATTTCCCACGTTACATAGAGAGCGCTGCAGTATATTGAATTTAGTGCCTACTGGATTTTAACGATGTTGGCATCAGTATCGTAAGACCTCCTTTTACATCATGCATTACTTTGGAAATACATGGATTTTAATTTGTATTTCAAGCTGATGTTCTCTAACGTGTTGCATATGATGTTTGAGGTTACACAGGAGGAGTCTCAGAGTCTCACCTGCTTCTGTGTTTGAGTGATACCCTCAGAGGTCTCTGCAGATACAAATCCACCCATTTTTTATTATTGTATTTAGCTTTTTAGTTCCACAAGTTGTAATCCTGGTACAACAGGATACGGGTAGTTGGAAGACTATACATAAACTTATTATTTAAAGAAGTGGCCTGTCTTAAAAAAAAAAAAAAAAAGAAACAAAAAACACTGCCTCTGCTTTTTTTTGTATAGCTTTAATAAATCTCCATCTTTTGAAGGGTATGTAATATTGGTGCAGTAGTGACAAGCAGTGATTGCTGTTTGTCTCTTTGTTTTTATTGGATTTTTTTGGTTTATTTTCCTAAAGACAGGGCTTATATCTTCTATGCCTAAATGTATTACTCTTAGATAGGTTTTATTTCAGCTTCTATGTTTTCAGCAGAAAAATCTGTACTTGGATGGCACTGTAAAAGACAAATCATCCGTGGAGATCTTTTTATTTTTCTGAAACCAGAATGTCAATGCATTTGCAGGTCACCTGCAGAATATCCATAGATGCCTCGCTTACCAATTTGTTTTCATTAATTTTAAGAGGATTGCTGTATTACCTCACTCTGCCACGATCAGATCCACAAGGTGACCATTGCCCTTAATAAACATCCAGAGATTTCATTGTGAACCAAAGCCTAGAACGTATATTATGCATTCTAAAGAAAAACAAACCAACACGATGGTATTAGACCTTGCTGCAGCCTTTAACTGGAGAGATGTCCAGGAAATCGCGCAATAACTGCTGGAACAAACAACGGAACTGCTGTTTATGTCAGTGTGGAGTATTCTTGTGTTTTAATGTTTACTATTGTTTGGAGTGTAACAGTCTTGCATTTGCACATAAGCACGAGCTGCTGTGATAGAGGATAGATCATTGCATTAACTTCAGCTTCTGCATGAACACTTACAGTGTGATTCCAGATGTATCCTAAACTTGTCTTGTAACTCTTGTGTGTTTTCTAGGTAATTGGCTGTAAAGGTTTAGATCTGATTGTATGAATGCATAAAACAACTGCTGCTTTTGTCACTGATACTTGTTATTTATCCCTTCTATATCCAGAGGAAGATGGGTATTTTTATAAGGATGGAGTGTATTTTTAAGAACTGTTCCATCCTTTGGGGATTAGACAGTTTTGCTTTGCATATTATGTGCTTCTTGACAAAAGTGTGGCTTATTGACCTTAAGGATTCAATTAGTGTGCATTCAACTCTTCATGGTACTGACAGAAAACTTACTGTGACTTGCAGTGACTAGTCAGATGCTACCTACTGAAACACCAGTCATCAGCTTTTTTACATATTTATTAGACAAAACTGATGAATTAGTTGGGTACTCAGAAGTTTGGAAAGACTATTATGCATAAACTTAACTGTTGTATGTAAACTTCCATTCTCCTGTGATGCTGTTAGGCTTTATACAAATATATTTGTAACATCCAAGTATTTAAGAGCATCATGATTATCTTATAAATTTTCTAAACTGTACTTTGGTCCTGGAGCGAAGTTCAGGAAGTGATATCCTCCTAACTTTCCGTGGGAAGGAATGTGAAGTGCAAGAAGCCATGCTGTTATTAACCAAATAAAATTATCAGTTACACTATTCCAGTGTGTATCTGAGGAGGTGGGAAAACAAAACAGAGTCCCTCCTTATTGCCCAAGCAGGTAACAGTGGTTGCTCTTGGAGTTGTGGTGGGTGCAGTTGCTTGATGCCAGTGCTAAATTGGTACAACTATAAAGCCTCATTTTCACTGAGCCTCTGCTTGCTTTCTTTCTGCACAATCATGTAATCCTCTGTGTTTGGTCTTTGAGTACTACATGTGTATTTTTCAGACAATTAGTTTTGAGCAATAAAGTTTGATATTATAAAATGCACCAGTGTGATCGGTATTACCATGGCTTAAGCATATCTAAAAAAAGGAACTTTTTTTTCTTTGAGTCCTGTAGGTGTTTTTAATAGAAATTAAATTAGTGCAGGCTCACTGGTTAGGGAAGTACTCGATCACCTTTTTGGTAAGGAATCGAATGTCTCAATGGTTAAACACTTGGAATTAAATTACAGTGTTTTCTTGAACTGGAATTTGTATTTTTACTTACTGGACAGGTGGGGCATCAGCACAGCTGTGGGCTGTACATTTTGTTGCTCAGGCCACATTAAATGTGTACCCTAAGCTGAGATTGAAGATGGTTATTCCTTGTCACAGTCAGTGTTCTGTCTGCTCTGTATGTGGGTCACAGTCTGTTCTGGCAGCTGCTGAACATCTGCACAGGGACTCCCTCCTGCCTGGAGGGCACCTCTCAGCCAGGTTTGTCTCCACCCCTGGGACCTGCACGGGAGGTGCAGCTGCAGGGGCGGGGTGGGGTCACTGTCACGGTGTGTCTGTGCTGGGGGTTTGTCTCACTGCCTTTGTCTCCTGCTGCACAGGGCTACGACTAAAACAGCCGGGAAGACACCTGAGGAGGTCCTTTGGAGTGTAGGGCAGAGGTTTGGTACAGAGCACCAGTGTCCAAAGTATTTCAGTTGTAACTCAAACACTGAAGGAGATGAGGGATAGTCCCTGTTTTCTCCTTCCTCAGTGATCCTGAATTACACAGCTCTTCCAGAAACACTTTCTGGGAGGCCAAGGCTACCCTCTCAGAGCTCCTGCAGGATCAGAACACCTCAGTGCGGCTGCAGAAGTTTCTGGAGATCATTGTGCCGTGGGAGGTACTTGAATGAGGGCACCCCCTGAGAGCCTCACTGACCCTGAGAGGAGGAGGAGCCTCTTCACCAAAAAGGACAAGTTTCTTGGTATGAGATGATCTTTCAGGTCCCTTCCAAAAGAAACCATTCTGTGATTCTACAATAATGAAATTAATGAGTATGGTGAAAGAACTCGGAAGCCTTGCTGCACCTACTCTGCTGTACAGAGATTTATTACCTGGATGTTACAGACACGATGTTACTGACCCAGCTGGCAAGGCAAAGCGGTTTGAGCAGTGTCTCCGAGTCAAGTTGCCTCCCTGTCCTGGACTGCAGTGTCTCCATGGCCAGCAGCTGCCTGGCTCCCCGCCGTGTCCGAGGGGACTCCTCCTGCCCCCGCCGAGGGCCGAGCTGCCGCCGCCGAGCTGCCGTTGGCGTATTCCACCCGTTCAAAGCAGAGCAGTAACTCGCAGTGCCTGGTCTGCGGGAACAGATCCACGGCCATGGCTCGCACGGGGCGGAAGGAGGCTCCTTTCACCCTGTTGGACGGGGCCCGGCAAAGGCTGAATGGGAAAGGCACAGAAAGGGGAGGAAGAAATGTAGCCATGTTCTGGTCTGCTCATCACCACAGCTATTCTAAGAGCTCCCCCTCCCCAGCAAGAACGATTTGTCTTCTTAAGGTATTTACCAAGTCAACCTAACGCAAGAAACACTCACTCTACAAAGTTGTTCATCGCTGCTCTGGGATTGCAGGAGACATAAATGAGCTTCTTCAGATGTTCAGCTCTTCTGATGGCAAGAATTACCCTGGAATCTGGATGATCAAAACCAAGACAGCTGTTTACTGGCTCTGTGTGCAGCAACAGCCTGGCGGAGAAATTCCAGGTTATGCTCCAGCAGGAACAAACTGCTGCACTATCCCATGGGTTCAGGCTGTACCTGAAGCCTCCACCTGATTTGTCCCGTTGGTGTTGCCTTGGGTTCCCCTCCCAGCACCCGTGAGGAGAACAGCCCCAGCTGGGGAACTTACGCAGCCCTGCTCGGGGGGGATCCACAATAGTGACCAGGTTCTGGGGAGCCAAGACGTTCATTAGGGAAGGGACAACATCTTCTGCCTTCCCACAATAAAATTCAACATTGTTCAATTCTATATGAACAAGAAAGGATGTCAGAGTACTTACCAAAGCATTTTCAGTACGCTACATTGGATATTAAGTTCTGATGCCTTAGAAACTACAAATTGTTTAGTTGGCCATGAAATCAGTGTAATTTAAACAATCACTGTTATTTCAGATCATTTAAACAACAGTAATTTGAGCATCTTTCATTATCTGGACTAAAGCAAAACCCCACAGCCAACAGTTAATGTTTTATTTAGGAGGATAACTGTGGCTTCATTTCACTTCTACAGTGAAATGTTTTACTTTTGAAGAAGGAAAAAAGCTAGCTTAGTCAATGTGCAAACTGATCTCGTGGGTTAACATGCTGTTTGTTTTCAGGAGAGATTAAGTGTTTAAAATGGACAAGATCACTATCAACAACATGTAATTCCAGGCTGGTCCCTTCCAAAAGAGAGCAACTAGGGTAAGGAGCAACTAGCAGTACAACTGCTACTTAACAAACAGAGCATTTCAGCTCAACTCACCATTGATCTGGGCATTGGCTTTGGCATCCTGCACAGCTTCTTGGCAGAGTTCAATTCCAATCACCTTCTTCACTTTCTAGAGAACCAAGGGAAAAGCTCCCTCTGTGTAAGTTTAACCAATTTCACAGCATCACACATTAACCTGAACTTTGCCTGGTACCTGGTCACAGAATTACTGCCTTGCAGGCAGAAAAAAGGCTGAGAAGGGACCTGTGCAAATCCATAGTGACTTTTTCAACTGGAATTGTAGAATGAACAGCCTTTAGTTAACTAACACCAGTTAGTTTGAACTAGCCCAGACGAAATTAGTTTCAAAATAATTTTGGCTGCTCAACCATGGTAAGCTTCCACAATGACTTGGTAAAACAGCTGCAGGCGTTTAATTAGAAGTTGTTTGAAAAAAGTTAAGATACCATGTGTTGCATTTCAAATGTATCAAGTATTTTCTTTCATTGTAACCACCCTTAAAATTAGCTAAAAAAAGCAGTTAAAAGCAGCTTCTTTCCAGGGAGAGAATGGCTCACCTTGGCCAGAGAAATGCCAATGGTTCCTGTGCCACAGCAGATGTCCAGCACGGTGCTGTCGGGGCTCAGCTGGGCCCACTCCCCGATGGCCGTGTACAGAACCTCTGCAGCCTGGGTGTTCACCTGGCAAATTAAGTTTCCAACTGCCTTTACAGCCAAAAGAGATATTTATTCACACTAAATATAAAAGATTAAATCTCTAGATATTATATATCGTGTTCCACAGCATTAGTCAAGCTCAAGGGCATTAATGCAAATCCAGTGAAATTAGGAACTTCCCATCATCCTTACTTGAAAAAAGGCATGAGGAGAAATTCTAAATTTTAGGCCAAGAAGCTCTTCATATATGTACTTGTCACCAGCCACGTGCTCCAAAGGCAAGTCTTCTAGATTGGGAGATTTCCTGAGAGTGGGGGAGGAATGGGGAGACCAAATAGGGGAGAAACAAAAAGAAGACAAACATGTTTGTTATAATTTTAGCACAGCTGTAGGCACCCCAAAAACTGTAGTGCTACACCCTAAGCAATACCATTTATCATCTCTTAGAGACTCTTCTTGGTCATTTATGTCCTGCAGTGTGCACTGGTTCCACTGCTGGTTGCTGTAGGACCTGCACTATCTCTGGGTGAAGGTGGTGTGAGCCTTGTGCTCTACGAGGGAGGATGGGGAGATTAAAAGAATCACATAAATAAGGAAGAAAGGAGGTAGAAGTTACCTGATAATAATAAACATCCATCTACTGCAGTAAACACTTCCACAGCCTGACAGGCAGCAACAACTGGCGGGGTCACCCACTGAAACTCTACCTGCCTTCATCCAGGGAATGGGAAATTCCCAAACTCTCTTGTGGAAAAGGTAAGTAACTCGCAGAGATGAGGAACACTGATGCTTCTCCTCTGAAATAGCCCAAACAAGGCTGTGCAAGTGCTACCTGCTGTTCTGCAACACAAAAAATGCAGCCACCACCACAGCCCCCCGAGACATCAACTCCCTCACCTTTGTCCTTCCTCCACAAAGTACAGGGAGGTGACCCCACTGCTCCGTCCCGTCCCTTCGGTGAAGTATTTTGCCAGAGAGGATTTCAGCTCAGCTAGCTCTTCTTTACTTAATTTCTACAGGATTCAGTGGAAAGAAGGGAGAATCATCATGTGAGTGACTTGAAGATACGGTGCCGTGTGTGCTGTTTATAACCATATGAATGAGTTGTTCACTCCCACGTACCAGTCTGAAGAGAACAAGAGTAGCAATGCAAGGCAAACTACACCCAGCAATTCTTCTATTTCCCTTCTGCACACACAAATCACAGAATCAAAGGGCAGTAGTTCTAAAGCTGTGTCTGGCTGCAGGTTCTTATCGAGTGCAATACCTGAGGATTAAAGTAAGCGATTGCCATGATGTGGCCGTTCCTGCTGGTGCGGACAGTGAGCTGCTTCCAGTGACCCTCGTAGGTTTCTGGGCTGTAAACGGAGTAGGGAGTCGTCCTGCAATTTGCAGAAACTTGGTTAGTTACACACAGAATTAATTTTTTTGCATAACATTAAACAGTTTATTGACACAAAAGAAGGTCACTGTCCAAAGTGATGGAAAAATGTTAAGTACAAACAGGCTGCACTGTTTTGTCAAGAAAGGAATGACTTCCACATCTCAGCTGAGGGAAAAGAACAAAAAGGACTGATGAAGAGATAACATCTCTTAAAGCAAAATAGTGTGTGCCTACTTCTCAAAATCCTTTTACCCATTTTAACCCATCTAAAATTACAGAGAGGCAACAGGCAGCTTCTCATCACATTCAGAGAATGACACAACTTTTTATATCATTAGCATCTCTGCTTCATAGCAAGTTCAAACCTTCCACCTTCATGATTCTTCTGAGGTTTCCATTTTTGAGGATTTAAGTGCTTTTTAAAGAAAGCGCTTAGATTTCTAAGAAAGTCTTGTTGCTTAAATGTACAACTTCTGTTTTATTCCTTGCTGTAGGATGATTCTTCTCTTCCTCCCAGGAAGCAGTGGACCTTTGTTATTCCAATTCCTCCTTTTAAAAGCCTTTCTTTGCAGTTAGTGGAAGAAGCTCACAACTAACACACACTTTTTATTGTAGACTTACACGTCCCACTGCTTGCAATAAAACTGTGTTCAGCTTGTACCTGACCCCCATCTCAGAGCAGCCCAGCAAAGGCAAGGGAAAAGTACCCTGTGAGCCTGTGATCCAGGCACAAGGTGGAAACAAAGAATCGCTGCAAATTGAGACTGGAACATCTTAGGTCTTCAAGCTCAGAACAAACACCAAGCTTTTCATAATATTTCATTTTATAAATAATATTTGAGTAAGATATCAAAACCTTTACGGATAACTCATTTTACTTATGCTCACCTTATGAAGTCTTGGAAAGCTTTTACTACTTTTTTGGCAATAGCAGGAATGTGAACAGTATCAAATGGCTCCACTACAGCACATGTACCACCCTTATATTTGCCAAGACGACAACCCACAGTTTTGTCTTCTTGATTTACACCAATCCCAATCAAGAACTCACATTTGTTGCGATATTCAGTCTAGATTCAAAATAAAGTTACGTAAGATATTTATATAGCATTTATTTGTACATGCCAACTTTCTCCTGAAACAAATCTCATATGGTTAAATGCATTTGCAAATGGACACAGGACATTTAGTTCATATGGAAGATATTCATGGATTTTGATATGTGTGAACTAAGAGTAACAATGAAAAAGTATTAGTAAGTCTTGTTATCTGAAGAGCAAACTATTGCCTCTGTTGAAGAATGTATTAGCTTACAACACAGGCTTGCAGGGACAGCATATTCATTTGCAAGTTAGAACATCCAGTTAATTGTGTCTATTTTTCTGCTTCCTGTAAATATTTCCACACAGTATTTACATGAAAGGCAACGATGCCTAAAATGCATCATTTATTAATACAAGATGAAGTCAAATACTCAGTTTGTCCCCTGTCTCATCAGACCAAATAAGGAATGTACCCCTCAGCTCACTAACCCCACCCCACACTTCCCGCTGTGCCCTTTGCAACCGGACTTGTCTGTCTCCCACTGGCCTTTTCAGCCACCAACGTGCTTGTAGCAAGCGCGGGGAGAGTCCTTCTCCAATCTTTGTTCACGAAGCCTGGCCGTGACACTTTACCTGGGGTGACATTACCTGTAACGGTGATGCTCTCACTCCCTCCACTGGGCAACATAATTTATTAAACTTCTGCTTCTGCAGGAACAACCAAGGCAATAAAGCTCTGTTGTTATTTGCTATTTCCCTGCCCAAATCAGAAACAAAAAGTATAAAGCACGTGGTTAGAAAAGTTGAGGTCAACAGTTGCACAAAACATTTTTTTTGTATAGGGCACAAAAACACATCAGATTATCAGATGGTAGAGTATTTCCTCCACAGTTTTTAACAGACAAACCATCTCCAACTTTATAAGGGCTGTAACCTGAAAAAATAAGGGTTAAATGTAGTTACAATGGTATGTACTGGATTTATCAATGTATTCATGCATGAAAAGAATGCCAATTTTATACACGTAGGGCATGAGACAGAAGTGATACTTTGATCTACAAAGACCAGGCATAAAAATTTGAGGGGATTTTAAAAGAGAAAATCACAATAGTAAATTACCATCTCCACAGATGGACTATCTCTTACATCCTTTGACAATGCCATTTTTTCAAGGGCACAAACATCCTCCTGCTTATGGAACAACAGACTTTAAAACCAATTCCCCTTTATTTAGCAGTCTTTTGAAGTTGATCAAGAACAGCAAGTTTGGCAAACTGGAAGAGCTTTTAGGCCCTACCATCTCAGATTATCTTCTATTTATTTTGACAGGGTATCTGAGTTTTCATCTACCTCTAACTCACTGCATTTCAGAGGTAGCAATTGGTGTAAATCTAGCTACATCCCACCACAAGGCCAGGTCTTGTACACACTACAGACAGGAATTACTTGTAGCGTTACGAATAGGAATTACTTTGTCAGCTTCTGCAGCACTTGCTCGCACTCCTGCAGCTTCTGTGCCAGCTGCTCCTCGTAGGGCACGTTCCACAGCGGGGTCACCACGTCCGCGATCCGCTTGCTCAGGGGCTCGTCTCCCGAGGGCGCCGGACGCTTCGCCTCGCCCGGCTCCGCGTCCTCCTCCTGCCTCCTCTTCTTGGCGATGGGGTCTGCTTTGGGCTTGGCGAGGCGCACGCTGAGCCGGCGGCCCTTCCAGAGCGCGCCCTGCAGCACCCGCACGGCCTTGTCCCGCTCCTCCTCGCTCTTGAACGTCACGAAGGCGAACGTCTGCTTCCCGAAGAGCTTGATCTTGTGCGGGTTGAGCCCGTACTTGGCGAGGAACTTTTTCACGTCGTTAAACCCGATGTACTTGGGCAGGTTCTGTATCTCTACTTTGTAGATCTCGGAGGTGAACAAGTCTCCCTTGATGTATCTGTACACGTCGGGACTCTCCGCGGAGTCTCGCCCGGCCCGGCTCTCCGGCTCGGCGCCATCCCCAGCCTCCTCGGCCGGCGCAGCGTGGAGGCCGGTCTCGCAGGGACCGCGTCCCTCCGCCATGGCCCCGCCGCCGCTCAGCCAGCC
>VXAY01003293.1:1317210-1445619 GCA_013399855.1 Oxyruncus cristatus | reverse complement strand
TTTGTTGGTTTTTTCTTTTTTTTTTTTAATTTTTTTTTTACAAGGGACTTTATATGGAACACAATTCAACATTCAGGTTGTTTTTTCTAAGCTTTTGCCCTTTGGAAGGTGTCTTCAGAAAAATCCATTCCCCAGTCATGAAAATGTACTGTGCTAACTTTCTTTTCCATAGTGGAAACACTTATTTATAGTCATCCAAAAGAGTGAATAAAACAAATGTGAAAGCATCAGGGGCAGAACTGTAAAGGCTTATGAATAGTCTTGTTTCACTGGGTGTGAAGCTACATATCATTCCTGTGGATTAAGTAGGTTAACAGACTTTTACCAACAGGGAAGTTTAGGATTGCATTTGTGTCTCTTATGTGGGTTCTAAAGCTGTACTATAGCAGAGCTTTCCCTCTTGCTGCTGTGTGTGCTGAGCAGGGGATGTGCCTGTGCCTCTTGAAACGCAGCAGGCTCTGCAGTCGGGCAGGGAGAGCGTTCCTGGCTCACTTGGTGCTGATCCAGCAGACCCTGAAAACGAAGGTGGGGGAGAAAATGCATTTTGTGAGATTTGGGAAGTATTTTCCTCTTATGAAACAAAACCTGTGCTTCCCCCCTGCCCCAAACGTGCTAATACTGCAAAGGCTTGATTCCAGCAGAAAGTTGCTGCTGTTGTGCCAGATCTTCCATGATGTGCTCCTTGCTGGCTGAAGGCAGCAGCAGCCTGTTCTGCCGAGGTGTGTGCAAAGGAACCCAAACTGTGTGAGTACCTTCCTTGAGATTCCCCGTGTCAGCAGATCGTAGCACTTGTTGGCTAAAACTGAAAAGCTTGTTTTCCCCAGGGCTTTGGAGTTCACGTTGTTTTTACAAACTGAAGGAGTTTTGAACTTCTTAGATGCTTGGTAGGGAGGCTGTCCCTCTTGGAGAGTGGCAGTCACTTTGGAACAGTTAATGATGTCCAAGCTGGAGGGACACTCCTTGCCAGAGTGGGCAGATTGGGTCAACAACAAACGTTTGCAGTGAGGAGACTTGACCGATTTCAAGTTAGTGCTAGAGTAAGAAGATAAACTTGTCAGCAATAAAATCAACTCAATTAAGTCTGATAGATGAAACGAGTTTTGTTGTTGAACTAATACAAGGATTGTGTTAGGATAGTGAGGGAATTTTATAATAGTTTCCAAAATAATTATGAAAACCAGACAAAACTTGCTAAACTGTAAGACTGAATGATGTTAACACTGGATAGCAAGACCTTTCTATCTTCATAAAGAGGCTTTTACCTTGGTCAGGTTCTGCAGTCGACTTGAGGAAAATATATTATTTGAAAAATCATGTTTTAGCACTGTCTTTTAAAGCTACCATGAATGAGTCTTAAATCTGGAACTGTAATTAGGGTACTCACTTCATTCAAACAGTAATTCCTTTGGTGTTTCGCACATTCCCCTTCAAGTACAGCAGATATCAAAAGTCTGTTAATTAACAAAGGTGGGTGAAAGGCAAAATAAAATGCTCCTTAGTGTTTCTGGTTTGGAAATAATAAGACAAAGCTATTCTGAAGTATTTACCATTTGATTGTAAAAGCCAAATCTTTATCCATGAGTCACTGTAAATTCTCTGATCTGATAATGTTGAACAGTGTGTCTAAATTGATAGAAATTACATTTTAAAATTTGAAATAAACTTAAATTTTCATTTTAAGGATTTGCTTTTTATTTTAAGAACTCTTCCTGGGAATGCATTTTTAGTCTGCAAGGGCAAAGTGATGAAGGCAGCAAAATGGGTGAGTTGGATTTCACTGTCAAACATTTGACAGGAGAGGGGAGGCAACACCTGAATTACCTAATTTGTCTTAATATTAGATATTGATGATTCCCGCTTAATGTTCTTACCCTCTTCTTCCCCTCTTTTTTTATGCATGCTTAAATGATTTCAAGACGTTTCTGTTCCTGTTTGGGTTGATTGATCCATGTTTACAGTTCATGGATTGGAGCCATCCTTGCAGGTCTGCAGTCTCAAAGAGCCAAGTTCCGAGAGACCACTGAGTGGTCTGTAAGTGAAATGATTTCTCTGGATGACACTTGGCTGAAGAATGTTGTAGTCCCCTAAAGTAAAGGACAGTCAGGCAAAGTTCTGGTCACTTTAGAAGCCATAGGTGTGCTGTTCTACACATCAAAAAGCAGTAAGTATTTTTGAAATTGATCTTGGAGAAATAAGACCTTTGTGCAAGTCATTCTAGTGATAAGCTTTCTTATATGTGAAGAAGACCCCCAAGAGGAGGCCTTGAAATGTTTTTGTAGCTTACTCTATACTGAGTATTCTCGAGTTGCAGCTGATGTAGTGTTGTCTTGTCCCCCTGCCCAGGTCACCAGGTGTACTCATGGTTCCCCCCATCTTCACTGTTGACAGGGCCATGGAGATGGCAGAACCTGGCCTGTCTTGTCAGGCAGTAACTTGGCTCCAAAACTGCAGTAGTCCTTTGACAAAAAGGTAGGCTTGTAGTGCAAAAGCTCCCTCTGGAATTTGTGGGCACAAATACATCAGTTGCCTTACACTTGTTTCTGAAATGGCAATAACTTCAGTGTGATGAGTGTCTGAACCTGTTTGCAAGTCTTGTGTCATAGTAAAAATAGATCACACAGAAATTGCTCTAATTCACTGCTCAGACGCAGCAGTTAGGAAATTCTGCACAAATGCTATTCCATGGAAAATATCTATTGGAAAACTCTAGAAAACTTTGTGGGATATCTGTTTAGGCCACTGAAAGGGCATTATTTGGCAATAATTTCTTGATTTATCTGGTAAGAAATGAACAGCTAAATGAAAATTGTCATAATAAAGTGGGTAACTTGGTAGGTCTGGCTTGTATCCAGAACTATCTGGCCCTGCTTGGACTGTTTGGCAGGACTGGGCAGCACAAGATGATCCAGGTGTTCTGAGTGCTGCAAATTTGAAGGAAAAACAGCTTTTCCTAACCAACTAATTGCTGATCCTCGAGGGTTCTCCCAGTGAGCCTGAACAGTTTGCAGGTCACCAGTACTACACGGGCTGGCGAATGCATTTATTGTAGTAAGCAAATCCGGTAAGAAAAGTAGAATTATTTATTGTGGTCACTGTTTAACGACAACAGCAAATATGATCTAGGAGCTTAATTGCATAGTGAGTGACCAGTAAAATATTCCAGGGATTTTCAGTACTTTCAAGTGTGCAAAATAATTTTCTTAACCATGCAGCTAAGATTTCCAGCTAATACTAGTACCATGATTTGATAGGAAAATTGCATGGCAGTCAAGCTTTCTTGCTGCTTGCTGTGTTATGAGTTCCTTTCATCGTCCCAGCTCAGAGCGGTTCCCTGCCATGGGGCTCCAGCACAGCTTCTGTGGTTGGCCCTTTCTCATTTGGGGTAAAACCTCGGAGTAGAATCTTGCAAGAAGACATGCAATTACTAGCCATGCTCTGCCAGATTATTTTTAGCTTGCTCTTTGTAGCTGTATTTGTTCTGTGTGTAGTCATTAAATCTTGCCCTAGCTCATGCTGCCATTGCTGTTTACCTCAGTGCTGCCAAAATCTTCTGGCACACTGATAAGGTAGTGTGAATCCAGCAGTCCTTGAAATAAAGGTGTGCCAGGAGAGCAACTCTGAGACATGTCTGTTCTGCCTTAGTCAAGTCCTCCTCAGACATCCCCCCAGTTTGGCTGGTATAGTCATCTCATGGCTTTAGACACACTTGGCTTGTAATACTGAGATGGTTGCTCAGCAGTGCTTTCTGCTGCCTTGAAAACAGACTGTTCTCCAGAGCTGGAGTGTTAGTGGGAAGGAAATGGGGTGAACTGCTGGACACCAAATGACAGAAAATTATTGCTTTCTGATTGTTAATCTGCAATGTGCAGCAGAAAAAAGTAATCTCAGAGTGCAATTCAGCATAACTCTGTAGACCTGTAAGAGAGAATCTCAGCCCCCTTCTGGCAATGCTGGTTCTGCACTGTGCACAGCACAAGTGTGTGATCCACAGGATGGTGGTGCAGCCCAGACCAGGCTGGCACAGTGTTCTTCAAGATCAGTTGAAGTTTGGAGGTGTGCCCCTTCTTGTTGCTGTGAAAGCTACAGTTCTTTGTGCCCTGACTCCACATACTCACACAGTTTTATCTTTAGTCTCTGTCTATAGAACTGTTGTGTGCTTAGGAGATAAAAAGACCTAAGTTGCTGCTGCGAATCTCCTTTCAGGACAGGAGTGACTTGAAAGACTGGCCCTCCAAATTGGGGCTGATACAGTGAGTTCAGCATTAGTGTGTCAGAGTGAAGGGAAAACCATTCTGAAGGGTGGAATGAGCAGAAGCTCTGAATCCTCCCCACTTATAAAGCTGCCTTTGACAGAATTTCTAGAGAGGGAGGAATCCGTGTGGGAAAAGACAGTTGAAAGTACTTAGGTGTGGATTAGGTCTTAATAACTCCTGTATCCACATGAAAGAATGTTACTGTTCCAGAAGGGCTTTGACCTTAAAAATAATGAAATCTAAAATCATCAAACTTCAAATATGTCTTAAAATGAGCTTGTGCTTACTGTGCTTCCCAACGCCCGCTAGAAACTTGGCAGGATGCTGATGTGGCTCACCTAGAAACGGGCACGTCCCTGCTCAAAATGCAGATACGACTTTTCACTGGGGAGAGACGTTTTTCAAGCCCTAAGAAATGCATTTGAGTAATTCTCGTACTGTCCATTACAGGATGCTGACCAAGCATCAAAACTGGTCTGTAATGCTGCTTAGGATAATACTTTCCAGATTAAAATATCAGTGGAAAATTAATCGGAGTTCTGTTTGCAGCTAAAATTCTTCACTAAGACTTGCTTGAGTGGGAAGGAGGAAGGGCCTTGAACTGATTTAAGTGATAAAGTGTCTGCTTTTTGTCATGCAAGTGGTGCTCAAGTAACTCCTGACCTGAGTGCTCCTGAAATGGACCTTCCAGCCTAGTTTTGTTCCAAAGAAACCCAGTTCCCTCCTTGGAGATCACTCAGCAATACCATCAAGCCTGAGACAGAGACTGAGAGACTTGCTTCCCAAGGATGCTTTTGATCCAACTTGATGTGCTCCTGTAGCTAGCTGTGCCTCAAGGCTTTCAAACTATTATTATACAGAGCCTGGTTCTGTGTAAAATTGTTGACCTTTTGATTAGTTACATGGATTTTAAGAATAATTAATTTCAATAAGCTGGCATGACAAGGAGTAGTGAAGCAAAGGAAACATTCAATGACCTCAAGCATTCAAAAATAACTTGGGTAGATGTTGTCCCTCCCTATCCTCATAAATATAAGTCTGCTGTTCACTTTAAGTTGACATTTTTAAAGTTGTTCTAGAGGGCTAGAGAATATATTTTTTCCCCCCCTCTGGTTTGTTTTTTGATTTTTTTTTTTCTTTGTTTGTTTGTTTCTGAAGTGGGGCAGTTGTTAGTGGAAGATGAGATTTCACATAACTGTATGTCCTAGGCTGGAACTGGTTGGCTTTGTTAAAGCTGATGCTCACAAATTTTATTGATTTGTTTATTTATTTTTGCAAACTGCAGAGTTGAGGACCCTTATGGCTGTTTGGTTGGGTTTTACTTGTTCTGTTCCTAAGACCGCTAGAACTGGGGAACTAAACGAGTCTCTTAAAATGAGAAATGGTAACATCCTTTCAGAAGAGAACTGCAGCGTATACCTTCTAGGGTGAGCACTGCAAATGTGGCTTTTGTTGTCTTGGGGATTACTGAGGGAGGGAGCAAGCTGCAGCTCCTGGTCTTGATTTCTAAACTTCCCGGTGGCCTTGAACCACTCTTCCCATGTGAGGGTTTCCTCCTGACTGAGGCGAGCTGCTGGGTGGTGTCCCCGCGTGTGAACAGAGGAGCCATTCACTAACTGCTCTCGAGAATGCTGATTCGGTGAACTTTCTGATGTTACCTTAAATTACCTCTTATGTCGCCTCTTAATGCTAATGGCTAGATTTAAAAAGAACAGTATAGTGCAATTTCGGTTATGCTCGTGCTCAGTTATTAATTTTTGAACCGGTTAAATTTGGTAGAGTGCAAAAGTCCCCTTAATATTGCGCCTCTGTGTTTTAGGAGAATAAAACGTAGGGTTTATTCGTTTATTCGCTGAGCTGCAACGCACGATTTGTGCCCAGCTGGCCCCATCCCGCAGGGACCCCTCGGCCCCGCTCCCTGCCGGCCCCCGCCGTGCTGCAGCGGGGCCGTGTCTGCACCGCCTCTCCCGCTGTGCGGGGAGCTGCTGCAAGGGCTCTCGTGTCCCGCACAGGCAGCTCGATGCTGCTGTTTTGTTTTCTCGTAAGGAGGGGAGAGCCGGCCCCGCGCTGTCCGCAGGGGCTGCCCCGCGGCGGGAGGGCGGCGGCGGCTCGGCCGCGCCGGAGCTCCCGCAGCCCCGCTCCCCGTCTCCCCGCAGCGCTACCTTAAGGGGCTGGTTGACATCAGCCGAGTGGGCTGGGCGGTGTGGGTGGGATTTCCTGTGCTGGAGGTCAGCTGCTCCCGTCCCTCTCCCGTCCCTCCCTGCCGCCCGGGTCCCGCTCTCCCCGCGCCGGAGGACCCGCATCCTCCCGGCGCCCTCGTCTCGGGTCGGATTTACATAGTGATGTGTAAACTACAGGATGCCCAGCAGCACTGGAAAGAGGTTTAAACCTACTAAATACATCCCGGTCTCCACTGCAGCTGCCTTATTAGTGGGTTCGACTACTTTATTTTTTGTTTTCACGTAAGTACGGCTCTGGCGGAGGGGGGGCCGGGCTGGGGCCGCCCGGCCCGGCGGGGGGAGGCGGCTGGGCTTGACAGCCCTCCAGGCCCCGCCGCTGCCGGTCCCGCTCCCTGTTTGCCTCCCGCTCTCCCTGCCCGGCTTCGCTTTGCAGAGGCTCACGATCGCTCCGTGTCATGAAATGTGCCTGACAGTCAGATCCACCATTTCATGGCACACAAACCCCGGCAGCCTCCCGCCGCTGCCGGCTGTGTGCAGCAGAGCTGCCGGAGCACCGCAGCCCCTCGGTGCGAGCAGGGCTGGCGAGCGGCGGGGAGATGCAGCCCCAGCCGCGGGTCCAGCCCGTGTCTGCGCTGGCCGGAGGCTCTGTGCTCCGGGAGGCAGCGCTGGCCTCCTCCCTCAGTCTCAGGGTTTATCCGGCAAAGCCTCTCCAAGTGAAAGGAATCCTATTCTAAGCATTACCCATTCTACATATTTTTATGTAACTGTTCCTGAAAGGGCGAGGATCTAATGAACAAATTTACATTTGCTTGAAGGAGAGACGGGGAAACTTTTTTCCCCCCTTTCTGTTTCCTCTCATTGCCTTCTCCCTTAAATGCAGAATTGAGCTCTGGCGGTCGGCTTGCAGCTCTCCTGTAGTTACATTAATATGTGAGTGCTGTAGTGCTTCGGCTGGTTTCTCTCCCTTTCCATACACTGGAGTTCAGTCGCTCGCAAACCCTTCCTGTGCGGGGCTATCGGCAGCCTCCCTGCAGAGGTGTCAGTCTTTCCAGAGGGATGCTCTGAAAGGAGCCTTGACTAAACTGCCTTTTGGGAAGGTGGAAAGATGGCTATTGCATATTAAGATTTATTGTTTCACTTATTTTGAAGTTTTATTATTTCTGTTTTCCTTGTTATGCTGTTGCTAATTTTTAACTGAGCTCAGTGAAGCTGTTGGGAGCAGAAGGCTCTGAAAGAGTTGGGAGTGTGTGTCTATGTCGTTATCTTTCGTGGTTTGGCTGTGATATGATTCTTGATGTTTCAAAATGCTGGTGTAGTAATTGCAATGTAGGATTTCAGAATAAATGTGGATGTTTTGACTAAGTTTCTTAAATCAGAACAGATTTTGACAATGAGTTATGCTCTTGACTTCGTGTGCCTCTATTTCTCATTGCTTGTTTTCAATGCATTTGATATGAAGTACTGGTAACTCCTTTCAGGATATTATCCTGTGTCAAGAACTGGTCAAGCCTCAAGAACTGGTACGAGTATCTGCTTATCGTTCATCATTTGGGTATCTAATTATAGTTTGGTGCTTGCAGGCAAACACAGGACATAAGTTGGCTTTTGTGATGAACTTGGTTAACACTGGTGTGGTGAATATTAAATGGTTGCACAGTCGAAAAGAAAAGGGGGTCTTAATGCTGATGTTTATTTTTTCCTGCTGCTTGAGGAATGGATGTATGCTGAGGTTGTTTTGGAAGCTGTATGCTTGTTTTCATGTGATACATCACTATGCAATTTGTAGCTCTACACTGGAAGTAAGACTTCCCTGGTAACACAGTTGTTGTTGAAACATCCCTTTGGCAGCAGGACATCAACAGAGATGTTCGTTGTACAATTTGCTACTGTACGGAAGAAGCAATTGGTTTAATTCATTACCGAATCCCAGACTTCACTCTACTCCCTCTCTTATTAGTGAATAATTACATGCAAAATGAACTAATTTAAGGATCTCTCCATATTGTAACTTGGCCTGTGTATCTCGAAGTGTTAGTAAACTTTTGGAGGACTGTCCCAGACATACGTTCTCTGCTGCTGCCAAGTCTTGTGTGTAATAAAAGTAACACATAATTGAGCAACTGTTGTCAGGCAGGATCTGAAGTCCTGTCCATTCAAAAATACTCAGATGAATTTGTATGGAATTGTTGATTTTTATGCTGAGCAGTTTTAGTAAAATCTATCTATGTTGTGGAATCAAAGCAAGCAGTATTCATGAGATTAGTGTCTTTTGTGTGGTGGTGGGTTTTTTCCCCTTTTCCGGAGCATTTCCATTTTTTATCTTTTTCCACAGGCAGAGTTCTGTGTCTTGATCTTTTTGTTGTCATATGTTATTAAAGGCTGAGATAGATGTGAATTTTCAGGTGTTGAAACACTGGCCTAAAAATGGTTTTGATGCATTCCATGCTTGCTTGTCAGATCACAACAACTTAATCAATTGAAGATTTACATTTGTGTTTGTTACCTCCTTATTTGTGTTAATTATCTCTAAGGCTGCTGTGTCTGTTATGAAGAAACCTGTGTATAAATACATGAAACTGAGGATGGATCTCATCAAATTTTGGGTGCAAATCAGCTCAGTGGGATATCAGGGATTTGAGCAACTTCAGTGTGGTGAAACTGAATAATAGAGGTTAAAATATGTGGAAAAATAGAATAATAACTATTTTTAAACCACTAACCGAATAGAAAAAAATAATCCTTTTAGGGCACTGGAAACGTTTCTGAATAAATGTATGAAAACAGAGGACCTGACTTGGCTTTCTCCCTAGGCATGTTTGTGGGCTCAAGCCACGTGTCATGAGTGTCTTCTGCTGAATGAAAAGCTCTTTGAACTTGAAGGCCCGGGTTTGCTCTTTTGCAGTGTGGTCTTTTATTTTTAGCTTTTGTCCAAACACCTTTGCTAAAAAGCAGCACATAAAGACTGTTTGAAATACAGTGTCCACTATTAGTTCATGGTGGTGTCGATCAGTGCTACTGTTAAGCTTTGGGAAAATTCCATTAGAGGTTCTCCTTTATTCTTTTTCCTCAGCTAACCATTTAGGATTCTCTTTATTGCTGTTATATTCCCTCTGGTTTTATGAGGGGGAACTAAACTGTTAAGCTATCAAGAATATTGCCTGGAAAGGCAACTAAATATTGCAGTTGTACTACCACAGGCTTTTAGCACTCCATGTGTGTTCCTTCAGTAATAAATACAGTGTCTGAGTAGGTGGTCTAATTTGTCACAGTGAGAGAGTAAACAAGCATTAACTCTAAGCATTATGAAGGAACAGATCCATAATGTTATATAGAATGATTAGGTTAATTTACTTATATGAACAAATCAAATGACATAATGAAGGAAGACCAAATTCTTCTTAAAACTGCGAGAATCCAGAGTGACTCAGTTCTGGCAGACCTGAACTTCTCTACCAAAACCTTTTTTTCTTTGTGTCCCTCATCGGGCTTTTTGTTAGAGGTAACAACCTATGTTAGTGACGTCTGCCTTGGACTCCAGTGGCTGTGGTGTAAACCTGAGGCTGATCATTCAAAGACCCTGAGTTTCAAGAACTTGCCACCTTATTTTAGGCTGTGTAACTTCAGTGTTAGTAGAGAATGCAGCCTACTTGTCAGTAAGCATAATGTCACCCAGTGAGCAGTTGGAATCAATGGTCTGAAAGGACTTTTCCAACCTAAATGGTTCTGTAACTATTCTGGAGCTAATAGTTCTCTTCACCTGTTTAAATTGGCTACTTACTGTAGTTGTTAGTGCTGAGAACCCCCGAGTTGGTTCAGCAGCTGCAGTGCCTTTGCCTACAGGTTACACAGCAAGCTAAGGCCATACGGTTTTAAGGGAAAACTGTGGCTCATTTTAGTAAGGAGAAAAAAGCTCGTCACTCTTCCTGAATACTGTTTCTGATAAAATACCCATTTTCAGACTGTATTTTCTGCAGCATGCAGCATCTTTGAAGTACAGTAGAAACATGTAGTCCATGACAAAGGTCCAGGTGCCACTACTTTTTTGATAAAATGGTAGTAACACTGCTGTATCTTATTCCTTTAAATGGGATAATAAAATGGGTAATTTTCTCGGTGAAGTGAAAGCACAAATAAGGTGAAAACTCAGTTGGTACTGAAAATGAGACTTCAGCTTAGTTCTCAAGAGTCATAATGGGAGATAATCATAGGTGTGCACCACAGGCATCTGCAGTTGGCACTCTAATGCAGCCTGTGCCACAGGGAGTTTAATATCAATAACCTTCAGGAAATGACTGAGGAGTGATAAACTGGTGTAGAAGAGCAACTGAAGTCTCAGTAGGGATAGAAAGGAAATACAGAAAGAACCTACACCTGTGCTGTTCAGGTGGCTGGTAGACTGCTCTAGAGCAGGCCTGGTGGACTTACCTTAGCAGGAAGGAAAGCTTGGCTTCAATTAATGAGTAGTTAAAGAAAAATTGGCGTTCTCCCCACATTTGTATTTCATGAACTAGAAAGACTCAGCATTTCTGTAGCTGTGTATGAATTCAGGTACACTTATGATAAATGCATCTCTTAAATCATGAGCACTACCCTGCTCCTGCAATTATCTGATCCTGCACTGGAACAGCCTTAAAATAAATATGTAATAACACTTTAAAGTTCAAAACTGTAGTTACCATCCTGGATGGTAGTTAATGGAAATATAATTATATGTGTACCTAGAGTTCTCGAACTATCTGTTGGATCTTTTCCTCCCATGACTTGCATATGCTCACAGATGAAAAAAGGGAAGGTATCATCTGCTTTTTTGACTTGAGTTTGTTTAGTCACTAGCAAAGGTCAAGCTAAGAGAGGATTATCTTTGCTTTAGTGAATTTGATTTGCATCCAAAATGTTTTTCTTACCTAAAGTATTTTAAAGTCTTCTGTAAACTCCAGCTCCAGATGTTCAGATGTTCACTTCTACCAGTTCAGTGTTCTGATTTTAGTTAGAACAGATGATAAAATGTGATTTAAAATGAACTTTAAGACTAACTTCACAAGCACACACTGATTTCAAGTAGTGCAGCTTAGCCTCCTGAGATATCTTAACATTTTCCATGTTAAATGCATCTTTAATGGCAGGCTTTTCCTGTCCACTCTACCTGTGATTCAGAAGAGGTAACACTTCCCAGGTTGACCTGAGTCATCTCAGTTGTCACGTCCATCAGTTTCTGTAATATATTTACTTTTGTTATGACAAAGAAATGTCCTTTTAAGCTGTGGCAGTTTCATCTTTCTCTATAATTTTTGTAAATAGAATCTAGACAAACCTGTCATGCAACATAAGACAGGCAGTCTCAACAGGAAAACAGATTTAACTGAAGTGTAAAAAGTTTTTTGGTTTGCTGGGGGGGATTTGTTATGCTCTAAGAAGCCTCAGTTTTACTGCTTTTAACTAGTTGATTCTATGATCTTTGCTTCCAAGGGGACCAGCCAAGTTGGCAATACAGGACATTTCTGAAAGCTATTAAATGTCATTCCTTTAGAAAAAACCCTTGATATTTATTATCACCGGAAATATTTTTTCTTCCTGTAGCTTGAGAAAGGGAAAAGGAGGATCATATTTGGTGGTGGCAGCGAGTGGCTGGACATGCCGAGCTGTGGATGCACAGCTCTCTGTGTGCAGCCACTGCAGTGGCGTTTCAGTGCGCAGTGTAAATCCTGGTTTAAAAAGGCAGAAGAGCTGCTGCAAAGTTATTCCTGTACGTGGGCCTCAGCTGTAGTCAGTGTGTGATTTATGCCAGCAGCAGCCTCCTTTCTATTTTTCCTAATAAACAGAGATTAAGGTCATCTGGAAATAGGAATGAGAGTGTCTCAATTAGATCAGGGTGGGCCTCTCAGCCTTTGTACATGAATATACGAGCAATTTTTCTATTTTTGTTTAAAGTTCTTTTCAAGATGCTAATATAAATACTCTCCATGTTTGTCCAAGTATGCCACAGGTGTAGACTTCTATAAATAGAAGCAATCTCTGCAAAATTGTTCAAGCTCAGTTGGTTGGGTAGTAATGTAAACTAAGGGATGTTACTGCTCTAAACACAGAACTGAAATTGAGAGGCAGGTGTATGTGGAGATCTGATTTTTGACGTTCATTACCTGGGGTAGTTGCTAATTGAACACATAATATTGTTGTGTAAACAACTTATTCTGCTGCTACTTGCTTCTCAGCTAGAAGCAGGTGTAGAACCCCGTAGTGTGGGGATCTCCGAGACCTGTGAGGGGTGGCCTGGGACAGGTTTTCTGTGCTTACTTTACTGGGTGTATAAGCTCAAGGAAACTTTTCAAGGCCTGCAAAGGGGAACCATGAGTGTTGTTTAGCTTGCACTGGAAGATGTCAGGAATACAGCATAAGGTGGTACAAGCCAATTTAGAGCACGAAGGAGATACACACTGGAGTGGGGGAGAACTATCCTAAAAGCCACACAAGCTGCACTTGTGTAACCAGTGCAAAAGTGGAACACTGATTTACTGTCCTTTGGTTCGAGCCAGTAGATACAAGACTTAATTCTCTGTAATGCCAGAGTAATGTTCAATTTGGCTGCACTGGTACAGAGCTACTATTGGTTGCTCATTTGTCAGTGGGAGCAGCTAATGAAAGTGAAAGGCAGGAGCGTGGGGGCTGAGACAGTAATGCTGCAGGTTTTCATGGAAATTCTGTGTTATTCTTTTGCAAAAAACACCATACATTGGAAAAACCTTGTCAGCCTGGATCTTATTTTACCGTGGAGGTTTTGGGGATCCTTGCTTGGTGATTGCCATAATTAATTCAGATGAGTACAACACAGTGTAGTGTACACTACATAAATCTTCAGCCAGTAATCTGTATCCAGAAAGAGGATTTAATTAGTCACTGATTGTTCTTATGCAATTACTAATGCAATTTAGCTAGACGTGCTTCAGAAGCTGTCCAAAGTGCCTAAAATTCTGAGCTCTAAACCTATTATACAAACACTAGTGGGTACTTGATTCTTTGTTTTTCTCAGTATGGATATTATGGAATAAACTTTATGGTAACACAAACTTAGATGTTGTGGTAATTACCACGGTTTTCTGTTTGTGGAAGGGTAAACAGAGAATTTGTGGACTTCAAATGTGGAATCCTTATGAGATACCTGTACTCTGCTGCCGTGTGTTGAGATCATCCAGTAACAGAGGACAGTGGAGCCAGGTGCAGGAAAAACACCCCTTGAATTTTAGCTCTAAACACCAAAGCAGCTGTTTGCACACCCACACCATTTTGGTGTCCTTTAATATCACATGAAGTCACATAGTTAGGAAATGCCCTTTGTTGCTCTATAGAGCAAGGTAGGCAGTATGGGGATGGGGATACATGAAATACAGATTTTTGTCGAGCGACATGTACAATGATGTCATTTTTTGATGAAGGGAGGCGTTCATAGAGGCAGACTGCTCAGTCATTCCCAGGCGAATAAGGTCTGTATGTGCCACTTTGAAGTGTCTGCTCAGAAAACCCTGGTACTCACTCAGACTAAACTAATCACAGAATATTCTTAAATGAGCAAATTACTTTTTAAGTTGGAAGCCCAACAAAGCAAGCTTGAGTCTGCTTAAATGTATAAGGGCTTTCATAAATAAAGTCAGACAAAGCCTTCTCTCCCAGGATTCTTAAAACTAAATTGGCATTTACATTAGCTCTTACTTGTGTCTTCAGGGAAATAATCCAATGTAATATCAATATCAACACAATTTAAGTACAGTGCTGGGAATAAGGAAAGCTTGGACATTTCTATAAACAAGAATAATTTTAATTTAAACTTAGGTCAATCACAGAACTGCTTCAGAATGGAAAAGTTCAGCTTAAAATTTTCTGTCTACTCTGATCCCAGTCAGCTAGGAGAGGCAGGTATTTTCTTATGGAAAAACACTTCCTCTCCCCCTTCTCAGCCAGCTCAGTTTCAAAAGTTATTCAGGATTATTTTCATTGTGTATAACCTTCCTTTCAGTTCTTTCTCATGAGCAAGGTCTCATTTTGCATGTTTAGCTTTCTCTGAAGATTAATGTTTGTCCCAGCAATAAGACTCTCCAGATGTGTTATGATCTAACAAGGCTGTGGTTAACCCTTGTCTGCTGTCAGCAGCTTGCTGAACCACCTCCTGTGTTTTACCAACCCCCAGCATTTGATGATGTGGTTTCCTGGCTCCAGGAGCCATCAGCTGTGGAGGTGGGTGCTCTCCCTGCAGGGGTTTGTGTCTGGCATTGGGCTCAGGAGCCACTGCCTGGAGACGTCCCTATGGAACCACACTGTTAACTTGGCTTCTTCTCCAACATTCCAAGGCACAACGAGGTACTTGTGGATGTCTGTATGATCGTCTTCATGTGGACAAACCTGTGACTGACCAGTAACTCTAGGTTCTCATCTTGATTTAAATGATCATTCATTTCTCCATTGTCTGGTGAATGTCTCACATCTTTGTTTTCTCTTTGAAGATCTTGCTGCAACCCCTGCCTTATCACCTGGCCACATGCAAGCAATTACTTTTCCAAAGGGTCTCTCCTTGAATGTAGATTGAGGTTTATGGTTCAAGTTGGCAGTTTAGGTTCGTTTTTGGGAGCTGTGCAGACATTAGCTCTGTCCTCATGCTTTACATCCGTGGCTAGCGAAGGTTTCTGGGATGGGGCTGTGATTTGGCCTGGCAGGACTCGCTTTCTGTGGGTGTTATGTGGCACACAGCCCTGATGTTGGCTTGGTTGGAAATGACTAGCCAGACTCCGAAGGCATGGACTCTCCCCTGTGTACGTGCACTTCTTGTTAAAGGATCTTGTCTCCTGTCTTAACTGCTGTCTGGGTGACAACTGGAACTCACCGTTGCCACAGATTTATTGATGAGAAATGTTGCTCTGGTCTCTACCTCCAGAGCAGTTCTGGTTGTTGCCCACCTTCAGTTATAACTTCAGCAGCTGACCTTGAAACACGTGAACTGCCTAGGAGTGAGGAATGTGAAGAAGCCAGTGAAAAGTGCTGCAGGTAGAGCTGTAACAGCAAGCAGGACAGGCGTGCTAACCCTGTCATTGTATAAAATACTTGTATATCCGTTATATAATATAATATAGCTGTATGCCACTTAGATAATATCATTTATATCCTAATTCTCAGGGTCATTACATCTCATATTCTTTATTTACCCTGTGTGCTAATTATTCTGCAAAGAACCAAGTACAAGCTTGTGTAGTAAAGCAGCTCTAAAGAGAGATTTCATAATAGGTGCATTTTAAAAGAACATTGTACGAAGTGACAGTTTTGGTCTATAGCTTTTGACTTGATCAGTGCACAGGTAGGTCGGCTTAGCACATACTGCAACTTGTGTAAATGGCTAATGAGTCTCTGTGGCAAAAACAGTAAAAACATCAACAGGTACTGGATTTTTTTTTTTAAATATCCAAATTATGCTCATTCTGTAGGAAGGTGTGTATAAAATGGCTGCTTTCTGACATATAGTACGAGTCAAATAGGAGATAGGACGCCACTGAGTCTAATGAGGTGACTTCTGATTCAGGTACAGAAGTTGTAGCATCTGCAGCAGCAAAAGGGGTTAATATTTGCCACAGCAATTTCACATCACAGGATTAAAATAACAGGACTTTCTGGAGTGGCCATTAAATCAATGTGACTTTTTAAATTGCAGAACAAGACTTCTAGTCCACGTCCAGACAGAAAGGTATCAGAAATGAATTGCTTAGCTCCTCTCAGCAGAGCTCTGCTGAGACTGTTCCCCCACCTTACATCATCTGTCCATTTTGAAATCAAAGCCTGTCTATGAGCAGTGCTCTCAAGGAGCTGGGGGATGGTGGGGGAGGACAGGCAGACACAGGTTTTTATAATGGAGAAGTTGGTTCCTTGAAATGGGGTGGTTGTGGCCATGCCACCTTTGTATTTTTAGAAAATGGCATTTGAGAAATAGATTGCAATGCTAATAAGATACAAGGTCTCACATGTAGCATTCAGTTTGACCTGGTGCTGCTGATAAACAGTGTTTTGAAAGGGTTGGCAAACACCTGCTTTCCTTCTCTACAACTTGAGTTGAGAAGGCTTTGCTGGGACAAAACTGTGCTATTTCTTATGAAGTCTCCATCCCTTCTGTCTCCAGTAGTGTAACTTGTGCATAAGGTCATCAGTGCTATCATCCCTGTTCCTCAAGGAAGGAAACTGGGGCAGAGAGCTCTGTATAACTGGAGTGTGTTGGTGTTCAGGAGGTCATGCACAGAGGTGCCAAACCCAGGCTGAAGCCCTGTCAGCCCAGAACTCGATGGAGATCATTCTTTCAGAGAGGGCTTCTGAAGACATGCTTTGTTCTACAGTTTCTACTCCATCTAATGTTATTTTGGGCCATCCTCAAATGCATAGGAATGTTGTGCAGCAAGACTGTTTTGTTTCTTGAACACTTAAATCTGCATGAATGTATGAGTGTGGAGGTACATGTACTAAAGCTGCAACTCTATTGAAAAGTTTAATGGTAACATTGTAGTCTTTAAACTTTCATTTGTATTTGATTCCACAGTGACTAATTACTATTGCCAAGTAATTTTTCTTGCATTGTATTACAAATGCTAGTGGGATAGAGCTAAACATGATATCTGTGGTTCAGGAACTGAAAAATTAATGATTCCTTCTCTAGCCTGCTGTGTTTGATTTATAATTCATATCTGATAAGAGACATGCTCTATCTAGGTAGGGGTTTTTTAATTCTTACTGTGGTGGATGTTGGGAAGTTGTGGATTTTGGGCTTAGAGTGCTCCTGAAGAAGGAGGTTTCCAGACTCACATTTTCTTCACCTCTCATTTCCTGCAGACTCTCCACCCTCTGTGGGATCTGGCCCCAGGACTTGTGTTGACCCCAAACATCTCAGCTGCTGTCGCTGCCTGCTGCCATGAACTTTGATTTTTAGCATAACCCAAGTTTACCAACCATAACATGGTTTACCTTTCAGAGGCACTTGACAGCAGAAGGGAATGGAGAACTGTAGGGGTTTTAAGTGTCCTAAGTAGCTGCTTACAGCCACTCTCCATCTGGAGGAGTGACACAGCCCTGAACTCAGCACTAATCCCTTCACACAATTCCTCTCTCACTTCCTCTCTTTGGTCTTTGCAGTCACTCTGGATCTTCCTGGGCTATTTGGCTGCCTCTTGGCTGCCTCTTACACTGGGTTCTTTGCTGTTCTCTGCCTCTCTCTTGGCAGGTGACCTCCAGGTCAGTCTGTTCAGGTGGTTAAGGCCTTTTGTCCAACACGCACAGCATAGGGTGATACACTGTTTATTTACCTTCTGGAATGCCAGAATAGAGGCATTACGAGGTGCAATTCAAAATCTAATCCTGTCCTCAGCATTACGAGGTGCAGTTCAAAATCTAATCCCATCTGTTGAGCTGGAGTGGCTTTTATGAGTTGCTGAAACAACTCTTCTGTATTGTAACTGTAAGTGCTCTCAGGGGGCCACTGTCTTTACTGTGACTCACACACATTTGGCATCCTCTCCAGAGAAGCTGACCAACATTTCTATCTCCTTCCCCACTCAGAAGTTCTGTCTTAGTCTGTGAATTTATCTGCTCCAGAACAGTGAGCTGAGTTGCAGCTGGTCCCAAGGGAGGAAAGATGTCTTGATTTGCCAGCTCCATGGTTCGAGCACAGGAGGAGAGCCCTGTTTAGTGGATCCTGCATTTTTGTGGTTAATATGCTTTGTGCTTTTGTTTGCATCTCTGAGTGCTGTTATTTATTTTTGTTGCTTCATCTGCTTTGGAAATGAGAAAAGGTTATTTTGAGTGCAGTATCAACTTGGCATCATTAAAAAAGTGTCTCTTGCCAGTTTTCTTCCTGGTTCCCCTAGAAATGCATTTCTGTTGGGCTGCTTCTGCCATTATGTATGTTGTGCTGTGTCTCCAGAGCAGCATACTCTGCATGTGTGATACTTGAATGTCTGATGAGGGATGGATTCCCCTGGGCATGTGAGTCCTGCCAGTTAGAAAACTTGAGATTTTAATATACATTCTGCTTTTAGTCCCTGTTCGGCCTCTCCTTTTGGAAGACCTTCTTTTGGAGCAAGGAATGATATACTGTGTTTTGTTGTGGTCTGTTCTGTTTGGGCTTTTTTTTTTTAATTAAAGAAGAGAGTTTATGGTTACATTCAAGTAGTTAATCAAACAGTCTGCATCTCCTTCAGACCTCTCCCCTTCTCACTCTTTCGTACCATGCCTGCTTCAATAATCTGAGCTACATGGGAATTACTGAGATGGGATCCCAAGCTACAATCTGAATCTGATCTCCTGACATGCCCATTAAATATCACTGCAGAATGATTATTCCAAGGTATCCAAGTGGCTGCATGCTTGGTTTAAATCCCTTGGAGGGCTGTTGGTCCTCCTGGCTGATTGTGTTACCTCAGCTGTCTTTATGATCCACATGTCCTGGGCCTTACCCTTCAGAAAGAGGACTGTCTGTGGCCCAAGGACAAGATCCTGTTCTGTAACTCTGAAGTGATGAGCTTTTCAACACAAAAAAAAAATAACATTCTTCAGCTTCCTCTTGGAAATGTCTGAATCATTTTGGTTAAAGCCTTAAGTGGGACAGATACTTTGCTTGAAGGGCAGAGCTGGCAGAAAGACTGCAGCCTAACAGTTAATTTGGCAGAGTGATTCAGAATGGAAAATATGCAACATTGCTGTGTACCTGTGCCCTCTCAGTACCATCAACAGAGCACATTCCCATCAGTGGCTGTTAGTCTTCAGATGCTTCTCTTCACTCCTCACTTTTCAAGTTGGACTTTATAAATTTCAATAAATACCAAGCCCTCTCTCTGAAAGTCAGTCCTCCTAAATCTGCTTCTTCCCTAGGGTGACAGTCTTAAAAATGTATTGTTCAGAGTTCAGAAAACAATGATTTAAAGTAAATTATCTCTTAGAAGACACTTTAGACAATTTACAGTCTGTGCCTATTTAAATGGTAGGGGACAGGATGGAAAGACAGGAGAGTATAAGATTGTGCTGTTGTGAATTATCGTGCCATAGGCAAGGGTTTTGTTCATTTTCCCCCCATCTTAACGTTTAGTCAAAGGAAATGTAACCAAGGAAGAGGTTGCAGTGTGGGAAGGGATGTTCTGATTTCCGTGGCAGTAACACAGAACGTTTTTATATATACACAAACGCTTCACTATCACTTCCCTGATATTACCTGTGATATTTTGAAGGCTGTTGGAGGAAAGGTACATCAAGGGAGGCCTAGACTGTCTCACTGCTGATTCTTGCTCTGTGCTGTCATAGCCTGGACTGGGTCCATGTTCAGAAAGCAGAAACCTGTCAAAAATCAATATATCTACACTGAATTTCCAAATTAGTAGTAGTATTCTACGTGTAGATTAGCTTTCTTTTTGTGCTTATTAAAGTGAATCTTAGAAATAGCCTTCTAAAAACATTATCCATAAATGAACACAAGATGAGTGTGTGCTAGACACACTTAAAATGCTCTCATGTCTTTGAAACCCAAAATTCTTTATTTTGAACTTAAGAAAATAGAAAAAGTCAGAATCCCTAAGGGGAAAGTACTGCATGTTCAGATCTCGTCTCTTGTCATGGCCTACTTGATTTATAAATATAAAAAACCCTGTTTGTGTTCTAGAACTGGGGCTGGTCCAGTGTTCTTTGTTGTGCTCCAACAATGTGACAATCATCCAGAAAGCTTCCACGGGGATACAACGGGATTTTAGGTGCGTTATGGTATAAGTGTTTATCTGGCTATAAACTGTCAATCTCCATTTTTGGGTGAGCCTTAAAGGAAGATTGAGGCACAAGGAAACAGACTTGTTTAGTGACAGTTCAGCATCACTTCACTTGCCGTGTTATGATCACCCTATCAAGAACTGCATCCTGCTGCGATGACAGTTTGCTGGAAACTCTCCACAGATTCATTGGAAGTTGGCTGAGCCCCAACTCCACAAATTACTGGTCAGAAGAGACTGTTTGTAGGGCACAAATCTATCCAATTTGTAGTGTTGATTTGATTCTTTTTTTAATTAACACTTTAAAAAGTGTGTCAGCAGAGTGCCAAAAAGACGAGAAATGATCAGCTAAAACATTTTATTGCAGCATATGATGCTGTTTTATATTATCATAGGAACATGGCACTTAGATCTGACACTTTTTTTTCCTGTTACTTTTGTTCATTTTATGGTCAGCAGCAATTTGAAGTAGTCTTCAAAACGCTGGAATTTTGCCCTTTTTTCTTTTTACTTTTTCTCCTCAATTTTTGTCTCCTTTCTCTGAATTCCCATTAAGTCCAGTATCTTACTGAATTTAAAGCTAACAAGTTGAGATTTTTCTTCCTCTTTTTAATTGTTTTACTGTAAGAGTGCTTTCTGTCTGCTGTTTTTGTCTTAAAGAGGTGATTGGCAGCTATTATGTAAAGAAGTACACTAGCCTGTAGTCTCTTGGAGATTCTGCAAGTCAGGATTAATAAAATCTGGCTGGCTGATTTTTGATGAAATCATCTTTCTCTTTCTTTTTTGCTTAGAAGCATAATTTCCCCCCCCCCCTTTTTTTTTTTAACGGCTGCTTCCTCAGTGCTTTGTGTGAGACCTGTAACTCCTGCATCCACTCCTGCAGTATAGGACTGCGAGGGTAGTGAACATCAGGGTGAAAGATCAGAGCTCGTGTTGACAGCAGTTTGAATGTACCTTGCTTATGTTTCTTGTTGTAATGTTTCCCATAGAGTTGCCAGTTTATAGCTTCAGATTTTGGAAATATTCTGTGCCGGGTGCTGGAGCCACCACTACAAAGCAGTGTCATTGCTGTGTAAGGCCTTCGTGCTGCTGCCAGCCCCGCACGGAGCAGCCTGGGCGAATTCCCATTCAAAGCTGTCCCTCTGCCCTGCCCTTCCCAGATGACCTGTGTTGGCTCGATGCCCACCCAGCCGCTCTGGCACTCTTCCCCTCAGCAGGACAGGAGAAAACAGGATGAAAAATCTCGTGGGTTGAGATAAAGACAGGGACATCGCTTACCGGTTCCCATCAATCATGGACAAAACACACTCAACTCAGGCAAAATTGATTTATTGCCAATTAAAATACATTTGGATGGTGAAGAACAAAGATAAAACTTAAACACCTTCCCCCCACCTCCAAGCTCAGATTCATTCCTTTGTTCCCAGCTCTTCCACCTCTTCCTGCCCCCTGAGTGGTGCAGAGGGCACGGGGGCTGTGGTCAGTCCATGACAGCCCCTCTCTGCTGCTCCTTCCTGCTCCCGCGTGTCTCCAGTGTGGGCTCTCCAGGGGCTGCAGTTCCTCTCGGGAGACCTGCCCCACACGGGCTCCTCTCGCCGGCCGTGTTCCCTCAGGAGATGCCCCCCTGTTCCTCTGTGGATATGCCCTGTGATGGCTGCAGGAGAAGCTGCCTCAGCCCCCCCTGCTCAGGCCCAGCCGCCCTCAGGGACGTTTCTCACACTTTCCCCCTCAGGTTTTGCCCTTTCCTGAGGTGCCCCGGCCTGGCTGAGGGCTCGGCTGGGCCCCGCTCGCAGAGCCCCGGCAGCCCCCAGCACCTGGGCACAGGCACCCAAAACCCCCAAAATAAATGTTTCTACATAGATGTTCCAGCACTTCTACATTTATGTGATTCATTACATGCAGGACAAGGAGACTTGTGACCAGAAAAAAAGGCCCTTTTGAGCTTCATCATCCGCAGCTGCACTACAAGGTTAGTCAAACAAGTTGGGAGGCAAATGGATTTTATTTTTTTCTGCATACAATCTACTTGGTTTTTAGTAGCTCTTAGCAATCTCTCTTCAGGAGAATTAACTAATGTCAGAGTGCAGTAGTGGCTCACTGATTTATGAAATTCCTCAGAATTTCCATTCTGATTCTGTGAGTCACACTAACGTGGCTCCTTCAGCTGTGACTCGTATGCTCCATTTCCATACTCCATCGCAGCTTCTCTCTCACGGTCGGGGGGTTGCCAGAGCCCGAGCCGGGGGTTCTGTTCAAGCACAGGGCACAGAGTACCTCAGTTCTCGTGTTCTGTGAGCTGCTGGTGAAGGGGGTTCGCTGGGGGCAGGCGGTGGCTGTGCTGGCTGCAGACGTGCCCCCACGGGGGCTGGCGGCGGGTGCTCCGTGTACCCTCACACATAACGGCACTGCTGCGGACTGGCGGCCTAAACGCTCCCACTGACCTCTCAGAAAACCTGACGGGCTTAGTTTTGACCCCTGTTGAATGCTGGGTTTTGGTTATGGGGCTGAGATTTTTAGAGGAAACTTTCCAGAGAATTGCTGCTGCCTCTCCTCTGAGGACAAGAAAAGGTTTGAAGATGCAGAGACTGCACACACTAAACATCTACTTAGTAGAAGGACAAAATGTGAAACATTTACCACAGTTTTCCAGGGATGTGTTTGGGTAACTTCGATAGCTGTACCCTGTCACTGGAAAGTATCCAGGAAGTGTGAAGGAGGGGTAATCATCTGTCAGTGTCAGGAAAAGTGACTAGGTCAAAAGCACTGTGAAAAATGAAGCTTCCAGAGCAGAAATACTAAAGCTTCGGCCTAGTTCACAGTTTCTTCTCTTCCTATCGTGAAGCACTCCATCATAATTGCCTTTGCTCATACTACACCTGTCAAGAGATGACACTGTTATGCATTAAATTTGGTAGGTGTGACAGCAATGTGTTTTGCCCTGCCAGAACAGAGGCGGCTTGAGTCCATCTTTTAGTACTTGCCCAGGTCTACCACTTTTTTTTTTTTTCCTAATCTAGAAATAACACAAACAGTAACACATAGCATGTAAACTAAATAGACTGTCCTTCCTGGGCCCCTTTAAAAATACTGGAGAGCTGCTTTTAATGCCTCTGTTTATTTTGGTACCGTATCCAGACTGCTGGAAGTATGTTTATAGCATAGTCTAATGAGCTGAGGCTCCTCTCTAAGATTTCAGTGCCTCATGGCTGAATAGAAAAAGCCAATGCTCTCTAAATATGTATGCAAGACTCTGGCTTTCAGTAATAGTTCATGCCATGAGAAACTGCCTATTTAATGCCACCTGAGCTAAGTTTCAGCAGCAATTGTTCCTCAGCGTATGACACAGTGATCCTCATTACTGCAGCTTCATTTACAGCTGTAGTCAGACTTATCAACACCTTTGTTGTGAACAGCACCGATTACATTAGGTCATCTGTATTTAAGCTTGATGACTTCATGGCAAGCCATTTTAATTTGCTCTCTACCTGTGGAGCACGAATTCCAGGTCAACTTTGAAATCTGGTTAATAATTTAGATCCAAGAAATGCAAGTATGTGAAAATATTGTTCTTTATATTGAATGGAAGTTATAACTCTGCTGTGAGTGCCTGGAGCAAATTTAAGTGAGGTATAAGCTGCTCTTTACTGTGCTGAGGCTGACTGGAGAAGAGAATTGCTCTGGAGTATAGAATAGCTCTTCTGCCAGTGTTTTGGCCAGCCCTGCTTAGTATGGGCAGTAGTTAAATCTTTCTGAACTTCAACAGAATTTAGGCATTTAAATGACTTATAGGTTTTTAAAAACATTGTTATCATACCATGACAGCATTTTAATGAACTACTTTTTAAAATTACAACTGGAACTAATATCTGCTGGAGTAGTAGCTCCTTCAGTACATAGCAGAGTTGTTGCCAGGAATATATTGAATATTTGAAGCCCAAATTGGATGTAATAGTGAGTCTAGTTGGCTCATTCAATAACTTGTTAGCAAAGCATAAAAATTCTACTGGAGCGAACTCATCCTGTGCTTTCGAAGAACATTCCTGTTCTTTATTAGCAGACTGAAGATTGCTTAAGCAGTGTGGGGTTTTTGGGAGGCAGTGTCCTTGTGTGTGCATGCTACCTGGCTTTAATAGCCCACTGCGTGGTTGGGGTTTTCCAGCTGTGCAAAGTGCTCGTGTTCCTCGCCACACTCCTTCCTTCCCCTTTTCTGTGCGGAAATTGCTGAGGGAGCAGCAGCTCCTCAGAGGCACAGCCCTGGCTGGCACCTGCAGCACCTGCTGAAAGGAAAGATGGTACTTAGGGATGACTCACAGGCACCTTAAACCTGCTGTGTCATAAACAGGAATTGCAGCTTCCTGAGGCAGCCAAACGTGATCCGCGTGTACCGAGTTCCACTTCAGGCTTCGGGCCTTTCCTGAGCACCCAGCAGGGCATGAGGCTGTTGTCCCACCCTGGGGTGCACTGGACTATCCCTGCTATTCACCTGAGCAGGTTTTGCTTCAGGTGAGGCCCAAATGAATGTTTTTTGGGGGGGAAAAGTGACTGTGAGCCACCAGTATTTAATCTGTTTCATTTATTTCATCCATGAGCTAACAGTGCTGTTCCTCACAGCAGTTGATTTTGCTGGCTTGTAGGACAAACCTGCACAGCAGGGAGGAGGGCGAAAGGTAACGTGAATCTGAGTGCTTTGGCCACTGTTCCAGGGTTTCATTTGACACTGGCAATTTCAGAAAGGTGCTCAGGGGGTTGGCAGGGAGATTGTGCTCCCCAGGACTGAGGCGCGAGAGACCTTCCTTTGAAGTGCTTGGGCAGCAGGAGCGCACGCCTGTGCTGCTGCATCCTGTTTTGTTTCTGGGGGGAAATATGATCCAGAGTGACCAGAGACAGGTGGATTCTGTCAGAGGTCCAAAAGAAGAGGCTAGTAAAAAATCAGATCCTAGGCTTAAGCGTTTTTTACACGTGTGCCAAGCTAGATAAAAAATCCTATCCTGCATTAGCTATTTTAAAACACATTAGAAAAATTAAGTGAATCTCGTGTATCATTTGGTGGCCTCGATTCTTTCTGTATACAAGCAATTCCATTGATTTAAGGTAGTGCAACGGGGTATCTGGAAATTTTGTGGAACTGATGTGTTTCTTTGTGTCATACTGAAAGAATTATGAATTCTTGAAGGAGCAAATAATGCAAAGGACTGAAGTTGTCGTGATGTTTAATTTGAAAGAAGAGACTTAGTTACAATGTGGCTTTTTTATATACCTGGTCCATCATTGAACAGCAAATATGTACAGAAGAAATTAATGTTTTTTTTATATTTAGCCCATGTTCTTGCATCTGCAGTACAACAAAGAAATGTTAAGTGATAAGCTGCACTACAGAGATTACTGGTCTCATTCCTCTAGCTGTGTGAACAACTAATCTTCTTAAGTGGGTGCTAGTGTGGATGGAGACCAGGACTGGGGATTGCAGTGTTGTAATTTGCAGCTTCTTCGATCAGTGGTGTGTACTGCATGATTTTTATATTCTACTTAGAAAATTTGAAAATGCACATCCTCAGAAAGTTATGTTCTTAATGAAAAGTACAATTTACTTGCCTGGAAGTTTGTCTGTTCTTTATCTGCTTTGTGGTGAAAGGGAGTGAGTACTTGGCCTTGATAAACTCTCGTGCCAGGCGTTCTTTTGAAAACAAAAACATATTATGGCCAGTAGTTATTTTCAGCTGAGCCTTGTTTGGGAAGCAAGTAGAACTTCAAATTAAATAATTGCTCTCCATAGATTGAAAACATGTGGGTTTCTTCTCCCCTGTATGCTGCCTACTTGCTCAGTGCTTCAGTCTTGTACTAAAATCTTAAGAGCCAGGATGCTCTTGGGTTAATCAATGAAAATGGTTTTCATTGATTGCTGTGGAAAGAAAATAACTAACTGGTTTAATTAACCCAGTGCCATGTATATCTAGAAGAGTGATTATTGATCTGCATGTGTTTAATTAAAGGAAAGAACTTGCAATTTTTGCAGACCTTGTCTCCTCACTCTGCTCTGGGTAGGACTTCACCAAGTTTTGGTGGCCCTGCACAGCAGCTCCTCTTGCTTCCCTCAGACTGCAGCCCCTGGGCCTGGCACAGGGGCACAGGGAGCAGAACACAGAGCTCCAGCTGGGCCTCGGAGAACCATGGCAGCTGCAAGCGACACTTTTTTAATTTTCTGCCCTTTGTTCTCCCGTTTGAGCAGCAAGCTTGTCTGAAATCAGATGACTAAAGCTGTAGGAAGCCACCATTTGTGCCATGTACTACTACTTAGACGCTTTCAGGGGTGAACCCTTCCATCTGACATTCATTGACTTAGGAGAAACCTGGGAGACAGAGCTCCAAGGTATTATTTAATGTCTCTTTTTACTGTTTTTTAGCTTCTGTATTTATTTAGCTCTGTCAAAGTAGAGCAGATCACCTGTCCAAATCAGAGCTTTCTACATTACCACCAAGGATTTCATGAGATAGAAAACTGCCCAACTTTGTAGTGCTGGAATAAAAATAATAGTTGTAAATATAATCCTTTTAAAAGCATGTATTTTCAGAAGCTTTGCAAGCCCTTGGTCAGTCTTTCCTGTCTCTTAAACTTGCTTTCCTGGTTTCCCTGTGGAAAGCTTCCAAAAGTAGGGGAATTGAACAAGTAAAATACGGAATGTGATTCTAATCTTTGCTGGCCACTTTGGATTCTGTGTGAATACGAGGGAAAACGCGGCAAAACAACACTTCAGGCAGAGAAATGGATCTTGACCTGAGTGTATGGAAGACAGAAGCAAGCACTGAAACCTGTAATGGTTGTGGGACGTTGTTTAGGACTGGCAGAAGGTGACTCCCACTGTGTGCCAGCACCAGTGACGGTGGCACAGTGATGGTGGTTTCCACCCAGATGTGTTGTCCTCATCCAGTTTCCTGTGTAGCCAGTAGCAAAGAAGGTCTCTCTGCTCTCTCTGCAGTTGCCACTGATATTGGCATCAAGTTTTCATGAAGCTATGCCCTTAGCCTCCCTTGGGCATGGAAATCACCATTTTGAAATTTAAATTACAGGTTGCAGTGGCAAGCTACCTTAATGGTAATTGTCCCCAACACTTCCATTCTAAGACCTTCCTTTTAATTCTGTGAAAGGAACCATTTGGGTGAAGAAATGTGCTTCATGCTGAGGGATTTCGTGTGTGCTTAGGCTAAACCAGAATGATTTTAAGAAAAAATGTTTTGCTTGTCAGAATCTTCCAGTTCAGCCAGACTAAACCGTAGGGACTTGAAATGGGGCAAAAGGACCAGAGCAGTGGGGTTTGTGTTCAGTGGCTCTTAGTGCTTCATGCTCACAGAGCATGATCTGCTGCCTCAAGGGGCTGCCCTGGCCCCAGGAGGCAGCTCTGCACACTGGAGGAGACGTGGGGCAGGGGGGACACGTGGGGCTCTTTGCCCAGGCTTTGGAGCTTGCAACCAGCAGAAGTGAGAGCAGAAACACTTCCCGTGTCTTTCAGTGCTTCGAAGGTGGGAGCCAGGGATGGGGGGAAGGCAAAGAGCCTGCAAGTACCTGAGTGAGCTCTTTTCAGATCAGCTTACAGTGTCTGCAGTCTTGGTTTTTTGCAGAGCAGGGCAATCCTGGAACTTTCAGCTCTGAGTGCTACCAACTTCATGTTCTGTTGGCACTGCAGCTTTCCCTGACAGCCAAATGCCGAGGTCCCTGAAAAGTCGGGTTCTGAGGGGCACACAACGTTTTGGGTTCCCATCTGCAAAATCCGCCTAAGATGAGAGATGGTAACAACTCCTAGGGTGTTAAAATGATAAATGCTGATGTTAGCAGAATGTTCATATGAAGTTAATTGTAACAGAACATCCCAGAAGGAGAACAATTCTATATTGAGTGCAGAATGTGCACGGCACGCAGCAAATATGGTCTGAGGCCACGTGTGACAGGGCACAGTGCCACTGGACAGTTACCTGCTCAGTGAGCTTGGGGCAGCAGCCCTTTAGGGAACATAGACAAGAAAGAGATTACATTTGGCCCTCTTGTTACATGCAAGTGACTTTAAAGATTCATGGACAGTTTTATTCCAGCAGTCCCAGTGTTCTGAGCACTTGCTCTTATGCCAGTGTTGTCACTTTAATATATTTTAAAAATGTGATGGTGAATGTGAACTTTCAGTGTTGAGTTGCAAAAACAAGTGCTGGGCTTGGGGCTGTCTTTTTTTTCCTTAGTCAATTATTAGGCTGAGGAAGGTGAGAAATCCAACACTGTATCTATCAAATGGAAAAACTTAAAGGTTGTATGCAATTTGGGTTGCCTTGGGTTGATCTGAGTTTTCTCAGTGCATTTTTCCCCTATTGTCAAAATCATCACAGCTGTTCTTGGAGCAAGTAAGATCTGTTACTGCATGCAGAAATACTGGGAAGAATGCTTGCTTCCCCAGGAATTACAGTAAAGTCTGTTAATCTTAGCACACAGCCTATTTTTACAAATAGAATTATGGGTTTCAGTTTGTTGTGGTCACATTTCTGCAAGACTATCTTGGATGGTTCCATCTCTCACTTCTAAAACGGGCTTGTATGGTGTATTAAGCAGTAAGCAGCACCATAAATTTAAGGCTTATATTTTAAGAACAAAACCTTAGGCCTCCTTGCATTCCCCATGATGTTTAATATTTCACAAGTTTTATTCTTTTGCAATCCTTTATGACTTTATAATTGTGGTTTTATGGATCTGAGTTCAAAAACTGATTTTTTTTTTTTTATAACTTCAAATAGATTGGGTGAAAGTAATTATTATTCTTTGAAATAGTTACAAGCATAGCAACTATTTGAGACAGAAATAACTGGGATTTCAAATTCTTGCAGGCAAAGCTATTCACCCACCAAACAAATCGGTCCCAATGGAAAGGGGGAGAGGCATAATCACCATGTTTTTGTGGCACAATAAAACAAGGAAGAATATTGTGTCCTAAACGTCCTACTGCACAGATATAAGATATCTGTTTTTTCCCTAGTACTTTTAGCTAAGGATTAGCAGGGGGAAGGAAGAGGTCAAACTCTGTCTCTCAGGCTGTGAGATACGGATAAATAATTTCTTGTCTCAGTGTAATTCCCCACTTTCTCTAAAAATGTTCAGAATGGTTTTTAGAATAAAAAATTTAAAACTTTGGTTTCCATGAAATTCCAATTTTTAAAAATTACTAAGAAAGGTACTTTCTCCCTACAGGAATCAAACTGGGGTTGATTGGTAGCAGTGGGAAAGGGGGACAGGAGTAGAATGGAAGGACTTGCTGCTGGGAAAGTGGTTACCATTCCAGCCTGGAAGAGTATAATCAAAATTTCTTAATTCTGTTGCAAGAAAGAGCTTGGGAAGAAAAGAAAAGAAATCAAATTGGTTTATATTTAGAGTTCTGTATTTGCTGATGTTTGTTGGTTTGCATTAGAGAACTCCGGGTTTCTGTGTGTATTGACAGCTGTCGCCTCCGTGTCTCCTGGCTGCATGAGCAACCAACCATCTTACAGCTTCTTAATTCCCCAGAGGACAGAAGGAAATGTTTGAACCATTTATTTTGAAAGATAATTATTGCTCTAAGCAGCCCCTCAAAGTTAATGCTTAAAATTGACACTATTACATTGATTTGAGCGTAAACATATGAAAAATGTTATGATATTGAAAAAGAACATTTAGACTGGAATGTGTGTTGTGAAACAGCCACAAGTTTTAAATCATTCTTGCTCTTGTAGGAGTCCTGTTTCTTTTCTCTGTAGGAATATGGGTATAGAGGTCAAGTTTTGATTGTTTGAACTCGAGCTACAGGAACAGGTCAGGCAAGGATGGTTCTACTGTGGGACAACTTGGAAGGTTTCAAAACTTGCTTTTGTTTTCTTGGGAAGCAAACTTTGAGAATGAAGCACAGTAATTCTGTAAGATTCCAAGCAATAGTCGTGGGATTTTTCAGTTCGACTCCTGCATGTCTGGAGTTTGCTCTTAATATAAACTTCATATAAACTTTAAACCTGGTTTTCCTTCAGCAAAAAAAACATAACTAGATTTGGTCAGTGTTGAGATGATCTCCAATACCAAAGTAAGCATTGCCTTGGCTTCAGGAGGGCTTGTAATAGTTCTCATGTTTAGTGCTTGCCCTCCTCCCTCTCATGTAATTTATTTGTTGAAATGTAAAAGCCCAGTAAGTGTTGAATCATCTCATCAAATAAAAGCTGTTCTAACCTCTTTTGACAGGGGAAGAGGAGGAAAGGGGGAAGGAAAGGTCTGCACATTCTGCACTTAGGAAAGGATTGTCTGGAAACTCTCTATGTTCTCCAACAAATGCAAACATGCCCATGGATCCTTCTGTCAGAGTCCCTGTCCTTCCACGTTGGTTCTGTGTCTGTAGGGTTGGTTTAAGGTTCAGCTCTGCTGAACCCCCCCTGCCCCCACTTGTGCTTTTTTTCATTAAGTAATAATTCACAACAGGATACGATGATGTTGTCCAGTCTGGCCACACCTAATCTGTGCTGGGACACACTGACTTCATTCACTGGTAGGTGTGGTGGTTATTAGGCAGTTTGTCACCGCACCCTGGAGTGTTTTATTGCAATCATAAAGTGCTTCAGCTAAAGGAAACATCACTCTTTCTAGCAGAAAAAAACGGGAACTTTCTGCTTCTAAAAGAACTCGTTCCAGGAACGTGTAGTGTAAAAATTCAGAGTCTGGAATAATCATTGAGCTTGTACCAAATATACAGAGAATTACATGGCTTTTTCCATGGAGTAACAGCATACCTCAGTATTTTAAAATAATTATCTTGGTTTGTATGGTTCCGAATTTTCGTCAAATCTTGTGTGGAGTGGCTGAAGGGGAGGGCTCACATTTCCCTCCTTCCTCTGGCACACAGAAAGGCTCATTTTATTGTGTGAACCTCTTTGTGGGCAATCCAGAAGGGAAACTGCCAAGCCTTGGAAGTGGAAATACTTTACTTTTTGGCTGGCAAGTTGTTCATGACAGAGCAGGATTGGAGGGTAAGAATAAATAGAGTTCGTGTGTATTTCTGGTGAATATCAATGTTAATTGGGGTTTGATTCAGTTTACAAAACTTTTTTGCCTGCTGTGAAAAGAGGCCTCTAACTTAATCAGAAATGATAAAAAGAAGATGCTGTGCCTTGCAGAGCACCAGAAGTGCAGCTGATGAATGACCAGACTGAGGTATTTTTAAATTCAGGCTTGCTGGAGGGAACTGAACTTTGAGTCACTTCCAAGTAATTAAATTAGGAGGAATGACCTTTTTAGAATAGTGCAAGGGATGATCCATATTAAGACATGCTGGTTTCTTGGTGTGAAGGCAGCTACGCTCCCGAAATGATTTCCCTTGGTTCTAACTAGGGAAACGGGGTAATAATAAGCAGCTGGAGGTGTGATTTCCTGTGTAAGTAGGAAAGGACATTAAATTAAGTCCAAAGCTGATTTGTGAACTTGAGGAAATCAAGATGAGACAAATGATAGAATTTCAGGAAGTGAAGAGATTCTCATGCCAACCATGTGGGCACCCACAAAGGATATTTTCCTGTATCTTTTACTCTCTGGGCTTCATCCCATCTTGTGTAAGTCAGTGCTGAGGTTCCAGGAGAGGGCAGGGAGCTGGGCAGCAAGAGGCGCAGTCTCCCTGAAGGAAGCTTGACTGCATCTCTACCTGAACTGAGTTTAGGCATGGTAGCCAGCTAGCTGGGGACAGAGGCACATCTAGTAAAACCCAATCAACCTGATAGTCCTGTGTTTGTAGAAGAGGGATGAGAAGGGAATAATTCAATCACACAAAGCTGAGCTGTGATGCTCCTCTTCCTGTGAAATTTTCTGTCTTTTTTGTAATAATTTTCAGAAGCTTCTGACAGCTTCAAAGGTGGGGAAATCTTTCATTTCAGTAATTGCTGTTGTCAAAACTCTGCTTCTGTTGATGCTATGCTGAATATCCTTTCCTGAGTCCTTATATCTGTAGTCTCCTTTCTCAAAACAGTTTACACCAGAGGGAGAACAGGTTAACATGGACTGTCTTGCTGTTTGTCACAGATCGATCCTGTTTCCTCATTTTTTGCTTATAAAATGAAATGTAGAAGCCAAATATGTTTGCCATGCACATTTGGCGTGGTTAAAAGGCTATTTTTGTGCGAGTGGAGGAGCATTAAGAAATCATGATGGAAAACATTGAGAGGCAGCAACACTGGAGCTGCTTTGAGGCCAAGGAGTACCATTGATATGCTGTTGATTCCTCTGCATTGACAGTTTATCTACATTGCAATTGAGGGAGTGGTCTCAGTTATTTACCTCCACCACTGTAAAGTCTCCTCTTCCTTGCAGTTAGTTTTTCCAGCTGCCAAGCTGTTTCATATGTCCCTATCCACGGGAAATCCCTTTTCCTCTGAAGGGAATGTAAAAGCCAAGATCTCCTCCCCTCTCTTCCAGCCATGAGAAGATGTCCAGCTCCTCTGCTGCACTGCTTCCATCAGAAGAGGGAAGTCCCTTTTGCCATGAGAGTCTGCCAGGCGGAGTCTGTGCAGGAGCCCCAGCAGCGTTTCCCTGGCCACTTTGCTTCTCAGGAATCTTGAGAGGCTGGAGGAATTAAGCAAAAGATGCTTGCATGCATCTGCAAGATAAGATCTGTTGGGTGCTGTGTAGTATTTTGGATGACTGCCACTTTCTTAATGCTGGAGGTCCTGTAGTGCCTGAGCTTCAGGCAGTTTGATTATAAAATTGACTCTTGGCTCTCTCCACATCAAGTGTTTGGGTTGCCTAACTGTAAATAATACACATTTCCTGAGCTTCTAGCATTTAGGATAATTCATAACTTTCACTTCTCTTTTTATTTATTTTTTTAATCACTTCATACATCTTATTTCTCCATCAGTGTAAAAGTACTATCTGGAGAGCAATAAAAAAATTAGGAGCCTCACTGTGCTTGTATACAGTGAGGCAGGAAACGGACCTCCTAAAAGTGCGTGCAGATGTGGCCATAAAAATGCTAGAGTGCTGTTGTTCATTGGGGAGGAGTGATTCCGGTGAAAAGCCTGGAGTGCTGAAATGTTCTGGAACCAAGAAAAAGAGAAATTGGTCAGGGTTGTGCCTTCCAGACCCCACAGCCCACACCCCATCCCTTCTTGAGCTTGTTTGTGCTCAGGGGGTTAACTCATGCAGCTTTTTCCCCCTCAGTTACTGAAAGTGTTGCGGACCAGAGGGAGCTTCTCTTTCCTTGCCACTTGTGAATTTGATTACCTCCTAATCAGGCAAACAACTTTGTGTAAGTGTGGGACTAACTTTGGACCCTTTTTTGGTAACAATTTAAACATTTAAAGAATTCCTCAGTTACCAAGAAAGATGGAAGACTGACATGCTGTTTTCTTAACTCCTTTCCAGTGTCTCCCTAATAAATGGCTTGATCAAAAGCATTTTGCATTGCTATTCCACAGCATAAGTGTGGAAAGGGTCTGATTCTGGCTTAAGTGATGTGATCCCCCTCAAAAGTTGCCAAAGGAGCCTGGCACCTTCTCCCATTGGGGCTTGAGGGTCCTCTAGGAGATCCTTTCTTCTACTGGAGATGCCTGATGTAGCTGACAGATCAAGCTGCCAGTTTGTTTTACCCTGCAGAGCTCAGGCAGTGGCAGCTGCTTTGAACAGCTGCACACATTGTTCAGGTAAGGAACTCTCCTTTTTGAGGCTAAGACTGAATATTTTGTCCAGGGGAACAAGAGCTTTACAGCAAGAGCAGCTTCTCTGGCAGAGCTGTAGAAGTAAGACAGCTTAACAACACTTTTTTTTAAAAAGTGTACTTTAAAACATTTTCTGGAGGGAAACTTCACATCAACAGTTGCTTATCTTCTTCTAGGGGAAGGAGTAGACATAGTGCAACACTTTGCTGTTCAATATCGAGTGGAAGAACTGGCCTGAGTTTCATACTGATGATGTTGTGTTGCTATCAGTGAGGTCACACACCTCTGTGCCAGCCAGTCCGCTGGGCTAAGTTCACTGTGGGCTCTTACGGAAGCTGAGCAGTGTGGGGTTTTTTGGAGAATATTGTCTGGTCTTTGGCACTTCCCTTTGTATTGGAAACATAACAGTTCCTTCCTGGGGCATGCATGATTTACAGTAATACCCTATTATTTAGGCATGGAGCACAAGGAATGTGTTTGCAGGAAAAGGCCCTGCTTTAGTAGGACTGTGAATGAAGTGAAAAGGGGCATTATGGGGAGGCTGTTTTTTCAAGGTTTCCAACAGAGCATAGTTGTAAAGCTTTCTAAACAAATAAAAAGGAAACCACTATATGTAAGTGGAGCCTTTTGTCCAAGTTACAGCTTGGAGAAATGTTTCATTGGGATACTAATTTAAAAGGATTTTTACGATTTTAGGTTTTCAAAATTTTATTTGTATTAATAAGTTCGTAATTATTGCTTCTATTTGATGGCAGTGGTAGAGTAAATACTCTTAAATAACAGATACACAAAGATTTTTGTGTGTGTTGTCAAGCTATAGTTAGGGCACCAATGAATCAGCCAACAATTGCTTTGGTTGATGCTTTTTTAGTAAGAACTTTGAGATTTAAAAATTGTCTGCCCTTACCAAGAAAATTATGTACTTTGAAAGCTCTTGTTGAGCTTTGGTTGTGATCAGCAAATGGTGAGTTTGCTTTTGGCCCAGTTAAAGATCTGATCCAAAGCCTGTTGAATTTCCTTGGAGTGATGCCAGTCATTCTCAGAGTGCTGGATCTGGTCCATATTTTTAGCAAAGAGATGATGAAGGGCGGTAGTTACGCATCTGTCACTTCTTTCCAGCAAGGCCACATCTGGTTTCTCTTGTAGCTTGCTTCTCCTTTATCTTCCAGTTCAGTTCCACTCCCGTGGGCCAGGAGCCCAAACTCATATTGTTTTTCATCTTCCCATCCTCCCCCTCCCCTTGAACACCCATGGTGAAGCAAACAGGACAAAGTACCAGTGTATAAAACACAAGATCTTCCAGCCTTTGCATGGGATGGATTTCTTGGTGTGTTTTTCTTAAATTGGTTTTTGAGAACATCTGCCTCCTGTGTCTCTCACATATTTGCTATTTTTCTGAGATACTGGAGGAGCGTTTCTAACAAAGAACACCAGAGATGTAGCTACAAAACTGGCGATTTACTTCCTTGCTGGAAAAAAACTCTGAAACAGTCTGCCCAGTTAGGGCATTAAGGGAATGATTTATCCTTTTCCTTCATATCAGGTTGTTTTGCAAGCCTAGTGTAAGTGGGAGCGTGTGTTTACGACCCATGTTCTAGGAAAAAGTTTTCTTATCTGTAGGCCTGACTGACCAGGCCAGTTTCATACTCCTGAGAGTTTCTTTGCAGTCAAGTAGATTTGGGTCTGAATTAGTTCATGTCTTCAGTGTACATCTGAAAATTGCAATTTCCTAAGGTTTGAGTTGTCTCAGAGGCGATGCTGGGATGCTGGTGCGTATTGTCACACGTGTCGTGATTATTTAAGCAGTCTTGGGTGTAAAATGAGCTTACAGATGTGTTGGACTAGGGAGTCAAGAGCCTCTGATGCCTCACTCTTCTGGCAGGCCTTGTGAACACTGTGCTTATATAGTGCTTTTAGAGGGGGCCACTGTTGCATAAACACCTCTGTGTTACCTTGCTTATTGCTTTTGAGCTGCTTGTTCTAAGTAACCTGCAGGAGGGTGTGTTAGGTAGGTTGGATATGGGGCTTTGGGATACACTTGTTCAGCTGCTGGGATGTTTGGAGCAGTCAGGGGAAGGAATGGAGGAAAGATCAGAAAATACTGCAGGGGAAAATTGCTGCAAAATTCCTGTCAAAAACTGTCAAAACCTTTAAATAGCTTGCTGGGCCAATAAAACGTCAGTAGAAATACATTGCTGGAGAGCTCAGTTCCAGGCAGCCTCAGTGTTAATAAGAAATGAGGAGTTATCCTGTCTCCCATTTTGTCATTGGTAACTTAGAGATTGCTGGATCCATTGGTTGAGGTTTAAAAGGGCTATAAATAGGGCCCAGTTTCTTGTGTTAATGTTTCTGGAATTAGAACACTTAAGAAAGTGTCATTTTGGGTGCCTTTCAGTTTCCTGGGACTTGTAAGATGCTTCAGTAAGGGTTTGAGGTGACTGGGTAGGGAACCAGGAAAATCAGCTTCTCTCTCTAGCGTTTCCAATGGTTTATGCAGCACTAACATACATACATATAAAAATATATATACATACTATATACATGTACTATATATATAAAAATATAGATACCCAGGAAACCCAGAACAGCAGTAGGACAATCCTACTTTGTTCAGAAGAGTCAGCAGTTCAGTTTTTACCTCATCCCTTGCAACTTTAAACCCATCAAGCAGGACCTGCATTTCTCTCTTTCTTTCTGTTTCTCCCTCACTGTGTTTGACCCAGCACAGTTTGTTGTTCCCTCCTCCTGCTGCACCTAAATGTTTTCTTAAATGATTTGCATATGAGGCAGATGTGAGTGAAAGCCATGTCCAAACAGGAGAAAATGGTTTGAATTTTTCAGGTATTGGACCAGGGTACTGAAACTACTCCAGGATTTTGTTTGGTTTGGAAAAGGAAACTGTAGGGTTTTTTCTCTTAGTAATAAAATCTCCAAGGTGGATTTTGATGGCTGAGATCCTGGTTTTTTTCTGAGTTTAAGCATCCAGCATGTGTACCTGAGATAAGCCAAGACAACTGGAACTGCTGTGGTTGATCCTGTGGACAGCTGTGAGGTGAGGCCATGCCAGAGTGTTACAGGTATCTTCAGGGGCTCATGCTTTGTACTGACCATTTGACTCTGGTCCAAAGGACTACAGGAAGCTGTGGATGTCTGAACAATATGCTGGATAGGAAGCTTGGCTAAGAAAGCTTCAACAGGATCATGATGTTACTGGATGTGGCCAGTAATTGGTTTTGGGTTTGGGTCATGCTACAAATGACTCGTTCTTTTTTGGGCTGAGCTAATTGGATCACAGAGTGAGAAGGATATAGGGAGAAAGGAGAAATAACTAAAAGTACTCAAGATGGCACGTGCTGTGAACTTGCTGTGTGGCTGGGGAAAGAATCAAGGGATGTATGTGCATGAAGCTGTGCAGCAGTGGCTGGGAGCTGGTTCAAACTGCTCATCCAGGAGCTGCTGGCTCTCAACCTTCAGGCTTTACTTTGCAACCAGATCGTGAAGTGCTTGGACAAGACTGGGACTCCATTCTTCTTGTGTCCTTGAGGAGTGACACATGGCGTTTATCATGGCTGTTCTGTACAAACTCTGAGAAATCAATTCTGAAGGAGGAGAAAGAAATTTTAGCAGACATGACCATGTAGTGGAAGTGTAGGAACTGCATATAATGTCAAAGGAAGACTAGAGGAAAGTGTGCGCCTGGAACACTGCTTAGTAGTGTTCTTGGTCAGGTAACTGTGCACTCTTTAGTCTCTCAGCAAGTGCAATGGCCTTGTGTTCTCCCTGTGCTGTTCTTGGTGAAAAGGCAGGGCTTTGGCCAGACACTCAGCAGAAGCACAGTGAGACAGAGGGGTCTGGGCTGTGTTGCTGGGGGAAATCCTCTCCTGCTGCAGTGAAGAGTTTGCTCAGCTCTGCTCTGAAATGGGCTGCTTGTAGGTGTGGAAGGAATAATTCATAGTGAGAAGGGGTCTGGGAATAAGACAGTTTAAACTCCTAAGCTATTCTTGTCCTATCCATGAGAAAGTGATATCCAAGCTTCTGCAAGAATTGAAATTACCTACAAATAATGGGATAGGGTGGCTTAAATCAGAACATGGATTTCTGTGCTGACAATACACGGCATCTGCTTCTGCTTTAAGCAAGGGCTGAAGAAACTTGGCAGAAACAGCCTTTGGCATCACATGCACAAGGAGCTAATAAAAGGCTATAAATCGAGCAAATATATAGGCCTCTTCACATTGACAGTTCCCTTTGAGAAGTAATTAGGGATGGGGATGAAGTCTTAAAGAAAACACATGCACTGGGAGACTCTGAGTGGATCTCCAACAACAGAAGAGCAAAAAATGAATCAGTACTTTCTTGTGGAGTATGAAATAACTAGTCTTCAGAGACTGAGCTGGAAGTCAGAAGTTGTGCCCCAGACTCTGCTGCCTACTTGAGGAGTGGCTTAGCCTACGGTATGTCTTCCATTTCTGATGGAGCTTTGAAGTGAACTGTGTTGCTGGATAAAACACATGGCATTTATGTTTTGACAGCAAAACAAATACCATGTATTCATATGCCTGGACACTAATCTTTTGAAGAGAAAAACAAAACCCAGACTCAGCCATGATAAAATCTTGGCAGCAAAGTAGACCCAGATGAACTGCATTTTGTATGCAGTATAAAACAGCCTCAGTTTCTTTTTCCCCTTCCCTGGCTGAGTAGCCTTAACGCTTTCCAGTGCATAGTTTGCAGTTGCTTCCAGGTCCTTTGGCCAGCTGTAGTTAGCTTTGTGCTTATATTCCATATTCTATCAGTGATAAAATTCCCCTGATGATTGTAAGGAGAGTCTGTGCAGGTGAGATGCTACAGGGCAACTAAGCAGTTTTTAAAAGAATCACTGTTAGCTATGATGCAAACTGTTTGCAGTGTATCCTAAAACATGTCAACACTGTATATGCTTCTACACTGCCTTTCGCTAAAGGATATGGCTTCATGAGCAGTAATTTTAGGTGGGACTGCAATGAAAATGCAGTTATAGTTAGAGGAAAATATGCAAGATTGACTTCTCTGTTTTGGCAAGAGTGTTTTTATTCAAGCAATATCTGACATAGTATTGAGCAAATTTGCAATACTCGAGGTCTATTGGGAGAAAAGGCAGACAGTGGGAAATGGCTCAAAGCCACCGTGTGTTCTTTCCTGTATATCCCTGAGACAGTCAAGGCTTTGAGCTGAAGTCTTGAGTTCTAGAGCTCTTGTTCTACAGTGAGCTTTTTAGATTGCTGTGGAAAGCTGATGACGTCCTCAGAATAAAACCTGCATTAAAGGGAGGCATCAGCAGTACTTGTGCTTCTTTTAAAATCTGGGTTCAGTTTGCTTAACTCTTGGCCGTGCTTTAGACCCATTAATTTCAGTGGGATTTAAGTAGATCTTCCGTGTGACACAAGGCAGGCTCTCTGGCCTTTGGTGAGCAGAGAAACAGTTGAATTAATACCTTTTCTGGCAGTGTGCAAAGTACCCAGAGAGTCTGTATAAATGTGAGCAGTAAATGACTGGTAATTACTGTGGCTTCCTAACCCAGCAGAGACCTGCATGCTGCATTAATCCCTGCCCGTGGAGTGAAGCAGAAAGGTGGCAGGCTGTGAAGGCTGCCATGAGCAAAGCTTGAAGCAAGTCTCAGGCAGGACATGATCATAACCAGCTGCTGCCTTTTGATCCAGAGAAACAGAGGACTTAGTGGGCTCAATAGCAGGAAATAGATGCTCTCATTAGGTACCAAGTAATGTTGTTTCTTCAGTGGATTTCCACAGAAGTTTGCAGTGTACACTGCACAGTACTGAAGGACTGGCTCGGGGGAGAGACAGGCCTCCTGTCTTTGCAGACAGCACTAGTCTGGGGAGCCACTCCGGAGAGATCTTTAAAAAGGAGCTCTTTGGAGAGCGTGTCTTCCTTCTGGTGACAAAGTTCTGTGGAAGAGCACAGGAAGGCATATTATGTATTTGGTTTAGGACTGCTGACCAGCTTTCCAATGTTTCAGACTTCAGTGTTCAGGAAATCAAATGTCTGCTTTATGATTTAACACAACAGAAGTTGTATATAATTTTAGAATACACCATGTAATAGAGGAATGGAAGGTTTTACCTACAAGGTGTGCTATGCTTAAAATAAGGGCTTTTAGTGAAATTCGGTACTTTGAAACCTATCTGTGGATACTTTTTAAATCCTCAAGCTCCATGCTAACATCCATTTTCCTGCACAGATCACTTGCTGGCTGACACGTTCAAGATGTTTGGTTGGCATGTTCAGTGGGAACTGCCTGTGTGCTGCGGGGCCAGTGCTTTATGGCACAGCTCACACTGGGGCTGCTCTCGCTGCTACCAGGGGCGTGGCCGTGGTTCTGCTGTTCGAGTTGCTGGTAAAAGTCCTGGAGCGTATTCTGGCCCACTAGAAAGTATTTGAAAATCTCATCCAAGAAACAGAATAGTGCAATCTGTTATTTTTGTGGGATGGTGGGTGGATTTACAATGCAGTTGAACAAAATAAGATCATGCATAAGCTTCTGAGGCTCTGTAGTAATTCTGCTTCCTTGAGAGCTCAGCTTTTATTTTGTCTTTTGGTAAACCATCTCAAACAGTACAGATTTAAACCTGTTTCTGGAATTGAAATTATCAATTTAGATCTGGGAAAAGCTGATCAAACAGTAAATTGCTGTCAGCCACAGCTGATGTGTTCAGACCAAAGGCTCTGACTTGTTGTTTGCCTGCGGAGACCTGGACCACAGAGTAATCCCGAGTGCTGCAGAGCTGAATCAGTGATACATGGAAGTCATAACTCCCAAATGATTGGTTATTTAGCTGGTTGTACATATAAATAAAGAGACTGAACCTCTGAAAGCAGATCAGAGTGAATTTTTAGGCCATTTTTCAGTGCTACTTGCCAAGGGTGGCTGGGCAAGATTCTATGGATTATTGTATATGCGTTTGGGTGAAGATGACAAATAAAAACCTTGTGTGTTGATACTTCCTCCCATCTCTCCCTACTCACTGCACTTGAAATCTGGAAAAGGGCTAAATAAATCCTCTTTAAAATCTCAAATGCTCTGAAACTTAGTCCCAGATTCTGTGCTTCAGTCTTGTGGAGTACCCACAGCACGGATTCATTTCTGCAGAGAGGATCTGTATCTCTGTACTTCATTCCTAAAAGGCTGTAAATCTGTTACTAAAACCCGCAAAATACCCAGTGGGCTTTCTTAGACACTAAATATTGATCACACACATAATTGAATATTCTATTTTTGGAGTTTATACCTGAACCAGTATAGAACAGACAGCCTTAATTTAGCATTCAAGTATTGAAAACCTGGCCTACATTTTGAAAGTGCAGGCCTTATTTCCCTAGTATTTCCCACAAAATAATGCAAGAATTGGGGGTTTTAAAGCACATGTGGTATAAGCTGGGATCAGATGCAGTCTGCCTACGCTCTGCGTACTCACCCCAGCTGTTTCCTTTCAGGGACAGCATGGTGAAGATACTGGTGGACCTAATTTCTCATTCCCGAGAAGAGTGCCTGCAAAGTACAAAACTTTGCCCGTTAAGTGATCTGTACCGAGTCTTTTGCCAGCAGTGTCTAAATGTAAAGTTAGAAATTGGGAATTTAGTGAGTCTTACTGGCTGAAAGCTGAAGTTTGGTTTTCTGTTAATAAAATAGGCTACGCTCAATATAAAATTAGTTGTGACCAAGTGTGCCACTTCTGAAGGCAATCCTTCTGGTAACTGACTGTTGATGCTCTGAAACATTGTTCTGCTTTTGCCTCCTTAAAGTACAGGAGTGAAAGGTGTGGAAAGGGAAGCAGTATTTAAGCAGGTGGGCAGAATCCACAGGATAGATGCTGTAAATGGAAGGAAACATGAGAGGCAAACCTCTGAAAGCTCTTCAGGTGATTTACATGGGGCCAGTAGGTGCTAGCAGGGTGTTCTTTGGAGCACAGAAGAGTAGTAAAAACAGTTCTTACTACTTGTCACCTGTGTTCTGGGGGTTTTCCTTCCTTCCTCCTTCCACTACAGGAAAAACCCCAACTCCTTATTGATGAAAGTTTAGCAAGTAGGAAGCATTATTACCCCAGTTTTCAGGAGGTGATTTGCTAATGAGCAAAAAACCCCCAAACTGTCTGGCTTGCAGATTCACCCAGATCCCAGGATGCAGTTCAGTCCTCATTTTGATTTGTAAAGAAAAGCAGTCTCTTGTGGAGCAGTTTGGGAGACATTCTGCCTTTCATAAGAATTGAGATGCATTTGAAATACAAACCAGATGCATTTGAAATACAAAACATTCCCTCTTCAAAGTATCTTTTCTACTATGGATAGAAGTCAGACCTGCTGGGGTGTATTAGCTTTATCTGGGGTGAGATTCAGTCTTCAGCTTAAATACTAGTGTTCTTCTCCTCTGGATTTCCTGGGCTTGCAGCTGAACTCAGGAGGGTTTTGTTTCGGTGGCTGGTGATTTACTTCACCTCTTTGGAGCCAAGTGTCACCCTGCACACTGAAGTGGATGGGAAGTGCCTGGTGACTTGACTGTAATGGTGTGGTTTTCTGCTCTCTGATCTTTGCTCTGTGCTTGTGCAAAGCAACCAGGCATGCAAGTGGTTCAGAACATGTAACTCCTGCATTCCGTGGGGCAGCCAAGTAACTAGTTCTTAAACCTACCCAGTGATTTGTGTCCCCGCTTAGACTGAAATTCTCAGTGTTGAGCCTTTTAGCTGCAGGGTGATCAGAAACCCCTTTGTTTCCCCGTCAGGTTACGGTTTCAGTCTCGCAGAACTAAGCATTTTCACCCTTAAGCTGCAGGTGCTATTCATATTGACTTATATTTGAGTTAATTACTTCCATTTGTCATATATTGTCTATATAAGTCGACCAAAAAAAAGCTAAAAGGACCTATCCAAAGTCTTTAGGGAGCTCATTTAATGTCTCACGTAAATATTGACTTACAGAAAGGCTTGTCTTTTACATTAAAGGGTGAATATAAAATAACCAATAAACCACGTTCTAGATTTGTGATTCAGTGGCCATTTAAAAGAGCGTAAGATTTTCATGGAGCTTGACATGCTGCACCACAGGAGCTGAGGATCCCAGGGGGTGGGTTCCATGGGTTCTGTTTAAATAGTGAGAGGGCAAAACAGTGAAACAATATGAAAGAAATACCAGGAGCTCATGAAAATTTAGAAATGGGCTGAACTTTTGAGGGCCTGAATTTGACATTGTTGATATAATGTGTACAGTAGGTGGGATTTGAAGATGTACAAAGCACTGCAGATACAATGAAAAGTCCATCTGCATAAGAAGCAATGTGGTGAAAGCAATTTGCACCCGCAAATCCCCATGGTCAGAATCTACCTCTCCCTGAAAGCTCTGGTGTAGAGGCTCCAGAGTAGTGGGGACGCTGACACTGAGGGTGCGAATATTTCAGTATTTCAAGGGTCTGGATACAAGAGGAATGGAAGAAAGAAACCCCTTCTTTAGAGGAGGAGTAAAAGTAGCTTAATAAGCAAAGCAGCTGCCAAAACAAGATCCGTGATCGCCTCCTGCATGCTTGACTGCAGGTGAAAGGCAGCTTCGAGAGGGTTTCAGAGAACAGTAAGATCTTTGGATATTTTTAGCTGTCATAAATGGTCTTCAAGTGTGGTAGGACTGAAGGGGAAGGAGCCGAACCAGAGGGATGTTACAGACAATTTTGAACAATGTGTAGATGGTTAAGACTGTGGGATAGACATTTAGAGGCTGTGAGAACAAAGACTTTGTAGTGGCTTGAGCGCTTGAAAACCTGGGAGGGAAAGAAGCAGCTGCGTCTGTGTGTTGTAATTGTTTATTAAGTAGACACTGGCTGTTTGCAGTTAATAGTACCTCTCAATTGAACTCTGCTTCCCAAAGACCTAAAGGCCATTGGAGCTTGGAGCACGTGTCGTGCTGGGAGCATTGGAGAGCAGTTGGAAGCGAGTTTTGTCTGGGAGCCTGGGCAGAAAGAGGTCAGACTTGTGTTAGTTCCTCTCAGGCTGATCCAGCTGCAATTGCTGTCTCGGCTCTGCTTTTCCAACGGATCCCATCCCTGGGCTGTGTGGCCCAGGGTTGTGTACACGGTGCTTCTCCGCTTGTGATTCCGGGAACAGCACTCTTTGTAAAGCTGAAGGCAGAGAAGAGTGAATCCTGCTCCAGATGGGAACTGACAAGTTTGAAAACATGTCAGCATGTGTATATTTTTAATTTCAAAGCCGTCACGCTAGCATTAGAGAGTTGCTTTAATTCTAGAAGCAGCTCTGTAGAACTAAACAATTCCTAAACATCTCTACCATAGCACAGGCATGTTGGCAAAAACACAAGCCTCTGTTGGCCACTTAATCTGTAATCAATGTAAAATATTCTTATTCTGGTCTTTTGGACTGATCCACCAGTTAATGAGGATGTTGTTCTTTGGATTTATCCTGACATTACACCAATTGCAGAAAACTAGGCAGGAAAAATCTGTAATGGATAGCTGTGTAATCCTGGCTCTTGGAGTTCAGTCCATGGAGTTTGGTAAGGTTGTAACTGAAGATTAATCTAAACAGATTCTATTAATAGTGATGCTGCTAGGAGACTGAGCCTGAATTCTCGCTACAACAGCTGATGTGTGCTCTGAAATATGTTTGGTGTTGGTGCTTGGGATGTAGATTGGAGGTGGGAAAGATTCTTAATGCAGTGTTTCATCACAGGGGGATTATTTTATTTCCTGGCTGATGACAAAATGCCATTGGCCTCCAAGGCCATTTGTCAGCAGGGATGCTCAAAGGGGATGATGGAGGGTGTGGCTCCACTTTTGATAATGGGAGTCAAAATAGGGACTATTTTCAAGTGCTGATACAATAAACAGCAGCTCTCGAGGTCACATCTGTGCCTGTTCTGTTGGCAGGAAGGCAGTGAAAGGTGAGATTGAGTGCTCAGTGTCTGTGGGTATTTGAGACCTTTAGGAATGCCAAAATGTAGGGTACAGTGAGGTACCAAACAAATAAACACCTGGGTTCAAACTTCCCTTCATGTCTACACCTGACTTGCTGAGTTGTAAGCTAAAGTGGAGTCTGAGTGCCTGATACATTCTTTCACAACTTCTCTCCTGAGGATGCATCTTCATGAAATAAAAAGCTGGAAGTATTTGGTATTGTTAAACATTATCCTAATTCATGGCAGAAAACAAGATTTTTTTTTTTACTTTGCATTCATAGAGAAGTGACGTGTGTTGCTTCATCATGGGCTAAGAATGATTTCTGTTTCTTTGGTGTAGTTTGTCAGTGTATCTGTATCATTGCTTATGTGCCATAAATCTTAGAACAACGACCTGTGCTAGTGACTGTGCTGCACAAAATGTCTGTGGGCTTAATCAGTGGCTCCATCAATCGCCTTCATCTAAGTGAAAAGAATAGAAACAGCATCTGCTGAAGTGATAACCCGAGGTCCTGCAGCTGCCATTGCTTTGTGACTTCCTTGCACAGCTTCCTTCACGAGGAGACCCCTTTGCAGAGCACACTGTGCACTGTGTCAGGTGTGGAGAGCCTGGAGGTGCTTGGTTAGGAGCCTCTACAACTTGACCCTGGAGAGCTTTGCCTGGTCTGCTGTGATCCTTTTATTGCCTCCTGCCTGCAAATAAGGAGCTTTCAGTTCTGACCCTGAGTGAGATTAGACCTTATATAAATGGCCCTTATATAAAATGCAATAGAATGGCAAAATTGCCTAATTAGTACCATGCAAAGCAGACTAGGTAATTGCGTAAGAAGTGAAAATTAGTTATGAATAGCTGGGCTTGCTGCGTGCTGTTATTGTAGGCAGCCTAGTTTTGGTTTGTATTTTTTCACATGCTGTATCGATAAGCCTCAGAAAACCTAAAGGATGTTTTTTGATCAAGTTCTAATCATCTGACTACAGAAAAGATTGACCCCAAATTTACCTTAAAAGACAATTGAAACTGTTACTGTATCAGGTTGGGTTTGCAATGGCTTACTGAGAGGGGGCAGGCTGTGTCAGTTGGAAACCCTTTGACACTGAGGACTGACCTGCTGGAGGTGAACACCACTAAATGTTATGGTTAGAGCTTGGATGCTGCTTGAATGATTGAGATGGTAGTATTTCCCAACTTCTCAGATATCTGCAAGTGTTAAATTCCTAGTTGCTGCTTTTAAAAAGACATTTCTACTGAGCAACTTCTTATCTCTCTTTACTATTTTTGGTATTCAAACCAAAGATGCCCAGATTGAATCTGAATACTATATAAGGCTCTTTACTCTTTTTAGACTGCTTCCTAAGGAAATGCCAGGCTTCTGCAATTGCCCTCTGAGCTGAATAACTTCTGAATTCATTGGTCAGCTTTAACCACGTTTGAAGAGAGAGCTGGGAACCTGCAAGGGTGACACAGATGAGCATTTCTGCTCCGGAGGAAGCTCCGTGTGGGCAGCACTCAGCTGCTGCACATCATTTGACAGGAGCTGACCCGTGCATTGGCCAGTGTGGACAGAGGGTCAGTCCACACAGCTCCTGGCTGGTGCCATGTGCTGTCCTCTGCCTGCTGGAATTGCTGTAGAGATGTAGGGGGTTATTGGATGGAAGGGATGAATTGATGAGAGGATAAAGAATGAAAATAGGAAATTAAACTCCTTTACTTCTGTGTCTGTGAATTAGTTTGTGGAGTTTGTTTTGTTTTCTCTGTTACCTGAGTAAATAATGCATGTTCTTCTGTGGTGTCTAATAGAGCATGGTCATGAAGTGAGGTTGCTAACAGCGTATACAGTATCTTATCCCTTTAATACTTGGCCTTTACTTAGATTTTTCTCTTTATCTATGAGCTATATTAACATACACTTATAAAATAGTGTGTGGAAAGAGCTGTAAGAAATATCGGAGAATATCAAATGGGACTAAATGACAGAGAGAGGAGACTACCTCAAACCTGAAACAAATTTCCTCTGAAATACAGCTGCGATCCTCAGGTTGTTTTTCTTTGGGGCTCATCTCACTGCTTGAAGTCAAAGAAAATGAAGTGCTTTGTGTTTTGATATTATTGCAGGGAGGAACTTCATGGGTCATCAAATCCATCCCGTGAAAAAAAATGCATTCAACCAAAAGCACAGGTGATAGATGTACCTGCCCTTCATCTTGTGTCTTGAGCTGCTTCAAATTTCTGATAGCTTAGATGTCTTGCTTTGAATGTGAATGGTGGATTTTACTGTGGGTGCTAAATTATGAGCTTGCCAGCTCTGTCTGCCCTGAGCTTTCTCATCAGTGAAGCAAGAATGCTGGAATAGATAAGATGTGATGCACGAGTAGTTCTTGTGGGTTTTTTTTCCTAAGCATCTGCTGTTGGCCACTGTCAGAGACGGGAGGCTGAGCCTGCTGAACGTGTGCTCTGGTATCATACAGATGTTATTTACTTAAGCATTTTGAAACTCCCTTTGAAGCAGAGGAGAGGAAGAAGAGGGGTCCTGCATGACTGGAGTGCTGTGATGTGTCCTACGTGGGCTGCAGTTCCTGACAAAGCATTCATGTTGCCTCCCTCCACCAAAGGGCTGCACGTTGTTCTCGTCTCCCTCACATCGCTGTCCCCTGCACTTTCTCAGGCAAACAGCTTTGGGGGATGTTTTCTTCCTCCATCGTGCTCATGTATCAGACAATATCTGTGGAATGGGAGGCTATTGAATCACACTCATGTTTTGCATGTGAACTGGAAACAGTTCATAACACACCACCTTTGAAATAAAACGCTTGTTCTTGTCTTTAACTTTGCAAAACTATCTGCATCTTAGCCAGATCCTGGTTTTTATTTGAGAGGTGTGATGGATGTGAAAAAGACTGAATTGGGACTTACGTATACAACGTTCAAGACTGTAAATTATTATTATTATCTCTCCAATATCTGAGTTTCTAAGGGGATCGCTGGATTTCACTTGCACAAATGTGACCATTTTGAACACCTGAAATTGCAAATAAACTAGTTAAGCTTGGTGCTGTGAATAACAATGTTTTCACCATAAATAGTTTCTGAGTTTGCTGGTTTATTGTTTCACTGCCCTTCCTCTGTCCTGGATTAATTTGAATTTCTGAAATATCCTGCCTTTAACATGTATGAATTTAAAAAGCTTGATCTTACAAACACAAACACACATACAGGGTCACTTTAGCTTTTGACATTAAAGCTTTGTGAGCGGTAAAATAGTTGACATCATCTTAATGCATTTGCTTCTAACTGGCTGATGAGTCCACTTCTGATTTAATAAAGAAATAGAGGAAAGCAGTGTTTTGCATCTGAATATCCAGAGCAGATATGAGTGAAATAATCTCCCAATTAAACTTTTAATTCTTTTTTCCTTTGTAAATGTTCCAGTTTAGTAGGCTTGAGTCTTCAACTCTTCCATGACTCCTTACGGGATCACATCGGATGAGCCTTGCACAAGTGATGATCTCTAATATTGACAGGTCTCGAAAGCTCCTGAGTAGAATAAATGTCTTTTGCCTTCTTAAAAATGGGCTTTTTGCCCTTTTTAGAGTTTGGATCTAATCCAGGAAAAGGCCAGAAATTACCTCAGCCCCAAACAAACCTGACTGCTTGCTCCTGAGTCGTGAATTGAAACTTCACATAATGGCAATTTGAGGCCCAGTAGTCTAAACATCAGAGTGGCCTTGCTGTGTTTTTTCGCATGAGTGCAGGTGGTTTTGCTGGCTTTCTTTCTGCATGGCTTTTGCTTCCCTTCCTGTTTCATTCTTACTTGTTTTAATACCTAATTGTAGCATACAATGAATAGAGCACAAGCATAATTGAGAGGCTGTGGTACAGGAAGCTTTCAAACTGATGTAAAATTTGGAAAACATAGCTATTTAACTTTATGTTTAAAGGTACAGTGGGATAAGGGTTTAAGGCAATGACTTGAAGATTTAAATGTGTATATAATACCAAACTAGCTTTTATACCACTTTTTTTCCCTATAATGTTCATGGGAGATTGTAATATCGACTGAGTATTCCCAAGAGCTCATTTTGGCTAGAAAATGTCGATATTAATTTAGTTACTTAATGTTTCTGTCCATCTCATCATCATAGCCTCGATTCTTTTTCCTCCAGTCTCAAATTTAATATTGAAGTAACTCAGTGTTTACATCATCTCCAAGCCTGCATGCCCACAAGTGTACGTGAAAGTACCTGTAGGATCTGAGACAGATGTAAGACAGGTACAGCTAGAAGGAAGGAGCAATCATCTTGTTCACCAGCTGTAACCCACGGGCATTACCATTACCCTGCTTGATTAAAGTACATTTTTCTGAAAAGCTGATACTTTTGATCTAATGACACCAAGGGAAGGATTTGCTGAATCACTTCTTCAGTTTTGTTCCAGTAACTGGTTGGCCTCACCTATAAATTAGTACCATATTTCCAATTTATCTTGCTTGAACTGTGCAGCAGTCTCTGGGACTGAGCCCCACTGGGCCTACTAGTAAAGAGTCCTGTAGGTTCTCCCCAGGATTACTTTTTGTTGTGTATAATTATCTCTTCCCAGCAGATAGAGTGTTAAAGATCTCTTACAGAAACCTTTTACTTGAACCCTCAGATTTTTTTTCATGGGGGCTTCTTTTCTGCCACCTTCAGTTTTCCAGTGCAAGTGTAAAAATGTGGATACCCGGATTTGAATTCAATACATGGGTGGTGCCACGGAATCGTGCCCTGACTTTGTTTGAGGTTGCTGAGGGCTGTGTTAGTCATTTATCCACCGTGCTGTGGCAGTGACAGAGCAATTACCCCTAAGTCACTTGGCAGGATGTGAAGTCCAGACTCATCCTCTCTCCTGTCTCTTGTTCTGTGTTACCAGAGGTGTAGCTTCGTCTCCAGCTTTGCCTGGCTTAGCAGATGTCAACTGCACATGTGCACACTTTTGCTCTTCTTCGTATTTTTATTTTTTATGTCACTCTGCCAGTCCATGTGTTAGCAGAACACTTCCTCCAAGGAATTTGTTATAGCTGGATTTCAGCATTTTTATGTATCTGGATGAGCATCTGTCTAGCTCTTGTTAATGGAAAACCAAACTAAAGCAATTTCATTCCCCAGTGACTTTATGCTGTCAACTACGTTGAGATCTGGCAGTTGGCCAACTCTTAATCCATTTAATATGTCCTTTATTGACACGTGAGCCACATTTGTAGTCAGAGTATCATGTGGTGTAAGACATGTTCCTTGAAAATCTTAACTGCTCGACCAACTGGACCAGCCGAGCAAGTGATTTCAAATTCTGAAATCAGGTTTGTTTGAATACCAGTATCAAACCCCCCTGGAAATTGCCATTAGTTGCACTCCTGTCTTTTCATAGAAACCTAAGCAGATGTTTCACTTTTGTTCCAGTCTTGGTGAAACAAGGCTGCAGTGGCCAAGGCATGAAGTTAGCAGTCACTTCTTCTGGGAACCATGGAGAATTGCATCCAGTGAGATTTACATTTAAAAATGAGCTCATTACAGGCTGGGTGTCTGTTACTGCTGTTAAAAACTGCACACAGACTGGAAAATATGGAGCTGATACAACAAGTGTTGGGTGAGGAGTGTTTCAAATAGATCACAGGCTGTTGGCTTCCCTCAAGACATCGGTGACTCTTGTAATTGTGCTTCTGTGTTCCAAGTCCCAGTCAGAGGTCAGCATCGCTGGGAAGGCTTGTTTGTACTTGATGTCACTGTTTGTACTTTGATTCACAACTCTGGTTTCTCCTCATGTTTTTTCAGTGCAAAGAGATGTCAGCAAATGTTTCCAGATAGGAATGCTCATCCACAGCTCAGCTAAACTTCACATTAGTTTGTGAAATCTTTCAACTCCTGACAAGTGGAGAAACTGGCCTGGCCTTGTAGCCAAAAGTAAAGTGGGGCTGCTCCAGATTTCAGCTTCATCTCTTGCTGTAGGTCCTCAAGTTTAGTGGCTGTTGCAGCGGCTTCCCAGGACCCAGTATCTGGGAAGGGGAGCTCACTGTTAACATCACACACCTCGAGGCTTTAGGAGGAGAAGCACGATTGATTTGATGAGATGGCTTTTACTGCTTGCAAAGTAATATTGAGGAGACTCCAGAATATTCAAGGGTTTGCCTCTTTGCAAATTTGTATCACTAAACTGTAATTTCAGAAGAATCTGTTACACTGAGGGAAGAGCAGCATGGAGTTTAAAATCACATCTATTTTAGTTTTGCATAAATCCACCCTTACTAATCTTAATCTGCCTTTACTAATCTTGCTGGCCTTCTGCGGAATTGGGAAAGGCTGGTTTGAAATCAAAATAGTGCAAACTCATATCAGAAACCACCTCCTGAAGCCAGCTGGTGTGCAGTCAACACCGTGCTTCTTTATGTGCTTGTGATGGAGCTTCTGGTAACTTGAATTATCCATGACTGATGTCTTTAGCACAGTAGTCCTGGTCTAAGGTGAGGGAGAGCCATCTGCTCCCAGCAGGATTAATCCAGCTGATGGCCCATGAGCGTGCTTTTGCTTCATGATGTGCCTCTGAGAGTGACGGGAGAGGCCGTGGCTGTCACATCACTGTAGAGACAGGCACGTGGCCCTTTGCTCTGGAAAGATTTCCCCCAGGATGGCCAATCTTTTCTTTTCTATACCAACAGCAAAAGAAACACTTGTTCTGGGTGTTTTCACCTGCTGGTTGTACTGCTGGAAAACAAGGATGGAACTAAAATCCATAGTAGGCTCAGTATTACTTTAAAAATGAACCATGGATTAAATCTTATTTTGCTTAAGAAGTGTTATAAATATTTATTTTGGGGAAATGGGAATGTCAGCAGAAGACATAAATACAAAAAAATAGTTTTGAGATTTCTTTTTCTTCCTTTTAGTTCCTTTGAGCTTTTCCTTTAGGGTTTCATAATTAACAATGAAATAACAAACCTGCTCAAGGGCAGAATGTGCTCTGAGAATCATAAGTGTGGTTATAAAAACAATTTTTTTTCTCCATAGCACACCAGATAGCTTAAATTTTAACCCTGTAAAGCAGGATCCTTGAATTGGACCATATGAATTTTTGCTGATAAGGTTTTGAATTAATCCCATTTTGTACAGACCTGTGCTTGCAGAAGCTTAAGGAAATTCATCACAGTTGCAGATTGTTTTCCAAGTAATATCCTCATGGACTATGAAGCCCATCATTTTATGGTAAATGCATAAAGGTTTTGCTTTAACTTCATTTTGGAGGCACTGCATCTCTAATCTCCGTTGCTCAGTTTTTCTGGCAGCCTGGCTGAACTCCAGCAGTGCTGACATTGAGATTGCACAGGATCATGGCGGGGAGGGATGTTAGGGGAGGTTCACTGTAGACACAGCTTGGATTTTTCCTCCCCTTTGATACAGCTGAAACTCTTACTTCCTGCACAGACAAGCAGTCAGTGTGATTTTTGAATATTTGGGTAGAGGATAATACACAGCAAAGTAATTCAACAGTAATCCCTGAGGGTGGGATAGCAAATAACATCCCTGCTGTACAGGCAGCTGCAGTGATTCAGAAGGTGTAAAGGGGCTTTAATGTTGGAGGAGCTGCCTCTGTAGGGTTCTCTGGAGTAGGCACATCTGTAACTCTGCACATGGCATCACTTGAGGCACAGATGTGCTGCAGGTTGGTTTGCCCTGTGGAGGAGGAGGCTGAGCCTCTGCAGCCCCCCAGGTGTGCTCAGAGCTGCAGGCCAGGCCTCCGGGCCCGCCCGGGGCAACCGGAGTGTGCTTCCAGGGATCGGTGCCCTCATAGTACCTGTCATTCCACAACAGTCGTTGGTGATGAGATTACAGCATTGAGGTGATGTGTTTGTATCAGTGTGATTATTTTTTAACCTGGCTAGGTGAGGGGGGAGCAACAGTAGCTCGAGGAGGAGCTTCAGGGGCACTGTCCCTGGAGTGTTTGGCACGGCCGTTCGGGTGGGTGTTACCGGGTGAAACAGGGGGCATTTGGGCCAGCTTTTGTACTGCCAAAATCTGGGCCAAAGCATGAAGGGCTTTGAAAATCAGCATTTCCATTTCAGATGCAGTTCCCTCGTACTTAATAGCAGCAGACAGTAAAGTTTGAATTTCTCCAGATTGAACAACTATCTGGACATAACTGGGAAGGCATTATGTGAGCAGATACCAAAATACTGTCCTTGTTTGGGAGTACATCTGGACAGAGAACCATCCAAAGAGTTTTTGTGTTACTTACCTGTCTCTGAGGCCCTTCTATGCAGGTGAAGGGCTTTCACTAAAAAAGACCAAGCCCAAAACTTTAAACTCACCTATATAGCTCCATCCAAGGTAGTGTTTGTTAAAATGACTATAAGTTGTAAAGAAGTGTGTTCCTTGTTTGGTAGTTTGAATTTTCCAGCCTGTGATGTGGTGTTAAACCATGGCAGAAGGGGAGCTGTGGGAGCATGGGAATCATGTGCATGGTGATGGCACAGAGATGAGCTCCATTTCCAGTCCATTCACAATCAGATGGCCCAAACCCACCCCAGGTTTATTCATATTTCTGCAGGTTTCCATTTAATTCCTTACTTCCTGCTGTCATCTGAGTTGTTGTGATCACAGAATGGAGGCTGACATGACAAGTGGCAATGAAATGAAGTTGTAAGCAAGTGGGTGCTGTTAATTTCAGTAGTAGTCAATGAAAGGCTTTGAAGAAATTCAAAGGTTTGGGGTTGGTTGGTTTGTTTGTTGGGGTTTTTTTCCTAAGAAGGGAAAAATGAAAAGTGCACCTTTTAAACAGATGGATGTGTGAATGATGAGGAGATAATCTGATCCATAAATATAAATGGAATTTTGTCTTCTTCTGGCTTCAAGCCAAAAAGCATTAGGTTAAAAATAATTTTAAATTAAACCCCCCTGCTGTAACTTGAAAACAGTTTTCCCTCTGAATGGCATATTTCATACTGAATGACCAGAGAGGCTCTTGATGAGAATTGCTTTTCAGCTGAGCATCTCTGTCAGGCAGATCTGAAAGTTGCAGCGTGCTCGGCCTCTACCCTTGTTGCCGAAGTTGTGCAGGCCAAATCGTTCCCAGTGTGACACCTGAAAACCCCTGGTCTGTGTCGATGTGTATTTGCTCTCGCAGAGCTTTTCAGCAGCTACGGCTGCACCTGCACTGGGTCCCTGCAGCCCTCTGTCCTCGTCTTTGGCTGTAGCCAGTAGCAGTTGCCTGAAGAGCAGTGTTGGAACAAGCCAGATGAGATGCTTGGCCAAGGTATTCTCCCTGATTCCTGCAACTGCAGTCCGGAGTGCTCTTAAATCAGCAGTGGTGTTTTCTTTGCCCAGTGTCAGGCAAGGATCATGGGACGTGTTGCAGGGAGCGCTCAGCAGGACGGCTGCTGCCAGGGCTGGGGCTGCCAGCGCTGGGCTGCTGGTGCAGCCAGGAGGGCCAGCCCCGTGTGTCTCCATGGAGAAGGGATAGTCTTGGGAGGGACAGGCTGCTCAGGAGAGCGCGTGGCTCCTCATCATCACAGTCCCACACCAGTGCCACTCAGAGCAGGCCTGGGAAGAGGATTTGCTTTTTTCAGCTCAAGCAGTAATATGTTTTGGGCATAATTGAAGAATAATGGACTATTAGTCTAAACAATTGTTGTAATAAGGCTAAAGAAGTTAACTCCACCTTCTGTAGCCAAAAAACTGTTCAGCTAAAGTGGAGGGTTGAAATATGCAGAGGAAAAACCTCCTCCAGGAAAGCAAAGGGGCAGCAGATGTTATTAGGGTGTGTTTTGCTAACACAGGAGTGCTGATCCCCGCTCTCCGTTGCGTTTTTAGGCTCTTGCTTTTCTTCCTGAGGAGAGTGTGGGGGTCATATGAACTGTGCTTCCTGCTGACAGCCCCACTGCTAAAAATTTAAGAGAGCTTTTCAATTTGCCAGACTTCTGGTGAAAGGCTCTGATGTGCGTTAAACAATCGAGGCTCAGTTCGCGCTCATGGTGGCGGCCAGAGGCTGGTAACGTGTGGGCAGGCTGCAGGCTGCCTCTGAGGAGGTTTTGTTCAGTGGGGGCCTCTGCTCGGCTGTTGACCCTTGTATTTTGCAAAATGTGAAGTGTTCAACTTTGCTTCAGTCCATTATCTGACAGATCTTCTCTTGTTTGGCCCTTTTCTGAAGAGCACTTTGTGTGTGGGGCAGGAACGAGGCCAAGCTGCAGTGCACGCAAAGGTGCTCTGGGCTTGAGCTGGTGCCACCCACCCTGGGGTGGGGTAGCACTGCTTGAGTCAGGGTACTGTGGGCTTGTTCTTCTTGGCTTAAACTTGTGAATGAAAGCGTAAAGTACCGTGGCTTTGTTCAACGGGGACAAGCAGTGACAGATACATAGTGTTGCTATTCCTGGAGCTGTCAGATGGAAGGGAGCTAATATGATAACCCATAATGCTCTGTCTTCTGCGATCTGGGGAGATAGCTGTGCCTAAGAGTCTAATTTCCAATGGAGAGGGTTGGAGGAAAGTAAAACAACCCCTGTTAAGGCTCCGATGCTGTCTGGCTAAGCTGCAGAGTTGTCATCAAAAGCAGGAATGGTGGGCACAGCTGCAGGAGGTGCTGCATCTTCCCTGGGAAAGCTCCCCAGGCATGTGCTGCAAACAGAACATCAGCACAGTGCTGCTCTTCTCCAAGGGCCTCTGCCTGGTGCTGCCGTATGGAGAGTCCACACAGCCCATGTTGCTCAGGGAGATGCTGTTTTGGGGAAGAACCTGCCTGCTGTTACTTCCAGCTCCCAGTGGTGTTTGCCTGTTTCCAGGATCTGCTCGCTGCAGTGGAAGAAAAATTCGTGCAAGACTTATCAGTGTTTCGAAGTCTTTCCTCTCTGAAGGGTGCTGTGGGCCCTGTCCTCCCCAGGACAGGGCCCCTTACCCTTCCATCCTTTCCAGGAGCTCCTCACTGCTCTGTCTGCCTGCTGAATTCTCCACTTCAGAGGGGACAGTTGAATGATGAAGAGGTCTTATAACTTGGTGGGCTCTTAGAGGCAGCCAGAGAAACCTCTGGGGTGCCCTGGGGTGGTGTTTCTTATGTTCTTGAGACAGAAGAGGAAAGAGGGTTCAGTGGCCGAGCTGCATCCTTGGTGTCTGCCCAGCCACTCCCACAGAGCCATCATTGCTCCAGTGAACAGTGAGTCAGTGCACGGTGTTTGTCTGGCACCTACAGTCCTTGACTCCTCCTATTTACTTGAAAGGTGCAAACATTTCGATCTGTTCCAGAACAGATCTGTTATTCTTATTTAGGAGGTTTCTTTCCTAGAACAGTTCAGTAATTTTTCTTCTTTTGTGTAGTTTTTGCAAAAATTAAAGACTTTTCCAAGCAAGAAGCCCATGTAAGCACAACTGTGTAATGGGGGGAACATTTCTCAGCTTGCTTTCCCTTTTCTAAAGACAAAAGAGCCTTATTGAAATGTGCTTCCTTTCTGACTGCTAATGGGTTTTCCTTCCTTCCTCCTTGAAATGAGCTTAACATTCTCCCATCCTGTTGGGTATAAATTTCAGCCTGGACTGTTTTCCCTGTTGAGGTGTTGAGTCACTGGCCTTGAATGGGCACCTGGGTTGAGATAGGGAGAAGTGAGGGCTTGGGAAGGAAGAGGTTTTCCAGCAGTTTGGTGGTACATGGGGTGGATTTTTAAAAAACAAGGATAAGGTGCTATTCATTCTAGCTTGGTGCTGCCCTTGTACTCTTTTTGTGGTTTTATTTCTGAATGCTTTCTTATGTTGCATCTGGATGAATTCCAGGACATTATACACAAAATACTTAGAGGAAGAGCTGGTTCCTGCTCAATAACAATGTTCCATTTTAAGCTGTGTCATGTTAAAGGGGGGAAAAATACAGTGCCATGTCACTGGAATTCATTTGTCTCCTGGAGGAAAGATGCTGAAATCTTGCATCAAAGGCTCTGTGTGGAAATTGTATCCTGAAGCCTGAATATTCTCCAAGGCTTAATTGAGCTTATTCATAGAAACTCTAAACTTTATGAACTGGACAGCAGACCTCTAAATTTGGCTCTAACTGCAGAGAGGGGATTGTTTTTGCACACTCTGATTGACAACACGGAGCACAGACATACGTTTTGGAATAATTAGTAGAATGGACAGGATTTAAAGCAAGCTTTAAAGCTCTGAAAACAACCCAGGTGAGCTAAACAAGTCATCTTCCTGTCTGCATTTTTCTGTCTGAAGTAAGGTTTCATTTTGTGTGGTGTTGGGTTGTGTCATGTGGGATCTCTCTCTCTCTCTCTCTCACTCTCCCCCCCAGAACTTCTTTCTGGTGTAAAGTCATCAGTGGCAGATTTGAGATAAAAATCTGCATCTCCTCCCGTACCACCTTGCTCTGCAAGATGAAGAAAAACAAAATAAGACTGAGCAATGCCATTAAACCAGCAAGAGTGAGTTTGGGTTAGTGCCTCACATACACTTTTACCAATCTCTTCATTACTGATATTGTCTATGTTTTGGAGGTTTCTCTTGCCTTTTTTTCCCCCCCAGGCAACAGAGCTGAGAAATTAACTTCTAAAGAAAAAAACCTCAAATTATTATTGTGATTATTGTAAGCAATCTGAGCTTGTGTGAAAACAAACTATTGTTCAGTTGGATTAAGCAAAAAAAGGTGCTTTTTTGTTTGGTGGAAAAGCAGGTAAGACTTCGAAGCCATTTGAAACCAATGTGGAGTTCTTTATTTGCAGTCCTACCTCTGGAGAGCCAGGAGTGTAAGAGGGTCACAAGGGTGGTTTAGAGGGCATTTTTATTGCTGGTTGATTTTGTGATTGCTTTTTTGTTTGGTTGTTTGTTTTATTGTTCTGTGTTAATTGCAGATCAGTTTATAAGGGATAAGACTCTTCAGTAATATTTCCCTTTTAAAAAGCTCCTGTATGAGCGAAATGGAAGGCTTTGCTTGGGGTTTTTTAAGAGCTCTACCTTGAAGGAGTATTTCCTTATTTCTGGTGTTACTTGGGATTTGTGTATCGAGAGATATTTTTCTATACAGGCTTTCTCACAGCATCTTAAGTGTAAAAAAGCTGAACGGAAGCATCATTGGGACAACGCAAGTTCTGTGCTTTGCCTTTGTCACAGTTTAGTCTGTGTTGGGGCAAATTGGGAAACGTGTACTGTTCAGGATTTTGTCCACCCAGAATTGCACTGCAGATTAATTTTGAAATTTGCTGCTCAGGGGAATTTAACAAAAAATATCCTATGTAAAACTTAAAATTTTTTTTTTGTAGTGTTAACAGATAGAAATGTTGAGTGACTTATTTTTTTAATGGAAGTCATAACATTTAGACATGTAAGAATATAATTACTTTTTAAAATGTAAAGTATCTCCGTGAGACTACTTAGCTATCCATACGTGACATCCTCTAGGCTGCTTAACTACTGTTTGCTTTGCCAGTGGGATGAAACAGGGATTCGAGAATGAAAGACAGGCATGGTTGGAAGAGCAGGTGTTATCAGTGAACTTTGTTTCCTGGAAAACTAAGAGCTCAGAGCTGGTAACTCTTGCTTTGACCCATTGAGGGCCGTGTTTCAGGCACACGAGCAGGGCCTATTGATGATCGAGGGTCACTCTGCATTTCAGTGAGCTGTGTCCATTCCCATCCTCCTTGGTAGTGTGCACCTTCCTCCTGTCTGGGCTTGAATAGTCAGGGAAGAACCACAGGCTGGAAAGCAGTCAAACAAATGCAGATTAAAGAGGCAGCAACTGGGGATAGCTGAGGGTCTCCTCGCTATGGAATTGCCTCCCCAAGTGTAGAGACTGAGGAAAGTGTCATTACAGTATTCACAAGTGCTGTGGCTGCTGACCTGATACGGGAAGATTTTAATCTAACATGGAATAAGTATCATCATGATCATCTTTCCTGTCTCTGAAAGCAGCGATGTGCACTGGATCTTTTATGTTTGATTCTTGCAGGCACTTGGAGTGCATATGTTCTGCCCCGTGTCCTGTGTTTGAGTTTGCAGTGCAGTACCTCGACACTTCATCTGTCAGTGGAAGAGCCCCCTTTAGGATGAAGCCTAGTGAAAACCTCAGGGTTACACTCTATCTGAACTGCTCTAGAGATCAACCCAGCTGAATAGTTTAGAGAGAAATGCTTCCCATGCTGCATTTGCACTGTGCACATTTAGGGGAGTTTGTAAGAGTTGAAGTGTCATTTAGGCTAATGGTTCTGTTTTTACGAAAATTTTGCCTGTGAGAGCCCTTGAACATGCACTGGTGAGGAAGGAGGTGAATAGAAGTAAACCACAGAATTCTGAATCCATGTTGTATCGTGTATCAGGAGGGTTTGTAATTAAATATACTGAACAGCTCTATCCAAGCCTCTTCACAGTTCAAATTTGAATTTCAATAGCATGGTACCCATCTTGAATCATGTGTCCATCAAAAATTCAAGGTCAAGGTGGCCCAGAACTACCAATCACTTCCTTTTTGGTTGGGAATGCTTGTCAGATGGCTCTTATTTTTAGTATCTGATGTTGGAGATTGGAACTGGAGTGAGTGGAGGGATGGAGGTCCTTGTAAAAAGCATCAGGCCAAGTGACGGTGCTGTTCCGTCCCTGCATAAGGCCCCGGTGGTGGACAGCTGCCCCACAGTCCTGCAGAGCTGCCAGCTGAGCAGTGTCTGAGTCAAGACCAATGCTGAGGTGTTCCCCTTCTGTACCTTTTTGTTAAGCCCAATTCTTTGAACAGAAGTAATTTCAGCAAATCTGGGAGGACTTGGGAACTTTCCCCTCCCCTGCCCTTTGGCTCAAGGCTGCGGAAAACTGAAAATGCCATCATAAAACGCCATCATAAAAGCCCCAAATGCCAAGTGTCTGTGCCAGGTCACTCGCCTGTCTGTAAGGAAGTGGCCATGTGTGAGGGGGACACGTCTTGTCACCTGGGCAGGCAGCGGGGAGGGGCTGGGAGGTCTCATGGGCTGGTTAGTGGCAGCTGCTGAACTGTCAGGCTCATTAGGGACACGCTGCTAATTTGGTCAGGCAGGCGCTGCCAGGCTGCATTGTGTGGGGTTAAGCAGTGTGAATAGAGCCCGTAAGCAAAGCTGCTGGAATCTGCTTTTGTGCTCCCTTTGGATGGCTGTCCTCCAATTTTGGCTTCTTTTCCAGTTCCAAGTGGCCACGTGGAGCTTTGGCACTGTGAGTGCTGTCTGTAGATTAGTTATAGATTGCAGAAGAAATCAAACTTGTGCCGAGAGGAGTTACCCTGCTTCTCTTCTCAGCTCTGTTTTTGCATACATACGTTTAGCCAGAGAGTCAATTTACTGCTTCATGTGACTTAATTAGAAATGGATTAAGCCCTCTCTCTTTAAAACCCAATTTGAACTGCTATAGGTATCTTCCTTATCATCCCTGCTCACATGTGCTAGGCACTCGCTATATAGCAATTAAAGTTTGCATTTCTTTTCTACTGTCAAAAGATAACCTTTCTGCCCCTCTCTCAGTCGCAGTCCTGCAGGTGGGTTTGGAGGTTTGACAGTGTGTGCCTTCCAAATCCACTGCAGTCCCCAGGAGAGCTCAGGTGAGCTGGGAGGTTGTGGAGCGACCCTTTGGGCAGAGGAGAGGGGGTTTGGGGTGGGTAAAGCCTGCCCCGAGCAGCCCGGCTGGCTGGGGTGTGCTGGCTCTGTGTGTGCCCAGCTGGAGCAATTCCTCCTGGGATTACTGTAAAAGGTTGAGCAAGGAGAAGAGGTTGTTTTCATCTCCTAAAGGGAACAACCAGATTGTCTCAATGCTGTCTGTCCCCAGCGTGCGTCAGAATATCTGTTAATTTAGGAGCTGGAACCAGGGGAGGATTTTCTGCTTCTCTACCACATGTTTGCCTTTGTGACTCCAGTTCCTCTCTCATCCTTTGGGGATGTTTTTGCCTGAGATCTTCAGTCTTACTAAAACTTACTTTTGTTTCTGCCAGAGAAAATGCTGAAATGAGTAATTTTCTGGTAACCATTTTCTACATTTTCACCTGATTGATCTGATTATGTTAAGGCTGAGTCAAATACCCCATTAAGAGTTTCAAATGCTATCAGAACCGAAGCAGAAAGGTTTCCCAGGAGATTGACTGTATGTGCTTGTGTGGAACAGACCTGGTGGGGAATTGGCCTGCACAATTACCTGGCAGCTCCAGCACTTCTGTCACCAAATCCCTGCTTCTCCACCTGCTGGGTCAGGCTCTACTGTCACACCGGGGGCTGCCTTCCCCTCCAGAAACCAGGGGAATTCATGCCTCTGCCTCCTCATGTGCAGGGATATCTATTTAATGCAGTGCCCCACTTTAGGAAGTAAAGTAGTGTTTTTCCAAGGGTGGAAAAATGCTTGCTGTGTGGGAGGGAATCCTTCTTGCAAACAAGCACTGAATTCCCTCATCTTACTTTACTAGGGATGTCTGTTAGCATAAGGCTGGAGGGGGAAGTTTGAAATGATTCTGGGAAGCTTTGACTCAGGAAAAGGAGAATGATTCATATTATTGCTGTTATTTATTAAGGAGAACAGATCATTGAACCTGACCTTTTACTTATCCTTCTCTTTGAAAACTTAAAGCACTTATGCAGTGACCCCAGAAGAGTTTGTGGGTTTTAACCAAGATCTTTCAGCATTAAAGCATAAATCCCAACAGTGGGAGCTAGCCTGCAACCATGGTAATAATATATAAGGTAGTCAAAAGATGTACCTTAGAAAAAAAAGCTTAAGTTTCAGCTTAACATAGTACTAAGAACTGTGAGGTGACTTACATTTGGCTTTGTATTATGCTACAATACAAAAAAAGATCAGTGCAACCTAAACTATGTTTTAATTAAAATTTGGCAAGAGAATTTAAATGAAGGAAAAATCAAGACTTGATTCAGTGTGTGTCACAACTATAATTTCGTTCTTGCACTTCAAGAGGTAATATAACTTAGTTGTTTAGCTAATTCCTTGGGTCAGTTCTCTAAAGAATCAATCAGACAAGGTCCTGTCCATTTAATGAAGGTGGAAAGGCACTTGAGTGTGGCCACACACTCTTATCCTTTCCACCTATAGTATCACACCACAGCCCTATAATTCTGGGTGTGCTGTCAGTGGCTGAGGCAGAGAATTTAGGAGAAAGTGTTAACTTGTAAGTTTAAACTTAACTGGTGGAGCCTGGAGCAAACATCTTCATTATCCTCCTGAAAAATCCTGTTAGCAAAGCAGTTTCCTCCTGTCTAAGCTGCGGGCTCGAATTTTGCTCGTAGTGGCTGTTAAAGTATAGCAGCTTAATCTCAGCAGAGATTGAGGAGGCATTCAGAGACTCTTCTAGTGAGGAAAAATGTATAGAAAGGGCAAAGTCCATTGTCACAGCCAGCAGAAAGTTGAATTTAAATCTGTATTTTACTGCACTGGGGAAGGCAAAAGTCCTCAACTTCCAGAACTAGGAAGCAAACATTTCTGACCAACTCAACACCTATCCCAGAAGGATTTCCTTACAGGCTCAAGAAAACGGATTTATGTCAGTAGCTGGAATAAACACATTGTGCAAAGTGAAGAAATCTCCAGGGCTTTGGATTATCAACAGAAATCTTAATTACCTTCAACCTCAGATAAGAATTTATCAGTAAGTACAGACATTTAGTTGACAGGTAAGCAATCCTCTGAGGTCACCAAAATCATTTCTTGGTTCATACCTATTAATGCAGTTGAAAGTTTTCTTTGCTTAAAGGTCCAAAGTAATGTCAACCACATGGCAGTGGAAGAGATGTGATAAGGCATCGAAAATCCATCAGTGGTTTCTTCACTGAGCTGCAAAATGAACTCATTGAACTCTCCTGTGGTCAGTTTATGGCTGGAATGAGCTTATCCTGTGTCCTGTCAGAGAATCTGAGTAACAGTTCTGGTAGAAATGAGATACCCTCTGTTAGGATTGTAAGTACCTTCCAAAACTGAACTCAGAAAGTGAGCTGTGCACTCAGACAGTGGGGTCTGCAGGTTGAATTACAGGGAGAGGCTGTGGAAGAACACACACATGTCAAATATGGTGTATAGGCTTCCTCCTCCTGGGCCTGCACTTTGTAGCTCACTTATGTTGCCAGAATCAAACACGATACACAGTCTGCGGCTTTCGTGTGGTGTTTCTGAGTGCAATGTGTGATGTACAGACCATAGATTGCAGCAAAATGTGGGCAGCTGTACTCAGCCTACCAAGTAGCCTGTGTCCTGTCCTTGATTTGACCCCTGGTGTTGTCCTTGTCCTGATCTCCTCCTCCAGATTAGCAACCTCTGTATAACGAAAACGAGCATCGAGATCGTTCCCAGCGAGACACGTCCTCAAAAGGAGACTAAAGGCTCCGTTTCATGGGAAGATTTTGTGAGTCCACGTGCTAAAATCCCCAGTCCAGGCAGTACATGCCAGAGATCATTATTAAGGAGTGTGGATCAAAACTATTTCCCTGGGAGTGATTTTGCTGCTCGGGCAAATCTCTCACAGGTGCAGTCCATTAGGAAGGCCAGACCACTTCCTATAAACAAGCCAGCAAGAATGATCCGAAGAATAGCAGTGATGTGTTGCCTTGCCAGCTGGGAAAGTCCGAGAGAAGGCTGCAGATTTTAGTGGAGGTAGAATTTGGGTGGAAAAAATCCATAGTCTATAATGGGATTTTTGGAAAGAACTGTTTTTTCTTCCGTACTGAATTGTCCAGTCAATAGAACTGGGAGTTTAATTAACAAGCAGAGGTACCCAAGGAAAAACTCAAGCAACCTAACCTGGTTATTGAATTGAATGCTGCCCTCTTTTTGGATAGTACAGGTGGGACTGATAAAAGAGATTTGAGTCACCTGCTGTGCAACATGATTTGCTTTGCCATGGCCAGTTTCAGCTGCAGCAGCCAACGCTGATTGTTCAAGTTGGGTAACTCCAGCATTTGCAATCTGAGATGCAGCTCCCTCTTTTCTTTTTTTTTCTTTTTTTTTATTTTTGGAGATGATCAAAAGAGTCCAAATTGCAGGGACCTTCCTCACCTGAGAGGCAAACAGTTAGGTAAGTAGATCTTGCAAATTCTCTTAAGAACACCCTCCAGCTTCAGCCTGGCAATACAATACTGATATGTTCCTCTTCTCTCCTAGGAGCGAGAATTCAAGATCCAGTAAGAAGGTAAGCTGTATGCTGAGTTATAACAAATTCACATCCACTCCAAAAGGTTTTCTTCCTAGAAGTCCTTTGAATATGAAATTCAAATACTCATTGAAGTCAGTTGTCTTGGAAAATTTTCTGGTCCTTTTTTTATTTTTTTCATGCAGAATGTGGTAATTTATGCCTTTGTTTCCTTGGCTAAGGGGAGCTCAGTGTGTATTTTTGCTTTACCCCACTAGTTTGAGTGATTCATCTTGCCTTCCAGAATGATTACATGTCCATCAATCCAACTGCAAACCCTTTCTGAGAACTCTTTGCTGCTGTTATATCTAGTGAATAAATGGCAGCCAGACTATCTCAAATATATTGTTTGTGGGACACAATGAAATGATTGCAGGGATTATGGCTGTCTGTAGCCAGAACTGAGAGCTACTTCAGCACTGAGCATATAAACCAAACAACCTTCCCATTCCCCCCTCCCTGAAACCACTGGGAAATGTGTGTAACCAGTGTTTCATCTTTCTCTGCAGCATCCAGAGGAGCCTGTGGAAGCATCACCTCAAACAGCCCCCTCCCTGTTTGCCACCTGCAGCCTCACGTGCCTTCTCTCCAGGAGCTGCCTTTGGGCTTCCTGCTGCCCTCAGTCAGTCTGCAGGATGTTAAACCTTTCCCACCTGGCTTTGGCTCCACCACGGATTTCTGCTGGGCCCCGAACAGCTCTGAAGGAAAATGACCCGGCTGAAGCAGAATGCAGTTTGAAGAGTCTTCCACGTGTTGTTGCTAACTCCTGGGAGTCTCCCTTCAGGCTTAGGGGTTGCTCAGATGCTTTGCTGGCAGTGCTCTGGTAAGGCAGAGCAGCTCTCAGGTGGCCTCCTTGGCTCGGGCTTTGCCTCAGGTTGTTTTCACTTCTCTTTGCTCAGAGCTGTCTCTCCTCCTCAGCTCCTCTCCTTCCTCCCTTACTCGCGGCTGTTGCTCTTCAAGTGCAAATACACATCATTTAAATCATGGTTGCTCTGGCTCCACCTTCCACTCTTTGAGTATTACATATCACTTTATTCTTAATCAAACCATTTCCTTTTGGGGTCACAGAAGCATGTTTGACTTGTTTAAGTTGCCACTGTGAGGTTCTTCTCTAAACGGAATTCAAACCATTATGTTGCAGTCTGTACCAGAGCCTTTCTAGCAGCTGTGTTTATACAGCTCCTAGTAAAATGGGTCCCTGATTAGGAGTTTTGAATAGCTCATTCACTGAAAAAATGGTGTTTTGAACCAGCTAAAGCTATTTAAAAAATTGGGATAATATATGATTAAAAGTTTTGGTTTGAAGAAATGTCAGTGGCAACACCCTGCCAAATTTTAGGCCCAAAACATCATCACCATTAGTATCACAAAGATTAAGTTACTGGAATTTAACTGGCAAGAAGTGGTTTTCTTTTGCTTGTTTAAAAAAAAAGCTGAAAAATTCATTTGCCACAGATTGAAAATGGTATGCTTAGAGCAGTCACCCCAAATTGTTGAAGTTTGGTAAATTAGATGAATCTGAAGCTGGGTTTTTTATCTTGGAATTGTCAAGCAACAGTGATTTAGGGGCACCTTGATCCAGACTAGAAACTGAACATTAAGCAGTTCTGGGGTTGCTTCACAGCTGTAAAGACAAGTTATTTGGAAAACCAAACCCCACCCTCGGCTGAGTGACAGTGCCCCAGCACGTGTGTGTTGGGCAGGGGGTTTGTGAGTAGCTGCTCCGTCCTGCCATGCCAGGCAGCCTCTTTAGGAGGTTGGAGAAGCAGCAGCTGGTGTGCCAGGAATTCCTGCGGCTGTGCAGGAACCCGACAGGCTTTTCCTCTCGGTGTTACGGCTGCGGGGCAAAGGTTCCTCCTCTTTGCTGTTCCCCACTGTGGAGTGACAGCTGCACTGCCAGGATTCTGCAGGGCTGGGGATTTGCTGTCGTGCTGTGGACACTGGCACTGTACAAAGCCAGTAGGTGCACAGTAAGGCAGGAAACACAAGTGCTGCTTCTGCTCCATTAAACTGGAACACATGATTAAAGGAGCAAAGCTGCTTCGACTGACAAAGTCCGCATTTAAATGTTTTCTAAATCGTAAGCTATGAGCAAAGATTTATAAGTTTGTGTCGTGACCCATAAATCCAGATCTCCTCTTGTCCTTTGACTCTAGACAAATGGCTTGTAGGGGAATTTGTGGTGGTTTGGATAAATCTAGGTTTCAGCAGTCAGCCCTCTTCCGTCAGACATGTAAGAAACATCTGTAATTGTTTGAGGAATTTGGCAGACGATCTTGTACTTAAATCACATTTTCCCCTTTGGAAGCTGGAAAGTGTCCAGGTGTAAATTAGACACGCAAGCCACATACCTCTGCACTTGTGGAATTAGACAAGATATCAACCCTGTGCTACCTTTGCAAATCCTAATGCAAGGTAAGAGCAAGTTGATACCTTGCTGTCGTAAAAGAGACCAGGTTCTTTAAAACTGTTTACCTTTTTTGTACCCCAGAATAAAATCTAATAGCTTTAAGGGGAGTTACTGTTAAATGGCAGGCTACTTTAGTGTTCACAATTTGCCACTTAGGCAAAAGACAAAGACTGAAATCAAAAGGTTCTTTTGAGTAAAATTATACAGACCTTCCTTTGCAGGCAGAATTGCTCAGTTACGTGCAGAGTTGTCACATGCTGGGCCTCTGAGTACATTTAGCATGGAGTTGTGCAGAGTAGTCTGTCTAGAATCATCTCATCCTGTAATGAGATCATGTGAATTTAAAGCATATTAAACTTAATCCTAGTTCTCAGGATTATACCCTGCGAATTTAAAATTGCAGTGTATAAGAAAGGCATCATGTTCCTGACTGCTAATGATAAAAAATGAGGCCCAGCTCATTGTGAACCAGCTTTGGTTCTGCCACTGAAAGCAGAATTTGGTAAAGGGACTTCAGTGAGAGATTCAAGCTGATGTCTGGTGACCTTTGTCAAGCAGAACAAATGATTGCTATGTTTGCTAGAATTGTATTAGTGCTGGATGCTTCTGGTGCAGCCCAAGCAAACGAACTTTAAAAGTCTGGCTGTCTATCAGCAAACTTTGCCTTTTGATTGAGTCTACAAATGCTGTAACGTGGAGCCTGCAGGAAGAAATTGAGGCTCTGCTTTATTTGATGCCAGGTCCCTTTAATAGTTACAGAACGTGATTTTGCTTGTAATAGAAGAGTGTGATGAAAACAGACCTAATCCTGAATAATGTGTTAAAATCAATTGCTTATGTGTCAGATTCCTGCATAGCGTGTCCTTTGGTGGGCTCAGGAGTTGTCTGAGCAACCCAGGAAGAGGCTGTCACCCAGATGCTGCATAAAGGCTACACCTCTGTGTGTTCCAGCTCAGGAATGATAAAGCAGAGCTACCAACTACTTAAGCTTAGCCCAGCTCATAGTGGACAAAGAGCTAAAACTAGACAAGAAAACCCCCTACAAAAAAATAAAGAAGAGCCAAAATTTGCAATTAGTCATTACCTTTTTGCATTCATAGCCTCTAAGAGCTAAAGGCTTCGTAATTCTGACCTTGACCACTGAAATGCTGTAAATTTGCTGTGGAAATGCTCTTGGTAGCTTTAAGCTTGAGGATGTACAAGGTTTCTTAGCAGCATTCAGTGACCTGTGTTGTGTGGTGGCAGGCCTTTCCATGTTCAGCTCCCGATTTTATCCTAAGGACAAGCGTAGTTGGTCGTCAGTAGTTCTTCTGAGGCAGAGGTTTTTACTGGGCCTGCTTGAGCAGCATCACACTAAAGGGAATGGAGGTGGAAGAGCTGTGTTCCGTGGTGCCATTTCTGGAACAAAGAACACCTGCCCTGGCTCCAGGATGGCACTGCTGTTGCACTTGGAAAACAGACTTGCTGCTTTCTTGCAACACTTTCTGCCACCTCTTTTACTCCTGCTTTCCTTTCTGACTGCTCTGCTTTTGCCTTGCTGCTCTCTCTTCTACACCCAATCTCTCTCTCTGTTTTCACTTATTGTGTTCCTTTACACACTTCATCCAAGGCAGTCAGTTCTAACTGGCGTTTTTTCCTTTACTCCCTGGGAAACATCTGCATCCTTTCTGTTCCCTTCCCAGGGCTTTTTTTATGCCAGCACTGGCACGTCTCAGCCAGCTGCAGATCTCCCTGCTCCTCCAGCCAAGTGAGAAGTTGATAACAGCAAGGCTGGGTGCCTGGCAGGTCTCAGCTGAGCATCTCCCCTTTGGGATGTCCTGGTGGCTGCTGCCACGCTCACCACAGCGTGGCCCAGTTTCTCTGGCCTTGGTGGGGGTGGCAGGGAGTGTTGGCATAGGAGGTGTACAGCAGCCTGGCAGCTTCCACAGCTGCAGTCTTTTACCCCTTGAAGAATACTGGTTTCCTTTTCAGGAAGAGCAGCCTGTTTGGAAGATATTTTTCACATCTAATTACAGTAGTTCTCTTGCAAGCCTATCTGAACCACTTCAGGAAGCTGCCGTGAGTTGGAGCTGATTGGCAGGTGTCAGTCACTTCATCAGTGTTTCTCTCAGGCTGAATTGCCTGACACAGCTCTCTGGAATGTAGCAGGAGGCAGTGCATGTAGTATTTTCATTTAATTGCTTATGGAGATAGCTGCAGGATTGTGGTGTCAGAAAATATTGCTAAATCTCAGAGGATTTCTTGGCATTTTGTTGCCACAATAGAGTCATAGTTGTCACAGTGGCTTAGTACAGCCATAGAATATATGTGCACTTATTTATGCAGCCCAAAAATGTGGTGCAATAATAAAGTACTCTATTTACATGTCTGGCACTTGCATTCATTTGAATCTTCTAATGCTACTTTTGTCCTTTGCTGTGCTGTTTAAATGCACATTTTGTATATTTGAAATTCCTGTAGATGTTAAGAAGAATTGTATGCTGTCAGTCTCGTCACATTTTGCAACCAGTCTTAAACCTGATCCTACTAGTGGGTTTGTGTCTCTGCTGTCTTTATTACCTAGACATTTCAGCTTTGGAAATCCATATTTATAAGGAATTTGCTCCCCACTAGAACTGCCGTCGCATTGTTAATACCAAGATGACAAGTAGCCTAAAAAGGAGGTGTCGAGCAAACCTAAGCAGTTTCCACTGGAGTTTTTTGGCTGTCCTGAAGCCCAGCCAGTCCAGGTTGTGGAGCATTTGCACAGTAAGATGAATGCCGTGCAGAACTGCTGCTGAGTTACAGGAAGGCAGTCACTTCAGACCAAAAAATGAAGTTGCTGTGTCTCCAGCCCTCCCCTAGCAGGTCAGAGGCTTGCTTGCTTTCAGGATGTACAGGTATCTGCTTTGCCGTGTGTCATTTTCTTAATCTCCTTGTTCAGGGTTATGGTCACCATGTGCAAAATATTATCCTGCAGAAGGGGTGGGTTTTTCTGTAGAAATTATCTTAGTTACACAAGTGTGAAAAATACTTTCTCTGTATTGTGTTTCTGAAGATCCTTTTCTCACACACTGTGTCTGTTCCTTTTGTCTCCAGTGAGATGTTTCGGTTAAAGCACTGTGATTAAGTCAGGAGAGCATCCAGCCTGTAAGCAGCATGAAGAATGCTCCAGTTACCTCCTTACCTGTGTCTGTGGGATTAGACCATGAACTCTTTAGCTGAGAACATCCCTGGCAGGTTGCTCATGTGCACAGTCATTCTGACCCAAGCAGAATTGCTTACAGAAGTAAAAAATTCAATGTCATCCTGCAATGCTGCTTAACAAAGTCATAGGCACATTGGCCATGGTGGAGTGTTACTGGAAGAGCTTTCTTGATGCTTACCTGTGCTTTTACTCCTCCCATTCGTCATGGCCTTGGTGCCTCTCACTTCTGGCTCTATTTTGTAGCAGGAGCTTTGTTCCTCTGTTATGATACATTTGTGAATTCGCTGCTTTTTCTTCCACAGCTTAAACTGGAGGGAGATCTTTAGTATGTCTTGCAGAACAGATCTGAAATACGAGCTAATCAAACTAATCTGATAAAATAGGTTTTAGAATTAATCTAACACTATTCTGCTGCTCTGTAAAAAAGCATACATAAGCAGTATTTATTGTCTGTAGCCACAAGAGAGGGGGGAAAAAAAGCCCAGATGCATTCAGCTTTTGCAGCAGCAAGGAATTTCCTTAGAAGAGTGAACATGAAAATCACAGTCCACTGTGTTAGCCTGAACTTGCCAGGGAAGGTTAGTTAGTGCACAGACCCAACCACTCTGAGAAAGGAAAGACTGAGCTGAAAATCATCCCTGGAAACCTGTCGGATTTTGAGGGGAACAGGGAGGAGAGGAGATAAAATATGATTTAGGGGCTGTAATGAAAGGTGGCTTTGGAGGACGTGTGCATGTGCGAGGAGCCTGAGGGAGGAAGGCGAAGATGGAAAACGCTGTGGCTTTGAACACTGACAAATCACCCGGCTGTGCTTAACGAGCTGACAGCATCTCTGCTCACCAGCTGCAGCAACATTCGGGCTGTTCAGCACCTGTACAGAGTCATAGCATTAGGCAGCACAACTTTTCTATCAACACATGGTTTTTCCTGCCTGGTGAGCTGAAGAAAAGCTTCTTATAGTTACTTCAGTAGGAGAAGCACACAAACAGGCAGGTTGTACTCGGTGTCAGATTATGGGATTTATGTCTCAGAACTATTTTAGTCTGCCACAGCCATTTGAAGCTTGCGACATGGATTCCAGAAACTGATAATTTGCTGTTCATCATCAAAAGTTTGGTTAAAGGTTTCTTCTGATCAAATTATTTATGTCTTCTCAACCCTTTCAGTAAGATTTCCCTGTGTCCCCTTTGGTGCAGTTCAGGAGTGGCTGAGGATAATAAAACAAATGAGTGGTTTTCATTTGTTTGTGAAGCAGTGGTATCTTTACCATTTATTATTGGGAAGCAACTGTGTCATCACATTTGTTGGGAGCCAGCCGTGTACAACTGCTGCATGGAACTGGTTTTTAGGAAGCTGTTCTGGAAGAAATGACATCACTGACCCACTGGGAGGCCTTGGTGCTGCCAAAATTAATGGATACACTAACATCAGCAACCATATTGAAATAAGAAATGAGAGGTATAGGAACATTTGGGGTTTGGATTGGATTGTATTTAAAATGTTTTTGTGTGAAGGTGGTGTTGATGGTTTTGGTGGTAGTGGTTACATTGGTCATTAACGTGATTTGACATAGAAACATAGACTCACAGGATCGTGTAGCTTGGAAAGGATCTTTCAGATCATTGAGTCCAGTTGTTAACCCAGCACTGCCAAGTCACCACTAAACCAATGCCACATCTACAGTTCTAGAGACCTCCCCAGGTCCTGTCTGACCCACTGGCCTGGGAGCCTCTTCCAATGCTTGACAACAGTTTCAGTGGAGACATTTTATTCTTGTATCTAATTTAAACCTCGCCTGGTGCAACTTGAGGGCATTTCCTCTTCCTGAGGGAAGCCTCCTTTTCCCCAAGCTGAACAGCTCAAACTCTCTCACAGGACTTGTGCTCTAGACCCTTCACCAGCTTCACTGCCCTTCTTTGCATTAGCTTTTTGGACCAGGAAGGACTGTCCAGTGCTTGTGCTGTTCAGCTTGAAGAAAACACTTCATGTATAAAGTGATGGGATTTTATGGTCAACTGAAGAATGTGTGGAGATGGGGAGAGCAGGACTGGAAGGGGGGATTCCATTTACAAATAACAGAGAGCAGCCCCTGCTGTTTTTGTGAGTTTCTGTCGTGTTCCTGTAGCACAGTGATGGTGGGAAGCCATTCAGAAGTGGCTTCTGGTTTGACTGTCCTTATGAGCTTTCTTGTTTTCACTAAGTATATTTGCATATCTGAATTTCCCCAAGAGACACCTTCTAAGCAGTGTTTAAATTAAACTTTAGCATTTGGCAGAATAAAAATGAACATGGTATAACTGCTCACAAAAACTGCAGTTTTTGCAAGTATCAGAGAGGACTTTGGCATAATTAATACAGTACCCTATGCAAATATTCCTAGTTGAAAAGGAATTAATCCCTTTCCAAAGAGCCAGCACGAATCTTTCAATGGCACATAAGCCTGCTTTTGAGGGAGCAGGTTCTTAGCAAGCCCTGAGGATTCAGATTGCCAAACTGTACACTGCATTGACACGTATGCAAATACCTTATTCTCTTACAATTGTGCCATAAATTCCATATTTTGTGAATTTAGCTGTAATTTACATGACATGCAGAAATTCTGTAAGAGCAGGATCATCTCAGGCTGGAACTGGACAATATCAGCTTTACGCTGGGATAGAACAAAGCTGTAATTGATGGTTGGCAGGTCCCTTTGCCAAGCTACTCGTTTTCATCATTCATAGCAAGAGACCCTTATTTTGTAAAAATCCTTTCGTTGGTGGAGACAGCAGACAGGTTCTGTTCTGTCCTCGGAGAAGGTGGCTCGGTGCCAGTGTCAGCAGCCAGCAATCCAAAGTGTTGTGTTTAATCACCAGATTATTTTTTCCTTTTATTGGCTTTTCCTTTCAGTATCACCAAGCCTGACATGTTGTAAAATAGAAACACTAGTTGCACAAGGGCTGGCGAGCATCTCTGAGCCCCCTGGCTATGTTGATAGCAAAGGGAACATTTGGCTTGATGTGCAGCCAGTAGAGCTCCCAGAAAACCAAACTGGGAAAACACACTTGTGTCAGTGGCTGGGCCGTGTGGCGGGTGAGGGGTGAGGGCAGAGGGAGCACCGTGCACCTGGGAGTGAGAGCTAAACTGGGGCTGGCCTGCCTTCCCTCCTCCAGCTTTTCACATTTCTGCAGTTTCAGCAGCTGTCAGGTGCCTGAGTTTTCCTGCTGGAGATCCAGTCCATGAATGGCCTGTGGTTTCATTGGGGTGTATTTATTATTTTAGCCTTAGTGTGTCCATATGCAAGTTTCTTCTAAAAGGAAACAGCAGTAGACCCAGAGCAAGTTAAAGATTTGTGCTCATCCCACTGACCCCAAGAGATTGTGCCTTGCTTTGAATATAGGAAAAAAATGACTTTTTTTTTTTTTTTCCAGGAGGGCGATGTTAGATTCAAAATTTCTTTACCCTCAGAGTTTTCAGCAGTGACTGCGTGACCATCCCTGGTGTTCTGTGCCATTGAGCAGAAATCTGGTCATGGGTGTGAATGCTTATGGTGGTTTAGTCTGTCTGCTCCTATATCTGCCATTCATCTTCATTCAAGGAACTCTGGTGGCCTGGGAGTAGAAAGTTTAGCAGAGTTTGGTGTCAGTGCAAGAATGGATAACTCTCTGCTTGGCAAAGAGTTGTGAGCTTCCAGAACCCTGCGTTTTGGTGGTTATTAAACATTTTAAAACTTAATATACTCCTGTCCTTCCGCAGTCTATATTGTAACCTATGAATATTGTGTTCCAAATGGTCTGTGCTGCTGGAGACAGATGGTAGAACTTTATTGTGTATGGAGCAAGGTAAGTGTACATTCAGTGTAATGTCCCTCTAAATTAAGAGTTCTCAGTTTGGATTTGACTTGTTTTACTGATATCTTCAGTCTAAAGACACAGATTTGCATGTACCTTTTCCAGCTAAGGTTGTGTTTATTATCTTTCCACGATCAATAAGTAGGGCAAACAATAATGTTGATCTACTGTATGAGTGATAGAGCTGCTGAAAGATCAGGGACCATTTCCTGGTACAGTCAGATGCTGGCTGTAGTTTGTCAAGGTTGGGTTCCCCTGAAAGCAGAGGTTGAAGAATGCAGCCCTGACTTGTGGTTGTTCCTAGTTCCCATGTTTTACAGGAGCTGCTCTGGTCAATTCTTTCTTCTGCTAGAGATCCTTCTTCAGTGAAAGTGTTCTGTGATCGATAATCTTGTGAAGTGAAAATCCACAACTGTCACTTTTTTGAATAGACACCATGTGGCAGCTCTCAGGGAAGTGGCCTAACTTTTTGTTTCAAGGATTAAATTTCTAAGCCCCTGTTTCCATCCCCATGCCTACTCTCTCAAGGGGCTGAGAGTTGAGGGTGGGGAGATTATGGACAGTTATGCATTTATGTAAATATGAAACACTGACTGGAAGTGGAAGGAGATTGCAACCAAACAGCTGTCTTTGCAAACTTAGTATTTATTGCAGAGTTAAACAAAATGCCTTATTGTTTAGAGCACTTTTTGCCTTGGGCATTGGCTTAGACAGTCGCGTTGGCTGAAAAGAATTTCCTAACTCCCTTTTCCACACAACAGGAGATTAAGTAGATAACAGCAACAATTGGCTGTTTGGATCTGGCCTTGACATATGTTCCAAGCATCTACTTCATGATCCAACTGCATTATTTTTCTCTTTCATGGCTGCAGCACTTCAGTGCTATTTTACCATCGCTGACACTTATGTGCCATCAGGGGCTTCTTTCTGAGCCTTCCTTCTGGTCAAAAGTGAACAATTATAAGAGATTCTTGCTGCATAGTATGTAAATTCTTTATGCACAGGGAGTATTCTTGCCACGTTATTAATATGTAAAGTCTTTCAGAATTGCAAGAAAGCTCCATTACGGGAAACAAGTTCAAAGCAAAAGTGCGAGGAATTGCATGAAGAAGCTTTAGTATTCTTGGTAGTCAAAAGCCCAGAAGAATTGGGATACCACATGGTGATGGTAATGAAAGTTGGAGACAATGAACTGCAGAATATTTCTGTGGAGAGCTTTCCCCTCAAATTTCACTGGCTGTTCTCATGCACTGTCCCACCTTCTGGTAGGAAGAGGCTTCTGATCAGCAGTATAAGTGGGTCACATAAGTTTCCTGCATCTTGCCAGGCCCCCAGGCAGCTCTGATCAAACCTTTTTCGAAATGCCTACTTGGTTTCTGAACAGAGTTTGTCAGCTGGCATGGAGCAGTGTTTAACTCCTTCACTGCATGATGCAATTGGATGTTGCAGGAAGAGCTGCAGGAGTCCAGCTTTCCTTTCTGTGCTGCTCGGTAGAAGGGGCCCTCTGGCACAGCGAGATGCTGGGGACAGTGTTGCTGGCCATCTTCTCTAGAAGGCAAAGATTTGAGGTTTCTCTCTGCCGTTTTTACCGGAGTCAAGGCTGGTGCTCAATTCCAGCTGTGCTGGCAGGTAGTTCTTTGTTTCCTGTACTTGGTATTACTGTCCTGTTCCTGTCAGATCTTTGACAGAAGGAAGGGATGCACTTACACACAGGGAAAATGATCTTCCTGTGTGTTAGGTAGAAGTGTTGGTCTGTTAGTCTGTTTTAGATTATCAGTGAATTGCAAAGTCCACGTTGTAATTGGTTAAATGTAAATAGGGAATGGAGCTGGAGCCTGACACAGCGGAGTTGCAGCTGGTGGTTGCCAAAGGTTTGAGGCTGGAGTTCTCAGCCATGCTAAGACAGAGCGTAATTGGGAGTATCTGGAAGCTGATATGTCTTTCCTTGAACCACTTTCCTCTCACACAGCTGGAACGGTGGGGCATGAGGGGGCACTAAATGATCATAATACCCTCAGCACTGGGTTTCTCTATGCTTGTTTAGTTGCTGTGTGTGACTCTCAGTCTGCACACACTGCAGGCACGACCACTGTCGCTGTTTCAAACACCAGTTTCAACACACAGACCACCCAGTGACCAAGAACTGAGGTCAGTTATGCAGAGTCTGCCACAGGGTGGAAGGTCCTGAGCAGCAAACTAGTAGAGCTGCTTCAGTTATTGCAATTAAAATACTGAAGTGAACTGCCTAAGCAGGCTGCTGCATCTGCATTGCAGATTTGCACTGACCTGGTAGATCGATGTTAGGCTTGGCTGTGCTAAGATGAATTTTCTACCAGACTGCAGTTAATTACCCAGTCCTGGCTGGCAGCCTCCACGTGTGAGGGTGTCCTGCTCTGCAGAGAGGGGACGCTTCAGGAGCACACCACTGCAAGGTGACCCTCACAGCCTGCCCTCCGCTTCTGAGTGGTGTGATACAGCAAAGTTCATATGGCGCTGGGGACAACTCAGCCCCAACTGATAGGCTGAAAAGTGACGGTGTGGGACCTGAAAACTGAGAAGCAGGTAAAGGAACACCGTGTTATAGGGTTGGCTTTCCCTGAGTATATAGAAAATGTTCTCAGAAAAGACAAATGTGAAACATGCCTTCCTAGTCACTAGAAAAAAGAATTTGTGCCTACTGAAAAATCCAGAAATGTCCGAAGTTCAGAAGTTGCCAGAGAAATAATTAGCAAATGGATATGTCTTTTCTGAAAACCTCTTTCAATCCAGAGGATGCAGTTCATATTTTGCCTGATTGTCTTCGTGAACGTCTGTGGAGTCTCACTGCAGTTAACTAGGTGTGAAGCCAAGCACAACTGACTGTAATATTGTTTGCACACAAAGCAAGGTGTGGTATTAGAAGTCATTTTCAACACAAAAGCAAATGACAAACAATAGATTTCAGTAGTGGAAAAAAAAAGATTTGGATTGTTCAGCCAACAATTTTACTAGTGAAAAAAACCCCTGAACAAACCATGTACTTTCCAATGGAGGTTATCCAACAAATCTTTCACAATTTTTGTCAGCCTGCAAATCAGCTTGACAGAGGCATTGGTTCCTAAAAATTTGAGATCAGGTGGTAACTGCTGGACTCTGGGTTGCTCAGGACCCACCAGCACAGCCCCTTGGACTGGCCCTTTCCTTGTCTGACATGGCTCGGAGGCAGCTGCAGGTCATTTGCTCTGATTCCAGAGCCACAGTGAGGAACCCTTAATCCAAAACAAATGCTGTAAATCATCCCCTGTGGACCTGGCAAAGTCATCCAAGCTGGAGACAGATGGGAAATTACAACAGTTTGCAAGAGAGATGTTCCAGAGAGGTTCTGCTCTTCGTGCTTTGTACTCTGAACTTGGGGAGGGGGAGCTGGAGGTTCAGCTCTCTTGCAGACAACTGTGGGCCTGTGTGAGAGTTCTGCTGGAGTGTCCCGAGCTCTGGGGGCCGTGTGTGCATTGTGGGCTGGTGAAAAAACAAATCACACATTCTCCAGCCTGTCACCACGGGCTTTCTTCCTGTTTGAAGGGAGCTGAGCCCTGTAAGTTCTGCTCTTTGTCCCTGGTTGTGCTGTTGTAAATGAGCACTCAAGATTATGTGTCATTTGAACACCCCTGTGTTTGTAAAGGCGGGTGTTAGGAATCGAGTCAAACACGTAGGAAACAAAATCCTGGTGGAAAGGAAATCTTTTCTCCTTGGCTGCTCCTCCCCACCACTGCCCAGGCAGCCCCTCTGCCAGAAGTGCACACCCAGGCTGAGGTTTAAGAAGGCGCAGCTTTGCTGAAATGGTTTAACTGCAGGGATGCCGTGCGGCCCCTCAGCCCACGGGCAGGGTGGGACAGAGCCTGTGGGAGCACACTCTGGACACACTCTGCTTTTTCTGCATCTCTTCAAGAGGTTCTGAATCCACTTTAACCCCTGCCTTGTCTCAGCACAAACTGAATAATTGAAAACATTTCCAGTAGAAGGCAGGGTTCTGCTGTCTTGGCATCTGTTACTCTTCAGAATGGGGATACTTGCATTTTCTTGCTGGCTGTGTTTACTGTATCTTTAGCATAACCGTATCATTATCTCTAGCCTTTTTTATTCCAACTTGAACAAAAAGTCCCTGGGAAACGAAGCCATGGTTGTGTGAATGCAAGAGAAGCAAGGAATACTAAGGGAGCTGCTGGGTATTAGTTAGACACAAGGCAGATGTGATTTCTTGTCTTGCACACTTAAGACACCTAACAAGGAGCTTTTCTTTTCTTTTTGATGACCTTTTGAAGGAGGGCTGTGTTCTCTATAGCCTTTGCAAGCATGGAGTTTTGCAATTCAGAAATACTAACAAGTCTGAAATATTTATTAATTCAGCAAAGCTGGTTGCTTTTGTTCATGGCAGGAAAGGATACATTCAGACCACAACCTCCAGATGTCCCAGGGACTGTGGTTTGCCTTGAGCTGTCATGGGGAAGGAGAAGAGAGAAGGTGATACTTTAGCAAGTAAATACAGAATTAAACTGCCTGTATTGGCAGTGCTCCATTTGAGGGAAAAGGCCGGAGCCAAACAATCTTTTGTTTAGTTACAAAAAATCAAAGCAAAGCACCATGAAAAGCAAACAGATTTGTTAACTTGTCAATGGCTTGATTGATTGTAAAAAAAATAAGACCTGCTGATACCTATGTTTAATGTTGAACAGCAGATGTTGAAGAGCTGATAAAATGGGTGTGTCCCTCGTGCCTGAGGAATAAGCAATGTCAAAGGCTCTTTTCCTCTGTAGTGTGTGGACACAGGCCTGGACACATGGCAGAAAATTCATATCACAAATGAGAAGCTTTGGGAGGTGAGGAAGAGGATGGGCCCCACTCCTCCTCTGCATCTCCATGCCCAACGTGCAGCTGTGTAAATCTCTTGTTTGAGGTTTTCCTGCTCTGTTGCTGATAATCACTGATTTCGGCCACTCTTCCAGTAAACCTGTGTCTGTCCCTAGCTGGTGAACTTCTCTTGAGATGGACTATAACACTCCAGTTAATATTTATTGACATGTCTTTGTGCATTGTTTTAAAAGGAAAACTTGCCAGAGCTGCTGAGGGAGGGCAGTTCGTGTTGAAGGTGAGGTGTTTCCAGAGAAAAAATTTGCTGAATTGTGAAATGTATAAGCAAACTGGTGAAAAAAATAATCTTCAACCAGGTCACTCTACTTGCCTGTGCTCTTCAGGTAAACGAACAAGAGCCTTTTTTTAGTCCAGTGCGTGAGTGAGAAAAATATTATTTGGAGAACTCAAATATGCATCCTGGAATTAAGACATGAAAAAGGGACTCTTTTGGATCTGAAAAAGAAATTGCTTTTCATATTCACCGAAGGGTACTTCAGGGATTTAACTTCCCAGAGCACAGATCATTTTTACCTTGTTAGTGCCCTTTGGAATCAGGTACAGGTACTACATTTGGAGAAATTACAAGTGTTCATCAGAACTTGAATTATAAAGTTTTCTTCAGACTGTGAATTATAACTCCGTGCTTGGATTTTCTGATTACTCAGATTTTATGTTGTTTTGTTTTCTCCCCCCGGTCAAAGGAGATGATAGCACGGTTTTGACCTTGCAAGCTTTGCTGGTATCTCAGTGGCTGTTCTGCTGTGAAGTGCAGCTCCACACTTGCCCTACCCATTACGGTAGACTCGTCTGCTGTTGAAGAGGAATGTAAAGGAAAGTAGGCTATCCCAGAGTTTAAGAAGTTTCCTAGTATAAGCCAAAACTAGTTTGCTTGTGGCATCTGATTTTCAGGAAATATTCAAGGGGGAGAGGTCAGGGGAGGTAAGGGGTTCATTCAGAAAAGCTGAACCATAGATTATTGTCATTACACTGTTACAGCTGTTCAGCAAGAAGTAAATATTACTTTTTTTTCTGAATGATGGTCCCTACTCTTTAAATTAAATCAAGAGGGAAGAGCATGAATTGGGAACTTAACAAGGTTCAGGAGCAACTGGGTATTAATAAAGGGCACACACTAATGCTGGCTATTGCCATTGGAAGCAATGGCTGAACTCCACAAAGCATCCCACAGTTCAGATCCGAACCTCTCGCTTGAAAATTTGGCCTGGAAATTTCTCAACAGTTAAATCATCAGATGCTTGACTCTCCTCATTCTGGTCCCAGCTGGGAATCTGGGAAGTGTAATGTTTAAGCTGAATATTCGCTTTGATTCTTGGAAATGGGAACAAGTTTCATCAAGAAACTGTTTCTTTTTTTATTTTCCTTTTCCTTCCCCGAGTTGGTTTGCCTGTTGCATATCGTTAGCAGATGGTGGCACATATGTCATTTCCATAGTCTTCTATTTTGGCACAGGAGCTGCTAATTGTCCCGTTTGGGGTTGGGAGTATGGAGCTCTGTTAATGCATCTCAGGTAACTGTAACTGGCTTGTGTTCCTGGTTTATGGCCACAGGGTGGGAGCATTTTTAGTTCATCAGGGCCAGTGCATAATTGTATGTTTTCTGGCTACTCTGTGGTTCTTCCAAAAAATGAACCACACCCCAAAATGACAAAACCCGTAGGCTTTTAGTGAACTGTGAGGTATTAGCAGGGAAAACAGCTGCCCTGTGTCCACTGCAGTGTGTAACAAGCTGCTCTTCTGCCTTTAGAAGTTGTGGGCTTGAGGATACAGTAAATAATACACAAGTAAAGCAGTGAAACTCCCCCTGCCCCCATGGCTGCTGGGACATCTTCTTCTTGAGCACTTTGCAGTGGAGCTGGCAAGAAGCAAACCTGTATTCCAGGCTGAATCCCAGTTCCTGTCTCTGTAATTAAGATGCTATCATCTCTTAGGATGTTTTCTAAGCAAAGTAATTTTGTTTTCTGTCAACCTGAATTGAATACCTGTGCAGTAGCACAAATATTTTGTCCAAGCTGACAGGCCCAAGATGGTGCTGCTGTGTTTCATCATTTAAATAGAAAAAAAATCACTGTTAATGCGACATTCACTGTGGGTTGTATTATGTTTTTATTGCTCCCCAAAAGCCTTTGGGTTTTTGATAGGTTCTGTAATAAGCTTTTCCCTGCAGGAGAAGCTGTCTCCAGCAGTCTGCCCTAATCCTGTTAGATGACAGCAGAGATGTTGCAGTCTCTGACGTGCAGGCAGGGCAGTCCTGGGACGTGGTTTGTGCTGATACAATTGGAAATGCTTAATCTAAGCCAAGGGGTAACACTCACTTAATAGTTTGAGAAGGCTGTGATTGTGCTGCTACCTCAGTGACCTTGTGAGTGTGTGTTGAGGGAGTGCATGGGAACAGCCATGAGTCTGCTTTGCCTCTGAGCCTGGGACAGCTGCCTGCAGATGTGCCCATTGGCTTCCAGAGCCCTGGAGGCACCTGAGGATGCCTTTGCATGGCCAAATGAAAGCAGCAATTGCACGGGGTTCCTCTGCTACCTGAGGAGGGGTAGGATGCTGCTCTGTCACTGAATTTAGCAACAGGACAATGGGAGAGAGAGAAGAGCAAGCAGAGCCTGAAAGTCTAGGAGACTCAAGGAAAGGAGGTTAGTTCCAGGACAGATTTCTGGTATGGGTGTTCTGACTCTGCAGCTGCCTGGGGGTGTCCCTTCCCGAGTTAGAAAGGGGAATGGGGGTGATGCTGTTACTGGGGGAGGGTGGAGATAGTGAGAACCAGCTCGGTTTGATCTGTTTCTCATCTGACGAAAGCAGATGGAGGAAAGGGTTCAGTTTTGTAGCATTTCCACCGGGCTGTGCCATTCTGGTTTTGCACTCTTTCTTTGGCTGGAACTGCATCTGTCTCCTGCTTGCAGTGTAATCCTACACGCTGGTTTGCTGGCCTGTGTGTCCCACTACCCTCTGCTGGAAGAACTGAGGATTTTCCAGCTGTGTCTTTGTGCCCCAAAACAGCCCCAGTCCTTCAGCAGGAACAGGCTGGGAGCCCGTTTGGGAGGCCCCTGTTCTGCCCAGCTGTTGCTGACCATCCCTCCTGCAGCAAAGAGACGTGGGGTATAAAGTATTGCTGGGTTTGAGAACAGTCCAGCTGAGCTGGTACTCATGGTGTGTGATAGCAGGGGGCTGAACTGGGTGACGTGTCCTGTTCTTATTTGTTGCCTTGGCCATAGTTGTTCGGTCTGTTCCAGTTTATGATTAAAGGTGTTACCAAAATAGGCTGAATCACTGATAATTGTCCTCTGATGTCCTGTCTTGAGAGGTGACTGGTACCAACTGGTGGCTTGAGAAGGGGTAAAATTCCCAAAGCATGTGGCCACAGGAGCATGTTCTTTCCAAAGTTTATTTTATATGTTGAAACATGAAGGTCTCTTACATTTTTATTTTCTTAAATCAGCTAAAGCAGTTTTGATTTTTTTATTCTCTGCTTAAAATGTTAGTGTGTTAGGCCCCTTTATACCAGCTATGCAAATGTTCTTTTACAGTGTTGTGAGAAATAAGGTATATAAATGTCATGCTCCCAGTTCAGGTTTCTGTCAAACCCTGCCAAGAGGATATTCCAGAGGTGAAATTAAAGATGGGATTCTAAGAGAGGCTTTTGCATTATTATTATATATTTGCTCCAATACTTGATATGTGAGAATGTTTACCCTTTCTGCCCTATCTTCTGTATCTACTTGCAATAGAGGTACCTCTATCTTTGTTTCGTTCATCTCTTCTATAAAATATGAAGTCCCTAATCTTTTTGGTTCACATGGGGAAACGTTGCAATAACTGCAGTAATTGTGCTGCTCCATGTGTCTAGAAATCTTCAAACACGAGAGTTCAGATTGGAAGTGGCTTCCTTTCCCTGTACAAGCAAGCAATTGCATAGATGAAAGAGCTCCTGTAGCAACTCTGAAGCTGCTTCAGGCCACAGACAGGTATTGTTTTCCAGATTTCAAAGGCAATACGTGAACCAGCCAAGCCTGCAAGAACCTCTGGTCTCAATGAGTTGTAATTTTCCTGAACAGCGCTCTGCAGTCGAGGCAGAAATGTCACTGCTGTCACCAGCCTCCCAGAATTTTGCTTCCCCTCCTTTGGACAGGTCTCTCTGTGCCCCAGCACTGCAAGGAGCAGTGGAGGTTTGGCAGAGCCCGCGGTGTCGGGGGGTGCCCTCCCCAGCACCGCAGTTGTGCTGGCAGTGTCAGACCTCCCCTGCAGCTGGATGGTCCTTCCTGTCCTTCCAACATCCCTGGCAGGGCTGGCTGCTCCCTGCCAGTGCATGGAGCAAGGGGCACGTGTGGTAGAGAGAGAAGATCCTCTGAGGAGAGATTTCCACTACTCCAAGCAGCCCCTGCAGCTCTTTTGCAGGGCAGAATTCTAACAAGGCACTTGCTGGCTGAAGCAGCCCCTGACAGGGGCCCTGACACTGGGGCTGCCCCGGACTGAGTGAGACTCCTGGGCTGTCTCTGCTGGTGTCCCCTGCTCTTCTTCTTTCTCCCTGCGTCTCTGAAAACACGTTATGTTCCCCCATTCTCTGCTAACCCACCAAGGACACAATCACAAAGTTCAGAGCTCATAGTGAACATTTTTTATGCATTGGCTCTTTGGTAATTTAAGTGGCACATAATATAATCTAATAGATGCTGTCTTTAAGTTAGGTAATTGCTCCAGGAGCTGTAAAGGGATGGTATCCTGTGAAATTTAATTTCTTTCTACTGAGCTCATGTGGAAAAGGAATATCTAAAAAATCAAATTAACTTCACAACAAGGGTAATATAAACTGTATCTTTTCACTGGTGGCACCACCCCCCTCCTTATCTCAAAATATTTCTTTACCTGTTTCTTTCTCTCATCACCACATATTTAAAATGAGCTGCTTGCTTCCACTGCACCACAATCTCAGGAGTTCAAACACTGGGTGAGTACTAGATGTGTTCTGGCAGGATGTGGTTGGGGAATACAGCGAGCAGAGTGTACAGATCCTTCTGTGCCAGTAGCTGGGATCACCTCAAGTGTGTCTGAATTAGGCTGCTGATAATTTGACCTTGTTTTAAAAAAGCAGCTCTGTAGGAGCAGCTCACCTCACCTGCGTTGCTGATTCATGCGTGCATTGACAAGGAGGGAGACAACAGGGAAATCAGGAGAACAGCCCTCGGTCAGGGAGGAGCTATCCTCTGCTTTTTTTCCATCTTGGAATCTGGCAAATGCAATTCCATCCATCCAACAAAAACTTGTGTTACAGGTTGCTGAGAGGTCTGGAAGGTCACGAGGGTCACTACTGGTGACCAGATAAACTGTGTTCCTTGTTACTCAGGTGGGACTCTGGTGGACTCAGGATGAGGGGCTGTCCCTTTCCAGCACTGCTACAGTAGATGTGGCATTCATTGAATAGTTCTGATGTTTATAAATTAGAAGCACGAGTTTGTATTCCACAAGGTGCCTTCGAAAATGCTCAGAGAACCTCAGCTGTGTAGTGTGGGTGTGTCCCTTTCAGACACTGAAGTATCTTTTGACCTCCCTGGACACCAGCCTGGGCAGCTGGACTGTGATTATTGCTGGAAGTGGTGCCCATGGGAGCACAGGCAGGGCAGTGCAGCCACATGCACTGACAACTCTGTGGTAGGAATTACTCGTTCGTGCAGCATCTCTTGGAGGTAATTTAGTGAGGTTTCTGTGGCTTGAAAGTCACTCAGCTGTTGCAGCACAGTGATGCTGGTGGCCAGCCATATGCAGGCAGAGCTGCAAAGGAATTTCACTGGGCAGCAGTTCCTTCTTTTTCCAGCCAAATGGATTTAAACCTTTCGGTGTGACAGGGTGTTGTGCGCTGGCAATCGGCTCCTTCCCTGGGGCACCAGAGCATTTTCTGCTGCTCTGAGGGATGCTGCTCGTGCCCATCAGACACTTGAAGTGCTGTGAAGACCTTCTGCCTCTGATGTGAGCATCACCCTTCTCCTGGTACAAACATGGCGTTGTGTCCTCTGGAATCCAGCCTGTCTATCCCCCAGAGTCAGTGTGCAATGAATGCCTTCCATGTGAGGTGCAAGGAAAGAGCTGGGCATTCTGAGTGATGAATAATTGCACCTGAAAACTCAGGGTGGATGTTTTGGTAGCTCCCATTTATGGCCAGTGTGAGCTGTTCCATGTAGCACTCAGCTCTCACAATTTACTGCTTTTCAGCAATAAATTCTCCAGTGTTTACTTGTCCTTCCCCCATTTTTTGGTAGCATTTGTGTTTGTTATCCTTTTCTTTGGTATCACTTTCTATCAGTGGTGCTGAGCTCACAGTGACAGTGTAGTGCTATGGCAACGATATATTATCTGCAGTCTTGCCCGTGAGTAAGATATGCTGCAGAAATTAGTTCATTTATCAAAATCTGATGTGCAGAGCTGAGCAAAGGGCTTGGCTATCCAGAACCTCCTGCTATTTTCACAAGACCTGCCATTCTGTTTCCCATTGGTTATGGCACTCAGATAAATTCTCTCCTGACTGTTTCCAGTGATGCCTTGTTAAACCTACAGATGTCTCAGCACCTTGGAAAGTATTTTTGGATGTACAGTAATCTCCAATCTATCTTTAGTAGTGACAAAAATTGGAAAAATGAGCAATTTTTTTCCCCTTCTGTTACTATTCCAGAAAGGTACTTTTCTGTGATTTCAGGGTAGGAAAGTGCATATAAATGGAAAAATCTTGCCCAGACTGGGAAATGTGAGAAATGTGTTAGATTTGCACTGCTAAAGGCTAAAAGAGCTGTGCCCTTCTCTGCTCTGTGGTGCAGACTGGGCCATGGAGAGCCTTCAGGATGCTGTCTTGCACCTTCTCTGTCCCACGTACACACTGGTGCAATGGGCTTTTGGTACAGTGTTGACATCTAATTCCAAATGGTTCTCCAGTGTGGGTGTTCAGAACCAGTCAGCTGGTAGCCCTTTCATTTGTGTCCAGCTGGTGCAGTGCTGGGTGAGGAGGGCTCTCCCCTCTGTGTCCTGTCCCTCCTGAGCTGTCCCTCCCAGCCATCCTGACCCTTGTGCCTTCCAGGGCAGGGCAGCGTTCGAGCAGCCCAGGACCAGGTCCATCTCCCAGGGCTGCTGGGCCTGGGGTCGAGATTAGAAGTGTTAAATCTTTGGTCAGGTGTTTAGAAATTGTTTACATGGATTTTACAGTATGCACATGTTCTTAACAGGCAGGGTTTGGCCAGAAGCTCTTGGAGAGGCATCAAGCCAGGACAGGCTGCTGCAGACTTACGGGCATTGTTTGGAAGTTTCCAGGGAAATTAGTACTCGTGCTTAGTCAAATTATGTTTGCTTATTGACCCCTCTTATCTAATTAGTCTGTACCTCACTGAGCTGCTTCTACTTGCATGCACTGAATCAATTATTTCATGTTAATGTTTCACCACTGTAATGGTGGAAGGAGTTGAATTAAGGGATACTTTCTTTTCCATGTTATAATCCCGTACCTTGTGATTTGTGCAGAAATGAATTGTTTTGTAGCACATCTGTCATCTGAGGCTGAGGGGAGGGTGTGTGGTAATCTCAGATCAAATATTAGGTGAGTTGAGCAGCCAGTTAGACAATCCTTGGGGTCTTATTTGGTGTAGGTAAGTACCCATAGCTTGGATGCCCATCTGTACTCCTGAGGTTCCCACATGCTCTCTGTGCACTGCACAAGCAGCTCCAGGAAAGGCAAGGGACAGTAGTTTGGTCTCATTTGCGAAGTGTGTAACTGGGCTGGCAGGGGAAGCAGCTGGATTTCGGTTCCTCTGCAAAGCCCATGTCAGAGCCAAGACTAAAACCTGGCTCTTGAAATCCCCAACTCCATCCTCAACGCCTACTGCCTCTCTAAGCATGTGTAAGGTTTTAGTGAAAAACACCAATCTTAATTTAGAGCAGGATTCAAGGAAACTGTCCTATTTGGTTACTTAATTATAGGTGAACTGTGACTATAAAGACAAACAGGTCTTGCTACAAAGCACCAAGCAAAAAAGCAGAAAGGATTATTTGTTGTTTAATTTAGCAGAGGAAGGCAGCTGATCATGCGAAGTCTCTCTGACACCCAGCAAGTTGTGTGATCCTATTTGTTAATCTTTTTAACTTTCCGTTTTATTAGGATAGGGTTTCAGGAGCAAATAGGATAAATGAGATTAAATCTGTCACCCTGAATTACTCTCCTCCAAGTTATGAACAGACTCACTCTATGTAAGAAAAGTATAATTACGAGGGAAATACTGCCTGTGTAATTGTGTGCTTCGTTGAGAGGAATTTGAGCTCCCTAATTATCTCTGGTAGTGCCACGTGCTGGCTCTGGATTTCTAGGGTAAACAAAGCCAAGGGAAGTTTCTCTGCTGAGCAGTTGTTGGTGTAGCAGGGCTTGTACAGTAGCAACGTTACCCTGCAGGTCTTCTGGTTCAAGTGAAGGATCCAAACTAACTTGGAATAGGAGACACATTTATACATATATAATTGAAATATGAAAATAATTATTTTCACATCTATCTTGAACATAACCCTGATTGTGCAGTGAGGAATAAAGAGTGGCCATGGGAGCAGGGAGTATTTGGGCTGTAGATACACCAGGTGAGGATGTGTAGCTGCTTGTGCACAAAGCAAGTCATAGCACAGCTGGTGCTGTGTTCCATCACTTTTCAGTGGTCCAGGGATGTTGCCTTTGCCCTCTGCAGTGATGGGACTCTGCAGCTGCTCCAGCAAACACAAAAGGCGCAGCTTTCTTTGACAAGATTGAAGCTGTGATAGAAGAGCTCTGGGTTAGGAGTCGGTGGTTTTGCTCTGAGGTGTCAGTGCACATCAGAAATCTTGGGGGTTAGTTTTTTCTCTCAGAAAAAATCTGGTGGTACTTCATTAGGGGATTATCCACTGCTTTTGCTCTACTTAATTTATATGGCCCTATAAAAGTTGTGGTACCCTTCCTGCTATATCCTTCCATTGTGAGATGAATTGAAGACACAAGACTGTAGCCTCTTGAAATGTTGAGTTCACCAACCAAAACCAGCTTGGAATCCTCTGTTGTTTATCGAGATTCACAGCAGGCTCTGTTAGGACAAAGCAAATGAAAAATTCAGGTACATTTGTCCTGTAGATAGGCATAATTGCTGCTGGAAGCAGCTCTCCTGGAGAAGGGCTATGCACAAAGTACAAAGAAACTCACTACAGGTCCTACTCAAAAATTTCTGCAGATTCCTTCTTGAAGCAGAGGGGCAGAAGCCAGATTTGCATGATGGATTAGTGATAAAACAACCTACTAGGCTTGGATTAGAGTTTGTTATTTTGCCTAAAACTGTGTCTGTGTTAGTGGAGAGGGGCAGGGAGGATGCATCATTTTTGTGAATCCTAGTATCAGTTTTATTTTCTTTTTCAAACCTTCTTACAGTTACAAGGCAGGACTTGATCTCCACATCTGTTTTTATTGGCCAGTCTAGTTTACAAATGAGGCCCCTTTTGTTCGGTCTAATTTTATGTAATCTGTGACGCTGCATAAAGATTCTGGGAAGAAGAAATGGAAGGCTTGTGAGCTGACCTTGTGGCTAGTATGTACAGTGACTCACTCTATCCTTTATTTAACTTGCATGAAGTCTTTTCAGATACACTATTCAGCCATTAAATGAGCTGTTCAGTTTAGCTTATGGCTAAAGTTTTTCCTAATATTTTGATACATTTGTTGGGAACATGACAAAGTAAATCACAAATGAGAATGTTAACAAATGCTTGCATTAATCATCTGAGACAGTCTCTCTCATTATAATCTCGTTCAGAGTAACTAGTTGTCTGTAAGAAAGGGTTTCCTGTCCTTCAGTTTGCCAACTTCTGTGACTCTGCTGCCAAGGAAATCTCTCCTGCATGCTTGACAAGCAATGGGGAACTTCACAATCTTTCTCTGTGTAGGCAGTTTCTTGAGGGAAGAAATTAAGTCAGTCATGCCCATTACTGAATCTAATTTTACTATAATTTAGAGGGAAGAAGCCTTCCCAGAGTAGAATTGATTCTGTAACTGCTTACTTAAGGATTTATTTTGCTTTCCTCCAAAGGATGTGGCAGAAACTGTTGTTAGTGACAGTGCTTGGCAAGGTCACTGCAGCACAGTCCCTGGCAAGTGAGAAACTTCTGCCTTGCTTTGGTTTGCAGTCACTGGCAGCTGCTCTGAGGCAAACTCAGCGTGGCAGCAGGTGAGCAGGACCTCGCTGCTTGTTGGAATTCCAGCTCTGGCACGTGGAAGGGTCTCAGGGTACCTCGTGGTGTCAAGCTGTCTGCAGCTGGTTTGGTTTTTCCTTCTCCCTTAGTCAGCCTGGAGCTTTGGCCCTGGCCACAGACATCTCTTACTCTTGGCTTTACAGTTCATTCACCCTGGGTAGGACTTGTCCATCTTTTCCTCACTTCAGGTCGGGCTGATTGAAGCACACACAAGGAAAGGTCCTTCTAAAAGCAGTTTGCAGCAGTTCAGTGTTAAAAGCCCGGCTAGGAAGAGGAGGGGAGCGAAAAACAGTCTTTTCCTGACAAGGAGCTTTTAGAAGAAAATGGGAGAAGAAAATGTGGTGCCCTTCTAACAGTGGCCACAGGAGCAAGTCTAACAGTGTCCCTTCAAGGTCAATAACACCATTCTCAGCTGTTAAAACAGCCCATCAGTAACAGGCCCAGTGAGAATTAGAGCTGGAAGAAGGCTGCTTGTTTGTTGTTGTTTTTTCCTTCTTCCGCAGACCTCAGCCTGGCAGACAACCAGGTTCAAGACTGTGGATGTAGTTCAGGCAAAATACAATCCAGAATACGTGGGCCAGGGTAGGATTTATGCTAATGGCAGCAAGGCATTGTGGCTGGGTGGCTGCTCGGCAGCTTTGGAGGAGTCCCTGCCTGTCAAGACAGGTGGAAATCTGAGGAACAACTCAGTCAAGGGTCTTTTTTATATTTGCAAAATTCATGAGATTGATCAGATTTTTTCCTTCTGCAACCCTGTAACACCAAACCTCCTCCTGCGGACAAGAGAAGTGGATTTGCTGTGGTGTTTGGAGAGGCTGTGAATGGCTGAGTGAATGCACTCTGCTTTTTGTTGGGAGAAGCTGCCTGTAAGGCAGGCTCTTTGCTGCCTCAGTCCTGCCCTTCTCTGCTGGTGGGAAGTGTTCTTTCTTTGCAGTTAGAACAATTCTGCTATAACTGACAGCCATTTCTCCATATTCTTCCCAAAGTCTCTTTTTTTTTTCTTCTGCCCCTCTCAGTTCTCACCAGGTGAGCAACAGGTCTTTCTGGTGTTTCTGAAAATTGTTCATGTGGGGGATGCCATCCACTTTCATTTTGATACTGCATTTTTATATTCTGCTGACACCTGCAAAGCCCCTGCTTGGTGTGACAAGGCTTTCCCCCAAGGAGAGGTTTTGTAGTGTTGGTTGTGAGTGTTGCAAACCGGTCATGGAAGCTTAGTGAGAAGCGAGCGTGATTTTCTTTGCCCCTGCTCTGGGGATCAGTGGTTTGAATCCTGTTGTGCTTTACAGCAGTGAAAACTGAAGGTAACGCCAACTGCAACAAGGCTGTACAGAAGGTAACAGAAATGCAACAATGGGATGAAGCTTTTCCACAGAGTAGCAAAACGCCAGGTTGCAAATAAGGCAAAAGGGTGGGAAAGCCCTGTGAGCCCTCTCTGTGCTCTGGAACAAAGCAGCTTTACAGAGGGTGTTGCAGTGATCGCTGGAAGTGGCTCTGTGGAAATTTCTGCTCCATTGCAAATTCAGCCTTGCTGTTGGCTCTGGGGAGGGCCCGAGAGGAGCTCTCTGTGCAGTGATGGGGAATGGCAGAACTACGTGGTACAGCTGAAAGAGCCCTTACCCCAAACTTTTCTTCTCCACAGGTGCCCCTGGTTGACAAAAGCCATCTCCCCAGCCATCCCAGTATACAATGGGATCGTGTTCTTGTTTGTACTGGCAAACTTCAGCATGGCAACTTTCATGGACCCTGGAGTATTCCCACGAGGTAACAGAGAATGGGACTGGTGTGTGTGAGGGGGTGGGTTTGAAACTCCAAGCCAAAGGAGGTGCCAGGTATCCAAACACTAGTTGCTAACTAATCCCCCTTTGTTTTTCTTATATTCTTTCTCGTAGAGTTTATCTGTTATTCTCAGCTGGCAGTAGAGGTGGGGTGGCAGTGAAGTGCTGGGTCCCCTCCAACTCTCTTCTGAGCTCAGAGGTGTCAGTTGTCCTTGCACTTGCTCAGACTGGCAGTCGGGGGCACAGGGTTGCGTCGGATGGTTCTCCTTGAATAGATCCCCTGAGTGATGTGATTTTGATTGCTATCCCCGGTGTCACGCTGGCACATTGGATTTAAGTCACTGTCTTCACAATGGGTAGCAGAGCATGGCAGAGGGGAGAGGCTAAACTTTCATCAAAGCAGACTTTCCAGAATACCTTAAAAGAAATGCAAAAGCATTGAGCACTAAAAAAGATAATGATTAGGGCTTGCCTTAGAGTGTCTAAAAATGCATACATTTAGAAATATATTCCTGCTTAAATTAGTACTGATTCACAGCTGATTAAATAGGATAAAGATCGCTGGGCTTTTTTAGTGGTAGCCACAGTGCAGCTATCTCTTTTAACACATCCTAATGAGAGAATTATCACCTCATTTTATCTGTCTTCCAATAATTATTCACATGCAGTTTGCAGCAGAGACTGCTCTAGGCAGTCTGTCTAAACCAACGGGTCTGCGCTGTCTGCAAGCTGTGCTTTTTCACCTCTATTCACTGAATTCAGTATCTGTTTTGAATTGCTTGCTACCTGACAAGAACAAGGTGCTTGTCCTGCTGGCTTCCCTGAATAGCAAGTGCCAGGTTTCACCAGGTAGCAGGGTCTGATGATAAGCATCTGTCTGCCATTCCTCTCAGCTGAAGCTTCTGAACCCCTGATTAAGTGTTGCAGCGCTCCAGTTAAGCAAATAATTGCATGTAAAGGCAAACTGAGGCAAAGGCAAGATTCAGTCACTTGTGCAAGATCGACTTATTCAGTGTATAGGTGCTTAAAGGTCCAAATGCTAGTGAGTTTGAAAAGAACTCAGGCACGAAGAGCTTTTAAGGAGTTTCCTGGACTTTTTAGTTTCTTTATCTCAGCAGAGATAGCAGGTGTTAATTAAAGCTGTGTGGGATGTGAGGTTATTAAAGGCATCAGTGCTCTTTGCCTTTGGTAGGAGGAGAGATTAAATAAAGATGTTCAGTTCTGAAAATCTCAGTCAGAGAATGCAGTATCTTTGTGCAGGGCAGTTCCCTCAGGGCAGAGCCTGCAGCCAGACTTCACCCTGCCCCAGGATCGATCAGTGCTGAGTGTGCTGTCCGTTCATACCTTCCTTTGCACTTCTCCAACTCCCTTCTGCAAACAAGTTCTTCGTTTTGGACCTTGTGTTTAAAGAAGAAACACCCAGGGAGATCAAACAGAAACTCCCTCATCACATTCCCTCCCTTCCACCTCCCTTTACACAAGGGAGTAGGGAGCAAAGCAGCAGAGAAGGAACTCCTAGAGCTCACCACTCTTCTGGCTCTTTCTCTTCACTCATGGCCTTTTATGTCTGTGCTGAGCCTGTGCTGTGTCTGGAAGATGCTGGAAACAAGGAGAGTGGGGAAAGGGTGAGGAAAGGGGTGCATTTGTCCTGGAAGAAAGTGATGGAGTAGGAGTTCAGATGTGTGAAGGAAGCAAACAGATAAGGAAAAAGATGGAAAAGGCTATAAATACACTTGCTGGGGAGAAAGAGGAGAGAGAAGATGTTATTTCAGATCACAAATGTGTGTGTGGAAAAAGCTCATCACCAACCCCCACCGCCTGCAGGGCTGCCAGTGCAAGAAGGTCAGGAGTTGTAGGAGTGATTTAAAATGAGTATACAACTGGTCTATTTGCTTTCTGGTTTTGAAATTAGGTTTAATCTTTTTGGTTTTCAAACTACTTAGCACATTTCTAATAGTTAGGAATTTACTTCAAAACCAAACCAACGAACAAGCATTACAAAAGCTGAGATTCTAATGAAATCACAGGATATCTTTAAGGAGGCCACCAAAAATCCTAAGATATGCTATAGAAACATGAGATTTGTCTGCTCTGTGTCAGTGGATCCGAGTATGGCTCTGTGTAGTAAGATACATTCCTCTGTCAGTGTATTGTTCTGCTCAGGTCACTGAGAACTGGAAATAAGCCCATTTCTGGCCATATCGTATCAGCTTGCAGGTTCCCTGCAGATAGAACTTGGGCTATGGGGGGAAATGATAGAACTTGGGCTGTGGAGACCCAGCTTGTTGAAGAGGGCCCCAGCCAAACTCCCAGAGCCACTACTCATCTTTGAATATTTTTTTAATTGGGTGGCTCTCTGAATGTTCCTGGTACGAATCACACTCTGTGTGAGGGAATGGCTGGTATTACACCAGAATGAACGAGAAGGAAAGGAAGTGTTAGGTGACTGAAATTGGGGCTGCCCTGAAAAATCTGATTTGCAGTCTAGTTTGAGACTGACAGTGTTCAGTGCTGGCTGGTTATACCAACTACAAAGTGGCTTTCAGTATTTTTGGTGTGAATCTGTTCTATACAAATTCTTGAAGTGAGTGTGAATCCTGCAAGAGCAACATGTTTGAATGCACATAGGTATATATAATGTACAGACTTTTTGTCTGCATAGTCAGGTTTTTTACAAGAGCTTAAATGGTTTGACTGTTCTAATGTCTTGTTTTCATCTGCCCACATGTATTACACACCATGGGTAGGTTTATAATGGTATTGAAGAACCTACAGACTGTATTTATAGAAGAGCCTCAGGGATTTAGAGTCTAGCTCTCTCCGAGTCCCACTGCCTAGTTATGAAGGAAAATTATAGGGAATGGTGCCAGTACAGCACTCTGCTTCCACACACAAACGTTAATCCAGAGAACACTCCTGCAAGATAAATACTGTAGCTGAGCCAGATCCCGAGCTCGTCTAAGTGAAGGGAGAAATTCCCTCTGAAGTCAATGGAAATTGGATCATGATAACACATCTAGAGAAGATTTAATATAGAACTGAGTGACAGTAATTGATGCCCCGCTGGGACAATATTATCAAATTCCACCTAATTTGGAGCCAGTCAACCAATGCCAGCTGCACTATAATGTTTAACCAGGTGTTAAATAGAAGTGAGCTTCTTAGATTTTCTCTGTCAAGAGGAAACAAATAAAGATCACAGGAATCTAAAATAAAAGATGAACTTTCATGAACATCATTCTCCTATTTTTTCTCTTCTTCCCAATATTTGTCTATTACAGACAAGCTTTATTTTGTGCATTTATTTTTAAATGGACTCTTTCTTACACAGGGCAGTGCTCAGCTGAGGTGATAAACCATGTGCCCTCTGCTTTGTCCCTAAGGAGGTGACTGTGATATTGTCATCTTCATTTTACTAATGGCAAAGAGAGGCTAAATGAGGAGCTCAGGGCCACAGGGGGAGAAAATTAGAATACAGGGCTTGCTGAGTGCCAGCACTCGGGTCAGTAAACTGTGCTGCCTTTGAGAGAGGTGGCATCTCCCCAGTTGCTTACTGTTCCTAGAGCAAGAGTGTTCCAGGGTGCAGTGCAGAGGTGAGCACAGGCCATGCTGCACAGGAGGAAGCACTGATGCAAGGACTTCTCATGGGCGCGTGACTGTACCACTGTGGCCCCAGACTCCCTGGAACAACAGGTCTTTGGGATGATTGAGGGTCATCTGGGTTGATTTGGGGGGTTTGAGCTAGCACAACATTCTTCTAATATTTACCTCTGTGATTTGTTTCACATTATATGCTGATGAGCTGGCACATAGGCTGGCATTGAATTAATCCCAAATGGATGCAGCAGAACTTCTCACAACCAGGGCTGGGGTGATTTCTGCCATCTCCTTGACTCTACGCTGCACCTCATCTTACTTGTTCAGGTTGTAAATGCTGGCTAGGATAGGACTCAGACACCTGCCCAGCACCCCTTGGAAGGTGCCAGAATGAGCCCTGATCACTGAAGTGTTCATCACTGCACCGCTCTGACGAGCCAAAGAGCACGTGCAGTGCCCCTGCATCCAAGGTGCTGACAGGGTTAGCTCTTTTCTCTTTGCTCTCTTTTGTTTCCACTAACCTTTAGTTTTGCATTGAGCAGCAGATGAAGATGAAGACAAGGATGACGACTTCCGAGCTCCGCTCTACAAGAACGTGGAGATCAAAGGCATCCAAGTACGGATGAAGTGGTGTGCAACCTGCCACTTCTACCGCCCCCCGCGCTGCTCCCACTGCAGCGTCTGTGACAACTGCGTGGAGGTAACACTGCTCACCCTGGCGTGGCCTTGCACGGGCTGTTGGAGACGAGCAGCTGGGGGCTTCCCCCACATCTCAGTTCTTGGGTGTCCACAGCTGTGGCCTTGTTGCTGCACTCCTCCGGGGCAGTGCCCTTTGAAACACAGCCCTCAGTTATGTTTGCTACATACACAGCTTGATGGCAGCTTTGTCACCAGGGATAATCAGAATAAAAATTTCTAATGCTGGCTGTCTTCCTTGAGGTAGCCATTGTGACTGTAAAACAAGGGGTGAATGGGAGAGTCAGTGCAGAGGCAGAGTTCGGGAGAGCAGGAAGTTCAGGGTGGACCACTGTAGCTTGGCGTGTGTGAGCTTAGGGCTCATCATTTAATTTGGAGCAGACTGGTGCCTACATTAGTGGACAAGACAAAGAAGCGAGGGTGGTGTGTGAGCTTTAGGAAAACCAAACTCGGGAGTCAGGGGATGGTTCTCCAGTCACTGGAAGGAGCCCATCGTTTCAACACCCCAGCTCAGAGTATGAACTCATTCGTGTTTCTAATGTTGGTTGCTCTGAATTATGGGACTTTCATGATTCTTGATACCCTTAAGGTCTTGGTGAGTCACAGGGATTTTAAAAAATAACCTCTGAACAGTAAATGTGCTTTTGGGCTACAGAGATCTCCCAAACACGTAAGTACAGAGCACTGTACCCACTGCAGCGTATTGCCAGGGGACACTTTTTATTGCTGAGCTAAAAATTTCACTTCTTAGGGATCATTTCTGCTGCAAGGTCTGGGGTTTTTTTCAATAGAAAGATGAAATCTTTAATATGTCTAAAATATATTCAGCTGTGCCATTAAAATGAAAGGAATTACTAATCAGAGAAGGAAAAAATACTCGAGTCAGCTGGAATGCTGTATACGCTACCTTTGTCCTAATCCTCTTTGTCATAAGCAAGGGAATAGTCCCAAAGAAAGCAGCACAGTTACATGTGAGAGAAAGACTGCCTGGATTTATCTTGTGTCAGTCATTTTCTCCTTCAGGGCAATATATATCTAAGTTATAATTATCTGGAAGCAGCGCTGTGCCTGGTAACCATCGATAAATAGCACAAAGCTGTCCTGTTCTGGAAGGCTTTGCAAGGATGTGGGATTTCAGAAGTCTGAGACTAAGGGCTGCCAAGGTCCCTGGGTGGGGGGGCATAGCCACAACTATTCATAAGTGGTGACACACAATTTGTTTAGACTGCTGTGAATTGTGGAATAGAGCTGGATTTTTTGTAGAAAACTTGAATCATATATTCCTGGTTTTAGAACAGGAATGTTCTCACTAACTGTAGATCCTGAGGATTGTTTAGATGATGGTAAATTCTCAGTTGTCCCATGGAATTTTGTTCTTCCACCTTCCCTAGTGGCTCAGCATAAAAATTCATTTTCAACAAATGTGGTTTTCTGAGGAAAAGATTGCTCAAAACGCAGTGGTATAAACACTTAAGTTTCCTGCTGCCATAAAGCCTCCATGGAGTCCGTTCTGCAGCAGCAATGAACATGGGAGAGAATCCAAAGGGAACCTGCAGAAAATAGCAGAAGGCAAGGTGACTCTGGGTAGCTCTCCAGAAGGTCTGTTGATAGTCAGGTCAGTTGAACATTCCCTGCTATTCTGGGGCACAAGTAAGAAGCTCTGCTTGTAATTAAATTATGGCTGCTGTGGAGGAATATAGGCAAAAAGCATTAATGACTTCTGAATCAATAAATCATGGTCTTAAACAGCATGTTTTATTGATTCTTGTCATGCTTCTTTCCCACTCACCTGTCTATTTTAGGCCAGCATTGAGACAGTAACAGGAGCCTCTCTGCTGATGTTCCGTGTGGAACCCACTCAGGGTTGTAATTCTCATGGTTTCACTTTCAGCCTAGAATGTGCAATAAAAATTCTTTTCCCATATATAAAACTTCTGAACTAATTTGATAAAAATGCAGAATCAACAATAGCAGACAACATTTGCAGTAATAAAAACAGTTAAAGCCTAAAGCCTGCTGTTACCAGAGGGACCCAAAAATGGATCTCTGACGAAAGTAGTCAGATTTTTGTTTTCTTTACTGAAATGTTTGTAGTGGGTACTTTCAGTTTCCTAATCCATAGGTATTTTGGGCTGCATACAACCAGATTTGCATAATAGACTGATGTTATGTTGGCATTTCAGATACAGCCTGAAATGATCTTTATTAGATTGCTCTGCTGTTTTTTAATGTGCTTCGAGAAACCTCTAATCCATTTTCTTGTATTTTGCAAATTTTTGGTAAATACATTGTGTAAAATGTAGAACTATCAAACCATCATCGAGCAGTGTTTAAAAATAGCATTGCCACAAAGCACAGAGTAACCAGCTCTCTGGGTGGTGCACGGAGTGGGTAATATCAGAGGTAAGAAGGGCTTATTTCTTGTGCCTGATCTTGTCCTCACGTCAAGAATAATCCCATTGAAGACAGTGGATTTACATGCTTACAGAACTCTGTAAAGGCCCCTGAAAGGTGTCTCTGGCTTGCCCTCGTTATTAAATCTCCTCTTAAAAGGCATCTGACTTTGGTCTTTTGACTGAGACAAAGAGTCAGGTTTGGGTTCATAACTGTCAGTGAACCTGTGCAGAACTTTGCCTGTGTCTGATCCAGCTGTTGCTTTTCTTTGTGGATCTGCTTGGTAAAAAAGTATATTTGGTGATGTCCATTGTTTAGAGTGGATTAATTCAGTGATACATAAATACTGAAATGTGGGGCAGGGAATTCTGCAGCAGTATTGCATCTTCAGACCATTCTAGGTTATAATAACTTCATTGTAATTGACTCATGCTAAGGATGATAAAAAATTAGGGCTTCTGCTGCTAGCAGATAAATAGACTGTCCTTTTTTTATATATCCTCTCTTCAAACCTTATAAACAGTCAAGTACCTCTCTATTCATAGACAGAGAAACAGCTTGGTCTTAAAAAGAGTCTTACAAAGATAGTCAAGCATTTTGTAAAGCTGCAGAACTAGTCTGATGTGATTTTACATGACAGTGGTTTAGATTCATCTCTAAGACAATGTATTTTCTTTCACTGTTTGGATATTTTTCCCTGTGTCTCCCTTTCTTTACAAGGACTTTGACCATCACTGCCCATGGGTCAACAATTGCATAGGACGGAGGAACTACCGCTATTTTTTTCTCTTCTTGCTGTCCCTAAGTACACACATGGTTGGAGTGTTCACCTTTGGGCTCATCTTCGTGCTGAACCACATGGAAAAGCTGGGAGCAGCCCACACTACAATTACGTATCCTTCTTTTTGGTCTTTCAAGACTCACGGTGACTGAGGAAAATGTGAAAGAAAGAATCTGAGGATTTGTCCTCCTGGAGCTGCCGGGGCCTCTCCTGGTCCCCCACTGCTCCTCTCCTGTAAATGCCCAGTGCAGGTACCTCTGTGCCCATCGTTCTGTGTACACATTCTTTACCCCAAAACCTGTGGCTGACCTTTTGTCTGTCTCAATCTTTGTCATGACAACCCAGCAGAAGGATATGCTGCCTCCCTGAATTTTGCTCACAGTCGGCTGTGACTCAGAGCTGCTGGGTGCTCTCTACTGTATTTAAAACTCTGTCACTTTATTCTAGAGCAGAGTTTGCCCTGGGAGCAGCCCCTGCATGCTGCTGTAGTGCTGAAACGCTGGCTCTGAGGGCTGTCACTGCTCTTAGAGCAGTGCAGAGCATTCTCTGCAAGATGGTTGAGCCAGAGGCAATGAGTCCACATTACTTTGTACCAGCTCAAGGGTAAGGACCCAGACTAGGAGCAGATGGACTGGACTTTGAGATAAAGTTCACTTAGCCTTCCTGAAGGTGAGGGACACTCTGCACTGCACTTGTGAGCCCCCACCTGGAGTGCTGCATCCAGCTCTGGAGGCACCAGTTTAAGAAGGGCGTGGACCTGCTGGAGCAAGTCTGGAGGAGCCCTCTAAGATGCTCAGAGGGCTGGAGCACCTCTACTGTAAAGACAGGCTGAGAGACTTGGTGTTGTCCAGCCTGGAGAAGAGAAAGCCCTGGGGAGACCTCAGAGACTCTTTCAGTGCGGAAAGGGGCTACAAGAGAGCTGGGCAGGGATTTCCCTCAAGGGCCTGGAGTGAGAGGACAAGGGGCTTTAAACTGAAGGAGGGCAGGCATAGATTAGATATGAGGAAGAAATTCTTCCCTGTGAGGGTGATGAGGCCCTGGCACAGGTTGCCCGGAGAAGCTGTGGCTGCCCCATCCCTGGAAGTGTCCAAGGCCAGGTTGGACGGGGCTTGGAGCAGCTTGGGCTAGTGGAAGGTGCCCCTGCCCATGGCAGGGGGTGGAGCGAGATGAGCTTTAAGGTCCCTTCCAACCCACACCATTCTGAGACTTTCTGGCACTCTCCTATTTCCAAGATTTTTTTCCTCCTTTTCCTCTCTCTGTCTTTCATAGCCTCTTGTCCCCTCACTCATCCTGGTTTCTTTAACTCCTGGATACAGGATGGCTGTCATGTGTGTGGCTGGGCTGTTCTTTATTCCAGTCATTGGGCTCACTGGCTTCCACATAGTTCTGGTGGCCCGAGGGCGCACAACGAATGAACAGGTAAGAGGCAACCCTTTTTCTGTGTTTGTGGCTGAGGTGTGGAGTTGGAAGGAAAGTCAGCAAGTCAGCTTGGGTAAAGCAAAAAAATGACCCAAATCTTGGCAGTAACACTCTTACTGGAGCTTTTGTGAAGATCTAGGAAGATTGCCAATTTTTCTATTTTCAGATTTTTTTTAAATGCACTACAGGCAAAGATTTCCCCTTTCTAGCCACAGAGAATCATCCCAGGCTTATTTATCATTTAAAATCTACTTGTGGCCTTGAAATAGGTTTTATGTGGTGAATACCATCAACCCCAGAAGTTCGAACTTTATGAGTCAGACCGAACAATCCATGAGACAGAGAGAAAGAAAGAAAGGGAAAGATTAAATCATGCCTTTGCCCTGTCTCCTGGTATTTTGAACTCCCCCAGCAAGCCCACACTGCACATAATAAGGTCTGAGTTAGCTCTTTGTCTCCCTCGTTGTCACGTGCATGAGCACACTCACACGCACACTCACGCACGGCGCGATTGCACCCAGCTTGTTTTGCCTCTCCAAGCCAAGTGCCAACACGGTACCTTGTGCCAAAAAGCCTGTAAAACTTGAGTTCCCCTGCAGTCACTCCAGTGTCCACAGTGCACGGCCCCTGTGTGGGTGATCCAGACCCACATGCGTGTGCACAGTGACAGTACAGTGGGGGTGACAGAGATCCGGCCCCACAGCTGGATCAGGGCACGTCCCTGCCGTTCCTGAGGGGCAGTGGGCACCCCTCAGGGCACCCCTGCACTGGGGCAGGCACTGCCAGCCAGCTGCACACAGCACTTCCAGCCATGTTCCCCAGGCTGATCAACGCTGTGCGCTCTGCTGCCTCACCCTCTCAGCTCCAGCTCCAAAGCACCCCTCACACCTGGGCTTTTTTAACCTCTTTTGTCCCATCATCCTTCTTTTCCCTCGTGATTTGTTTCTTTTTCAGATGCGCTTTTGCTGCCCCTGCAGCCAGGGGTGCCCTGCAGCTCACCCTGAGCTGTCCTGGCAGTCCTGGGGGCTGCTGGCTTCCTGCCCCTGGAGCTGTAGGGCTGCCACTGAAGACATCTGTCTGAGCCAGGCCTTCGTACACTGAGCTGGCATTGTGTCCTGCCCCACAGGAGACAATAAAACTCTTATCCACAGTAGTGTGGGAGGTTTACATCAGCAAGGAGTCTGCAGTCATCCTGAACGGTTGCCTAACATGGCCTTTGAGCAAAGCAGGCTTCCATAGCTGTCATCTTCAAATGCTTCTCTCTGCCCTGCTCAGAGTCATCTGCTCTTCGTTTTAAAATTCATTTTGGCCAAGTATTAGGCTTGATAGTGCTTACAATAGTAGCATGAAACTCAGGGCAGTTTGGTCTCATGGCCCAAATTGTGGTTTGCCTTAGGCTTGTCTTTGTGCAGAGATGAAAATTTTAGGCTGAGGAAGAAGGAAAAATTTAACTTTAAAAGAAGTAAAATTTGACTTCTTGTCTTTGTGGCTGCATTAACGTTTGGGAAGGTTGAGAATTTCTCGTTTAACTTGATTGAAATAACTGTTTGAAAATGTATCCTGGCTTAGATTGGTTTCCTGAGCTACCAAATCACTTGAGATTTCATTTATCTCCCCATGCCATTCTGAAAATTAAATATAATCTGGTTTTGATTTCTGTTTGGTCATATGTAGTGGCTATCTGTAACTGGAAGGATGTTCCCAGCCTTCAGGTCCCTTTCAAAGGAAGTATATCCGAGTAATTAGAGCACCAGACCAGGAGTGATGGATATGAGATCTGCTCCTGGATTTGCCACTGTTCTAAAACATTCGTTTTTTTCCTTCAGTCAGTGTTGATTCTCTTTTCTTGCACTGGTAGTTATTTGTTGTCAGCTTTCCAGTTGCAATATGCTCCTTTTCACTTGTCCTCTTTTCCCAGTACATTTTATAGGCCAGTGGTACAGACATTTTTGGGTTTTTGCAGCAAATGTTTGGTATTTGTTCATTTTGGAGTTTGTTCTGAGCATTTGTAGTAGGCAGACTGTGATTTCAAAGTGCATAGTGGCTGAGTTTAGATGTTTGTGAGCTTTCTGAATGCCTCTGAAATTCTTTTATGGAATCAAAATAACCCATAGCCCAACATCTGCTTATATCCTGGTATTTTTAGTTTCTGAATAGAGTAAATAAATATCCTTCCTTCTGAGACTGCTTTCTATCAGTGGATTTCAAACTACTTTAGAAACCAAATTGATATAATTAGTACTGTAATCTGTGAGTTAGAGAAATTTTATTTTCATATTGTGTTTGAGAAAATGGGCACGGGGAGATGAAATGCTTTGCCAGCATCTGGCACAAGTCAGCTCAAGCCTAGGATTGAATGCAGATGTGCCAAACAGCCCAGGCCCATGTTTTAGTCATCAGGTTACTCTTCCAACTCCCAGAACTTCCAGCATATCTCTCTTGCCCTTTTAAAGAGTTCTATGTTATATCAACAATGCCAGCATAACATATTGCAAAGTCATTTAATTGTTGTTGTTTTATGTGAAAGTAATTAAAGTATTTCTGATACTCTGTAAACTTGTTGCTACATCAGAACTACGAGCTGATTAAAATGCTTTACTTGCAAACAGCGACAGTAATGCTTTTAGAGGCAACCACTCTCGGTCTCCCTGCTTTATTGGTATTTATCCCCATATGGTTACTTTCAAGTGTCTGTAGAGTACAAACTCTTTATAATACTTACGAAGCCTTGAATGGATCCCGCCAGTCTAATGAGGCTTGGCTTTTGTTAAACGTGCTCATTTCCAAGCAAACATTGTAATCACCAGGGAGTTCCTGGCAGCCTCCTGCACAAAGCAGTGGTTTGTGCTGATTGCTGCTAGGGATGGGATCTGATAGAGAGGAAACATTGCTCTCATCCAGCATTACAGGCGTGGATTTGACATTCCTGTTCCTTTGGAGGGGACTTGCCAAGGCAGAGGAGTGGAAGTGGCGGGAATGAAAGGACCCGAAACAGGGCGGCTGGGGCAGCATGGAGAGGTGAACGTGTGCACTTTGAAACCCAGGCCCGCTGAGCACACTGTCCTTTCGGGAAGGACCTGGAGTTGAGTGCCTCCTGGCTGGAATTAGCTGACAGAGGTGATGTGTTGGAGCTGGAGAGAGGAAGTGCAGCATTCAAAGTAACTTGATCCATTTGGGAAGGACAAGAGTCAGAGCAAGGCAGGCTTGTTCCTGGCTTTCTGAGGGTTGGATGATGACTTCTAATGACCAGAGGTTTGAGCACTGTCCTGACTGTGTTTCCAGGTGACAGGTAAATTCCGCGGGGGAGTGAATCCTTTTACCCGAGGATGCTGTGGGAACGTGGAACATGTGCTCTGCAGCCCCCTGGCTCCCAGGTGAGAGAAACACTGGCAACTGGGAGTGAGGGAAGTGGAGTCGTTGTTGGGACAGAGGAGGAAAATGTGCTCGGTTGGGTTAACGAGCCAAAGATCACTGAGGAAATAAATAAGAGGAAAGTAAAGCAAAAGACTCCCGAAGGCAGAGCTCTGTGGCAGCTCTTCCCTCTTGCATGGCTGTGACCTGTCCAAGCTCTCTTCATGTAATTCACAACCCTTATCCCAGAAATACTTATTTGGAATGAGCATGTCAAATTATGCCAAGAGCTGATACCCTCGTCTTCAACAACTTGTTTATTCAGTGGATTTCAGTAGCAAGGGAGGATTCTGTATGTTATCATATTCCCCACATCACTTCTTGCACTGTGCAGTCAAAGTCCAGTCTGCTGGAGAAAAAGAAGGAAGCTAAAATCAGCCTTTCTCCTTAAGATTTACATCTAATTTAAGTCTGCTGTGGTTTTCAATCCCACCGGCACTTTCGTTATCATAAAACAGATTATCGATGAGATCTATATCATGGGACTTGGGATTTTATTTATGGCTTTCTATTTTTGGGGAAATGGATTTATCGTTTCACATTTTGAAATCAGGATTTTAATGCAGTAGATCAGATGGACTATAAATATCCTAGGTGCTGAGCTGTCCAGCCTGCAAACATGTTAATAATCTTAATACTGCAAGACTTACTTGAGCCTTTTCAGGGTACTGAGCAGTTCCAGACCCTGACACTGTTATCTGCCTTTTTTTCCCCCTTTATTATGCAACAAGTAAGTCCTAAAGGATTGTTATATGTGTTAATGTAAAGACATTGGAGTAGCTGCTTATCAAATGTATCAAAACATGAAAATCAGGTCAAGATACATTAGAAGAGCCAGATATGAGAAGCTGTGAAACACTCCTATTAAGAGAGGGGTGTAAGTACCATCATTGTGGCTATTCACAGAATTGTAGCAAGCAGAACTTTAGTGTTTGGTGAAGACTTGTTCACATTGTCCTGCATATTGAAATCACTGAGCCATCACTACTAGAATGTCCTGTTCACTACAAAAACCAGAGAAAGCTGGTGTGTGTATTGATTTTTAGGCATTGTCCAGCCACTGGCCAATTTCACTTACAGAATTCTGTTCCACTGGAAAAAATTAGATATCTAAAGTCAGCCATTTCCCTTTAGATTTGTTGCTTCCTCCAGACTTGTCTGCCTCTTTTACCTCCATTTATTTGAACACTAAACATGCCTCAGAAACCAGTCACCATGTGGTAAGTTAGAACTGGCAGCACATCATCTTCTCCGTGGTAACTCCCCACGTGCTGGGTTTATTCCCCCAGTCACAGACTCCCACCCCAGGGCAGCTGTTTCGTGTTAACTGGGTAAGATCTGGTCAGTCACTTCCGTTGGTGATAGGCCTCTTCTGCTCTCTTCATGCTCTTGTCCACCAGTGCTTTAGAAATTGTGCTTTTTTGCTGCATCCTCTCCTTTTGCTCACTAGAAAAGCCCCATGGATCTTCTTACTGCTGTTCAGTTATTACATCTGTTGAAATAAATGGAGGTTGCTTACCTAGATTGTGGCACATTCTTAAATCGTAACCTGGGAGCAGGAAGATTTGCTTGCCTCTAAGCCTCGTTCTTAGGTGATTGACTGTTGCACAATTAATCAGGTACGTAGTCGAGCCCAAGAAAAAGCAAGCTGTGAGTGTGAAGCCTCCTTTCCTCAGACCCGATTTATCTGAGCGACAGATCACAGTGAAGATCAGTGACAATGGGATCCAAGCCAACCTCAACCGGAGCAAGGTAAGGCAGCCTTCAGGAGCTGCTTTTGAAGGGCAGGGGTTGAGCATTGTCAAGCCTGGGAATGAGTCTGTCATTGACAAATCTCTTTGAGATGATGATGCATTTCTCAGAGAAGGTGATAGAGGTGGAGTCCTTGGCATGTACTTCACCCTCTGAAAGTAACCCAGGTCCAGCAGCAGCAACTCTTGATCCAGGAGCAGTCGGTAACAGGCAGCTCTAGAATGGAAGGCCTCTGGGCCTCTTTTGGCAGAGGTGGCTGTTCTTTGCAGAACTTATTTTCTGCCCCAAGAGTTGTCACCTCTTGAGGTTCAAATTAATTTTAATGAACCCCTGCACCACCAGGTCAGCTTTTCTACTTCAAAGAATGTTCCAAGCTTCCAGGCTGCAGGAACACTTGTAGTCCAGTGAAAGGAATATTGACTCAGAAGCCGAGTTCTCTTCTCTTCTCTCTTGAGTTTCTTCTGGCACAAAATGGAGAGAAGGATTTGTTTAGTCCCGTAGAAAACAGTGGATTCAAAAGAACCCAACTTGCAAGATTATTGTGGATAGTTACTTCTTACAGTCTTTGGAGAGTTGCTGAGAGCTGCCTGGAAAGTGGCTGAAAAATGCTACAAAACACCATTGTCTTCTACCACATATGAACTGGTGTGATGATAGTGGTACTTAGCATGCCAAGTAGACCAGGAGAGTGCAGTTAAAATTATACTGGCTTGTTATGACAGTGCTGATTTGACATGTGACCATCCTCATCTGCAGTGGGTGCTAAATCCTGCTTGTCATTATAGGTATAGGTAGTTCTTGTTCGGTGATACATAACATACTTGCTGTTATTTAACCAAGTTTCATGCAGTGATTGATTTTTTTTAAATCATTTTCAGTCTAAAATTAGCCTGGAAGGTCTGGAGGATAAAAGTATGGAGGGCCAACCACCTCTCCCATCCAAAGGAGATCCAAGCAAGTACTCAGAGCTCAAAGGGCAACTGGGTGCCAGTGAAGGTATGGTTGTGTGATCAGTGTTCTATTTTTATTAATAAGAAAATATTTCAGCCTCTTTAAAAGGCTTTCAAAACATTAGTGGGACCTGGGTGAAGGGGTCTTTTCTGTTTACAGGAGTTCCAAGCTAGGGGAATGAACAGCAGGAAAGAGAGAGAAAAGTCATCTTGAAGTGGTTAATTCAAGCCTAGATTGGATATTTGTATCAGTTTTGCAGAGTTTATAAAGTCTTTTAAACCACTTCTTAAATATTTGATAAGTTTTAAATGAAAAAGGTAATTTTGAACTAAGTTATCAGAAATATTAGCATGAAATGCTTAGGCATTACAAACTGAATTATTTAATTTCTGAAAATGTGATCTAAACATTTTGATGCTATTAGAAAAACCTTTTTTTTTTTTTTTTCCCCCCCAGATAAATCTAGTAGCTGCTTTCAGCCCAAAGATCTAGTATTTCAAATTAGGCAAAATTACTACTCAGCAAAATTTGTCACCCCACTTAATATGTTATTTCTTCTTCTCATTACCTTGCTGCTCTGGCAGCAATGTGCTGTCACTTCCACAGGGGCCCCATTAATTTTTGTGGAATTCTGCATAAAAGTCCTGCAAGTTTTGTTCTTTCCAGAGCAGATCTGCTCATGGAGGACCACAGATAGGAAGGAATGATGGATGGCAGCTTCCTGTCCACACCCATTCTAATAGAAAGTCTTTTTTTTTTTCTTTTGCAGAAGGTGGCCTTTCACCCAAACTTATCAGCCCTCCTACTCCTGCCATGTACAAGTATCGACCAGCTTTCAGCAACAATCCCAAAGTTCACTACCACGCTACGGCCGAGCAGGTGAGTGAGTATCTGCTCCCAGACGGGGCCAGGGGGGCTGAGGGTGAATTCCCTGCAGGGCCCCGGTGAATGTCGGAGTGTAAGAGTTAGTGAGGACTCCTGGCATTGTTGAGTGACGCTGCAGTGTCTGCACTGTGCTCCCCGTGCAAACACGGCTGATGGCACAGCTTCCCTGAGCTGGGGCTGTCCTGCTGCCGCCCGTGTGCTGTGCTGCGCCATGGCTCGGCCTGAGCCTGAGATGCTGACAAGTGTCACCTCCCCTTGGCTCCTCCTGACACAGGTGTCACCTCCCCTTGGCTTCTCCTGACACAGATGCCACCTCGCATTCCCTTCAGAGGAGCTGGGCATGCTGAGCGCTTCTCTGGATCAGACCCTGGAGCCAACAGTCACCATGCTCATTGATTCCTTAAGATGTCAGCTTGCAAAACAGAAAGAACTTTTAAAACATCCCAAGAGATATTTTAGTTAAAATTAGTGGAAGACTCCTCATATTTGACCTTCCTTAGCACCTTTCCAACACAGTCGGCTTATATGGGAAAAACCACCTTCCACTTGGCATCATTTTCCTCTACCAAGAAAACTGAGGTCCAGAGAATTAGAGAGATATGCTCTGGACTTTTGGCAGTTTTCTCTTTTTTTTAGGAGTTTTGAAGCGTATTTCTCACGGATTTCTTGAAAATATTCCTTGGCCCCAGGGACCTGAGAACAGGAGTTTGCAAATCACTGATCTAACTTGTGTATTTGCACTACGTATCCCAGTCTTCACCCAGCAGTGGAGATACCCTTAAAACACACATACCACACACAGTGCAGTTTTCTTAAAGTTAATTTCATCAGCCCCTCCAGTGTCACCCCTGGAATGACAAGAAGGGGATGATAGGAAGGAGTGACTATGAATGAAGTAAGGGGAGGAAGATAGAGTAGAGAAATATAATTGACTGCAGAAACAATGTGATGAGACAGAATATTCCTTAAATGGTGAGGAAAGCTTTTTGTGAATGCCTCCCATTTTGAAAAGAAAGATGGTGATAGATGGTGGAATTCCAGCTACCACCAAGTTCAAGTTTTAGTCTTACTGCAGGAATGGTAAATCTTACTCTCTGGACTTGTCCACTGAGTGAAGAAAAGATTGGCTTGTACAAGAACAACAGTGTGTTTCTGTATCCTCAAAGTTTAATATCCTATCATTTTCACTTTATTACATGAAAAATGGATTGACATCCAATTCCAATTATTCTATTTACAGGCATCATCCAGCAATTTTGAGCTGTGTAAGCCACGGCATTCTGAGTCACAGTGCCAGAAGTCAGAGAGCCAAGGAAGGCAGGCTTGTTTTATTCACGGAGTCCAGAGCCAGAGATGCAATATAGATCCAGGAGAGGTTCTGATTAGGCCAAGCAGTGCTGGGAAGTGATACCAGGTCCAGCACCTTCCCTCTGAGGTTGCTGTTTCAATCCTGACAACAGCAGCGTTGTTGCTATGGGCTGACTGGTGTGAATACAGCTCTGGGGACTTGTTTGGTTTTGTAGTAGTCACAACTGTCGAGTAGTCAAGTGGGAATATCCTGAAGTGGAGGTCACTTGGCAAGCCCGTAGGAGGTGCAGAGGGGAGGAGAGTGGCCTGGGTGAGGAGTGCCCTGGTGTCTGTTCTGGTTCAGTTCTGCAGCCTGTCGGGGTAATTCCACTGTTGAGCAGCGAAAGCTGGTGGGGAAGAGGGATCAGGACGCGAGGATAAGTAGCACAAATAAGTCACATCACTGCTCTCTCATCCTGCTCTGCAGGCTGCCACTTTTGCCAGAGAAGGCCAAATTCAGCGCCATGCTCTGGAGGAGAGTGAGCTGGTTTGCATATTTCTCTATCTTCTAACTCAAAGAAAAAAACCTTTGAAAAACTTCACAATAAAACAGACTTTTATAATTTAGCTTTTTCTTTATAGTTTTCCTTTGAAAGAAACTAACTGAAGAACAACCTGTGTTGACTGCATTTGTGATTAAATATGTGACTGATGATAATTCCTGTTTGCAGAACCAGTGTAGCCAATTTATTGTGCATTATGGCAAACTCTTCTTTAAAAATAACAGCAAAAATTATTTGCTTAGCACAGAATGGCATTTTAAGTGAACAGAACTGTAAGCAATTTTCACAGAGTAAACCAAAGTGAAGTCCTATCTGTTTTCATTGCATAAATAAATAATGGCCTCCGTTTCCTTCTCTGATGTGGCTGCTTTCTCCTGCACAGGCAATAAAAAAGAGAAAATTGCTTCATTTTGTTGCCTAAATGGTGGGAAGGAGCCTCTCTGCTTTAATTAAGCTTATGTGCCTAATTTTGAAGACCTATGACCAGAAATTCAGAATTACTGAATATTCATAGCACAGAGTAAAGTGGATAAGAGTGTTCTGGTCCCCAGGGTGTTGAAATGAAGCAGAAGGTATTTCTCTCTCAGCACACAAAACCAGACATCCCTTAACTCAAGAGCTATTTGTAGAAAACTCTAAGTGCAGTGGTTTTTCCAAGGGCAGTATGATCAGATTACAGTCTGATTTACCTTGACTGAGACTTGAATCTCGGTTTAGGTCTCTCATTCAGTGTTTTCAGTGTCCATGTATTAACTTATCTATTACTGTCAATATTATTTAGCACTTACTGTGAATAGCTCCTCCTTTCTTCTGAGGTGCTAATCCACATGTTGAACAGGACTGAGTTCACTCCTCGTAAAGAACCCGTGTCGTAGCTGGATCTGAGAGAAGACCCCCAGCTCTTCTCTTCCCCTGCACCCACTGTGCAGAGCAAGCCTGTACTGACATGACATTGGCTTCTGTTTCTCATATTCACCTCTGTTTTAGATCACCCTGCAGGAGGGACACAGCCAAGGGGCTTTGATAGAAGAGGATGGCAGGAGCCTTGATTACCAGTCCGAACCCAGCTTGGACATCCCCAGCTACCGGAAGAGCTCCCTGCACAAGACCTATCAGTCTTCCCCGCTGCAGATAGATTCCTTTGCCATCAATTCACGATCCCTGAGCCTGAAATCTGCTGGCAGGAGAGGGACGGACAAAGTGCCCCTTCATCCCATAAAGTCTGAAGGGGCGGCTTCCACCCCTTACAAAAGCATCTTTTCTCCCAATTCCCTGTCAAACAGAAACGGGAGCCTTTCCTATGACAGTTTGCTGAACCCCATGTCGCCCTCAGGGAGGAAGTGCATGGCCCATTCTGCAGTGAGCTCTGTCGGGTACCACTCCCCCTATTTGTCAGCCAAAATGTGCCACCTGCGGGGCAGCGAGCTGCAGCGCCAGCCGCCCCAGAGCTTCAGCCCCGTGCTGGGGGGGCCAGCGCCGCACCAGCGAGACCCCTCCCCGGTGCGCTACGACAACCTTTCCAAGACAATTATGGCATCCATCCAGGAAAGGAAAGAGATGGAAGAGAGGGAGAAGCTCCTCCACTCGCACCCCGACTCGGTGTTCGCGGACTCGGGTGTGTACGACACGCCCAGCTCGTACAGCCTGCAGCAGGTCAGCACGCTCTCCGAGGACCCGCGCAGCATGGCCATGAGATACGGATCCAGGGACAATCTGATGGCTGCCACCAGCTTTAGCACAAGGAACCCTATGCTGCAGTCCTCAGTGTCTTCACTCTCAAGTGCAATGACAAGAGCACCAAGGACTTCCACAACCTCTCTGCAAGCTGATTTAGCCAATAATAATGTGCAGTCCCATCAGGCGCTACAGGGCAGGGTGAGCAATGGCTCCTACAAATCCCCGGGCCACCAGGTCCCGTCGTCCCCCACAGGGATGCCCAGGTCACCCTCCTACGGAGGCCCGAAGGCCGTCTCGTTTGTGAACACTGTGGAAATCACAGAGGTGCAAGCAGTGGGAGCTCAGAGGTACGTACTGCCTTAGGGGCTGCTTGGCAGGGGCAGTCTGCTGGGAGCAAGTGCAGAGCCCTGCGCTGGAGGCACCGCCCAGGTGACACGTTTGCTGTAGGCCAGGAGGGTGGGAGGTTTGTGGGTGCTCTTCAGTTCTGTGACACCCCCACAGCAACGTCATCAGGACAAAATGTTTGCACATTTGCTGTAGCTTGAACTGCAGGTGGTCAAGTCAGTTGTAAAAGTCACAGTGAACTGTAGTCATAAAGATGGTTTGTCTAAAGATTGTTTGGAAGATCTAACTTTCAGGAGGCAGACAGCCATTTTCTCCTCTTCATATGTGTTTGAAACATGAGCCGGTCTCAGTGAAAGACCTGTGGACTTTCCTTTGCCCTCTGCCCTCTGTTTGAGACCCGGCTGTGTCAGCTCCTGCTCTAGGAAGGACGATGATATGAAAAGCTGTTTGCTTTTTCTTAGTCTCTGGTTCTTGGTTCTGTTGCTGCTTTTACACTGCGCTTGTTTAAAAGGTAGAGCTTGTAAATTCACTTCAGCTCGTTGAGGTTATGAAGAATACAATGTCTGGCAAAAGTGGTCTACCTATCAAAATAGCTACAGGTCCCATCAGGTGTTAAAGAACGTGGCAGACATATGAGGACGTTGCAGAGGATCTTTTTTACTGAAGTTCCTAAAGCCAAGTACCTAGATCAATAAATAAATAGCTTAATAAACTAGTGAAGTAAACCTCCCACGAGCATTCTGTGCTTTGTAAACCTGGCACATTTTCTGTGGCAGTAACCTGCAAATGACTTTCCCTTCTCCCCTTTCCCTGAAGATTCCCAGGAAGCTCCTTTGTGCCTCCTTTCAGGAGGCAGACTGTGTTCTTCAGGAGAATTTCAGCACTAAGTTAGGGCTTTGATAATACTCTGGTGAGGCAAATTTAGCATTTGGTCCCTGCATATTTCAGCGGTTTGGGGATACCGCAGTGTTCTATGGAATCAGCCCATTTTGCTGATGTGTGTCTGTGTGTTTTGCTGGTCGAGGTCCCCCAGCTCCATTCTCTGGTGTAAGCACAGCTTCCCCATGTCGCGAAAGCCGGGCTGGTGGGAGCGGATGGACCTGCTGCTCCAGCTCCAGGGTGCAGCTGTCAGACCAGATCGCCACAGAAAAAGTGGCAAAAACCCCCAAACCCTCTGACCTCCAGCAAAGGTCAGGGTGCTCTGAAATAGCTCAGCCTGCCTCTGTCTGCAGGCAGACAGAAAGCATTCCGTTCTGGAGGTACGTCAGCCCCTGGACACTGCTCTTGGCGTGAGCTGGTCTTAAACTTGAGACCGAGGCGAAGCCCGGCAGACATCCTCCATCCTCTGAGCAGGAGGATGCTGGGAGGACACAGCAGGCCCCAGTCATGCTGATACTTCCCGAACATACACAAGTGCTTTTGTAGGTTTTTATCTAATTACTTCAAGAATCCTGGGGAAGAGACACATTATGCTTTAGTGTGTGGTAGCCTGGATTTAGGAGATCTTATGAGGAGAGCCTGTTGTCCATGCTCCCTGGCACTAGGTCAGAAAAGAGGAAATTATTTTAGAGAGTCCATCTGGATTATGGTCTTTAATTACAGGCATCCTAGAGTACTTCCTGACTTGATTCAGTTTAAGTCTTCTGTCATAAAGAAGTCTTACCAATCCACCTCTCTTACATGCTTTAGAGATGAGCAACATAATGTTGTTTAACTAAATATTTAACTAGGAAATGTTTTTTCTGAGTATTTTCTTTCTGATTGTAAGACACAGTTTGGCTTAAGCTCAGTAGTAGTGACAGTTAAATCCTCCTGCATCCTACAGATGTTTATGCAATTAATTTAGATCAACAAAGCATTTAAGCCAGTAATTAAATGAACAAATATTACTGGGGTCTGATCCACTAACCTAGTGGCCAAATAAGTTCTCTCATTTCAGTGGCTTTTCATCAAGTGCATTGGCTTCAACCAGCTTGCTCCCAGGCTTGAATATTTTGCAATACTGGGACTCAGGGTCACAGGGGTAATTGTTTATCCTGAGTGAAGCCATTCTGCTATCACACTTTGTCACTAACATTGCATCTTTTGATATTTCCTTTGATGCAGGGATGACATGCAGCTGAAGACACCTCACAGTAAAATAAATGGACAGCCAAAAGGAATAGTCAGGTTGGGCTCAACATCAAGTTCCCAGGGGACGCCTGTCAGCCCTGCTAGACACTCAAATGTTAAGAAGGTGTCTGGAGTCGGTGGAACAACCTATGAAATTTCAGTGTAAAATAAGATTAGTTAAAAATAAAGAGCCATCCACTCAGCCAGCCATGAAGCTAGGAGCACTGTGAAGACTCAAATAACAACCAAGAAGGAGCAGCAGCGGCCGGCCACTCTCCTTTTTCTTGTTTTGGGTTTGTTCTGTTTTCATCTTTCTCTTTTGGCCAAAAACCAGCTGCAGCCTTATTCTTGAGGGAATAAAATTGTACAGTCTATCAGACTCTTCCTGAAGAGGGAAGGGAACTGGCAGGAACTGGCTACAACCTCACACCACAGCCCCTGAGGGCTTCTGTCGTGCAGGAGGGCGCTGAGGCCGTCGCGCGTGTCTGTCCAAGGAGTCTGTCGTGTGCCAGTTGTGCTGTGACGGTCAGTCCAGGGTCATTCAGCTTTTCCCGTGCCTGTTCCCGGTTCTTCTGGCCAGCGATGTGTCCGCAGGAGCCAGAGGACCACCTGCTGTTTTCCTGCTGCCATGGAAAGCAGGTTTCCTGCGCCGCCTGCACGAGAACTGCCCCGCGACCCCCGGCGCTGCCGCTCGGGTTCCTTCTCCTGGGAAGGAACGAGGGAAGGGCACTTGGGCTGCAAACACCATGTCGTCTTCAAAAGCCTCCCTAGTCCTGGATGGGAGCAGGAGAAAGGATATCAGCAGCTTCTCGCTGTCCGCCATTCGACCCCTGTGTGTGACAGTGTGTGCGCGTTTGTCTCTGTGGAAAAGGACCTCAGCGCCAGGAAGGATCTTCCGCTCTGACCTCTCGCTCCCTCTGGGCTTTAAAGGCTTCTCTGACTCGGAAGCAAAACCAAGCAGATAACAAAGTGTTTGGATGGGAACATACTTTAAACAGCCGTCAGCTGCTTTCCCTGCACCCCCCTTGTTACCTGTTGGATTTAGGCAATAACCTGGTTTACTGCCTTGCCTGGTGCCGTCTGTGTAATCCTACAGCAAGGTTGTCATGAGCTGTTGAATTTACAGTGTGTGTAACTGAGCCAAGTGTACATCTAAAGGATATAAATTTTCTGTCTGCCTGATTACTAGCACATTCCCTCTGGTGTTCAATACTGTTAGACAAAGGATTTTCCATTTGGGTTTTTTCCCCCTGGGGAACAACTTTTTAAAGTAGTATCAATCAAATCTATTTAACATTCTGAGGTTTCCTTTTCCTGTCTCCAGAAAAGTACATTTACTTTGTTGGATTTAAAAACAACTTTACTATAAAAACCAAGAAAGGGGTGCATTACTTTTATCACAAATATGAGGACTCTGGCAAAGCTAATTTTGGGACAAATGGATTTTTATTTCTCTGTTCCTTATCTCCTTTTCCTTCCCATTCAGTTACCACCTCAGAAGTCAGCAGTACTGAGATCTGGACCAGTGCTAACTAGCCAGATTACGTGTGCAATTAAGAATATCCTGAGCGACTGTTGCCAAAGTCACTAAAAGTTATTCTTTATCACTGAGCCAGTCAGCATATGAAACCTGGACTTTCCACCTGGTTCTCCTGGTGAATGGTTTTGACTAGAGAGCTAAATCCATAATTTTTCAGGATATGTGTTTCAAGGGGTTAAATCCTTTTCAATCCTTGACTACAATGAAGAGCTCTCCAGGTAGCAATTCAGAATGTGTTGATAACATCTTACTTGTTTTCATGTATGTTGAGATTAAGTGTTCCAGAAGGCAAATATTGACCTTAGTTTTGCCTGGTTAAAATTTATATTTTGATTTGATGAATCTTGGCATCTGCTGCAATACATGGTTATTATGTCCCTTGCATATCACATTATTTTTTGGAGACGAAGGTTGAAGAGAACATAAGAAAGTGAATCATCTCTCTGTGTAATGCTCTGTGTTGCCTGAAGGGAGAAACCTGGAAAGCAATGCGTCTGCAATAGGCCAAAGTTCTGAGAGAGGGAAGTAGAAATCAGTGTGCATTTTATTGCCTTGGTGATGTTTTAAATGCCTACTGCAGGGCCGTTGCAGAGCAGAGAAGCAAGAGTCTCCCTATGCAGATTTGCTCAGTGGCATGGAGAATCTTGTCTTTAGTTGGAGGCACCGTGGTACCAAAAAGATGCTGGCAAACTGGATCAGGGACAGATGGAGCAATAGATATTAAAGGATGGGCTGGCTAACGAGAGGATTAAAGGGCTAAAACGTGCCACTGGCCAGGCAAGGAATGGAAATCGAGTATCATAATTTTACAAATATGTTACTTAACAGTTGCAAAACCAAAGGTGAATCCAAAGGTTGTCACTGGTAACCAATGGTTTACATTCAGAAGGGGGCAGAAAGGATGGAGGGGAAGGGGCAGTGGAATAGTCTTCCAAGGCAGAGTTTTGGAGCCGAACTGTTTAGGACAGTCAAACCATATTTGGACAAGTCATTAAAAGAATTTCTGTAAGAGCTGACCCTGTGGGGACAAGAGGCTAGACCAGATGGCCTTATAGATTTCTTCCGTCTTTAACTGTTACTAATCTGCAGTCTAGCCTGATGGTAACTCCTCAGGAAGATGCAGTACTTCCTTAAGGACTGGAATTCACTCTGGTGCATAGAGTACCACAAGAATTACTTGGTTTTAAAGTGTCATGTATGCCATATGTAAGCCCTGCAAGGGAGGGGATATGAGACCCACGGAATTTGGGCGGGGGAGCTCGACAAGGGCACATTTGATCATGTATCTTTGAATACGTACATGAAATTCATGCAAGCAAGGCTGAGAATTTGCACCAGTGTAACATTTGAGATTTGCATCCCAGTGATGCTCCACTTTGATCGTTCTTTCTCTTGCATTTATAAATGAAAAAGCTACTGAGGAACTTGAAGGGCCAAAGAGCCTTTGAAGTTAACTACATTAGTTCATGAGAGAATTTCTCAGTAAGACTAAACACAGTATTGTGTGTATAGAGCGCTAATATCCAGGGTTATTTTGACATAGCTCACAGGGGGTAAAGGAGGGAAAATGAATGCACTGTGTCAGTACAGGTTCAGAAGTAAGGATTATGTATTTTGTGAGTAGTTTTGCCCACAGTTGAGAGACATTCAACTTCTTCATAGGTTTACAATGGTACCAAAGTCTTTTTTTTTTTTTTTCTTAGCTTTTGAGGTTTGCATTTAGTTCAGTGCACATAGCCTGGAGTAAATGATTCAAATTTTCTGAAAGAATAATCTAAGCAGAACTGGTAACAGGAGATTGCACGCAGCAAATCCATCCTCACTTTCATCCTAGGCACTGAACCTGCAGTTATTTTCTCATAAATCTGAGTGTCTGTTTCCATAGTTCGTGTTGTGGGACTGGGGACCTATTTATTAAATCTAGTTTTTGAGCAGAATCCAGCCCATGTTGAAGTATGGTTCTTTAAGAAGTTTACAGATTAGCAGCAAGGTTCTTCTGCCCAGATAGCCTATTTTTACAGACACTGCAGGCCAAATCTTCAGCTGGTATAAATTGGTGTGGCTCCATCAAAGCTCATTTAATTGATGCTAATTGATAGTAGGTGGGGATCAGCCATGAAAATCCAGCATGAGTTAACACATCCTGTAAAGTAGCGTCTTTATTTTTGTCATGCTTATTTCATGTTTCAGGAGTCTTAAATATTGTCAACATGTTTTTATTTGTAGCTGTGGATTGTATTACTTATTTAAAAAACAGCAATAGTTTTTGTTTAGTTTATGCATCAGTTTTCATTGCATATTGCATTTTATTAGCAGTTTGTTCCCTGTTCATACGCTCCCATTTAGCCTCCAGGTTTTCATTGTAGTACAACCTGCCTTGAAAAGTTGGATCTCTGTATCTTTAATTGTATAATATATTGAGTATTATGAAATTAAATGTACCTTACTACATGGGTGGGAGAGAGAGGAAATATTTTTACTTGAAGCCTTAATATTTTCTTTTTTTACTACTTTGTTTATTGACCTCATAGGAAAGTCTGAATAGCAAAGACTTTGAAACTCCGGGCCAAATACTGCACTGACAGACAACCAGCATTTGGCCCCCTTGGCAAAACTGGATGCAGACATAACCTGAAGTGAACAAGGGAAAAAGCCTCAGGGTGGCATATCTTCCTGAAGATCATTAATACAGTCTCAAAATATGTCTGTAAGCAAGTACATTAAAGAATTCTTCAAGTCTTGAATTTTTAAGGAAGGCAATAGCAGGAACTGCCCTAATATCTTAATTTGCTTTTTTTGGTTTTGTTTTTTTTTTTTTTTTAATTAAGCAAAACCAATGTATTTCCTTCGTTTGGTTCCAGCCAGCTCTAGGGGTTGCACAGAGCTGTGTGTCAGCAGCCACGTGCAGCAGGTGAGCTGTGGTGCTGCTGTTCTGATTGCTACCCAAGCAGAATGTTGTGGCAACTTGGCCCGAGATAATCCCCTCCTGGGCGTTACAGGGGACGTTCCTCAGATGATGCCTACTCTCCTACAAGCCTAATGTGGAAATTGCAATGTGGTTTTCTTTGGACTATATCTGTGGGCCAGACTAGAGATATATAGAGGGATATATATATAGTCAATATTTTTGTGTGTGGGGGGGGAAGATGGGGTCGAGCTTGCTGTCTCTGACAGTCTGGAAAGTTCATGTCGAACCGTTTCTATGGTCTGTATTTCACCTGTTCTGCCACCTTGAATTGTTGGAATGTATCTGTGCAGGCTTTGTGGAGCTCTGTCTGTAACCTTTTTTGTGGCTCTCGTAATACATATATATTTTTTAAACCCTCGAGTCACTTCAGTATTTTCGAGTGTCCGTTTCTGCCTCAGTGCATCCGTTTGCTGAGCTGCTCCGTGGTGCTTTGCCCTTCCTCAGTTCCACTTGTGCAAAACCTGGACTGAAAGAGCAGAACTGGAAAGGCCAGTTCCAATGCAAAGTCTTAAATGACAAAACATTAAAAGAAGTGACGGGAGGTTAAATCTCATTTTCAAGATGCTTATGGTAGAGTAGGAGACATGCTCTGTCTTTAAAAGAGTGTCTCCTGGTTGTGAGCAATGAACCCTGTTTGTGAGGTCACAGCAAGTGGGCCATAAAACAACACTAAATGAAGTTTTCTGTACTGGTTTTTATTCAAGTTGTGGGGTTAATAGGGATCCTGTGGTCCAGGACAATTGCGAATCATTGATACAGAGCCACTGGAAAAAAAATGTTATAATGGTATTTGCTGAAATGTTCTGTCCAGATCATCTGGGTTTATAAATCCCAAAGATGTACAGTTCCTAAGCTGCCTGTTTCTGGTCTTTGAAAATATGTCCATTTGATCTGTCAGGCTGGCTTACAACACGCACAGTTGCCAGGCCCTGCAGCTGCTGCAGGATTTCTGATGCCATAATTTGCATATACAGGCTAATTGCATTAAGCAAGGATCCATTCAAGCATGTTCATGATAAATGCCAGTCATCTTTGTGTGCTGTCGTGTGTTCACGTGGCAGAGATTACCTTTTATATGAGATCGCCAAACCCGTAATCACCAGCTCCATTGATGCTGGCTACATCAAAGAGGATTATATAAGCTCATGATCTGTTTTAATACATTTTATTTAACTGTGTCTTGGCTTGCAGCAATCTTGGCTTTCCTCTCTATAAGTAATGGATAAATTATCCAAGTTTATATGCATTTCTTCATTATTGTTATTTTTTATTCTGCAGGACAAGTTTAAGTTCACATTTTGGAACATACTAAGGAGAGACAAAGGAGACTATTTATACAGGTGAATATATCTTTTAAGAGAGAAGCAGTTTTATAATAAATAGATTAGAATTACTACTAGAATAGGTTTTGTTCATCTTGTCACAATAACTTGAAATTTAAAGTAAGGCTTATTTCACAGCTGGTATCTCTAGCCCTGAAACATTTTTAAAATGTCTTGGTTAGACATTTCAAATTAAGTGAAGAAATATGATCTACTTTTACAGATTAAAAAAGTCCTAGAGAAGTGATGGTACATTTTCCAGTGCCTTATATATATGTGTATATATTTATATGTATATATATATAATGCCTATATGTATATAATGTATATGTAATTGTGTACATATATTCAAGTAAAACTAGTTACAGGTGTCCTGATCTGATGTATTTTAAATGGAACTGATCTGTGTTGATAAAAAAAAAAAGGTTATGTCAGCAGCAAACTACAAAACCGAAATCACTTACTAAAATGTAAGCAAATAAAATAGACTGGAACCAGTTTTTCTGCCAGTGGTTATGTTCCAGGCCATGGAAGGCACCATTTTAAGGAATATTCAGAGAGAAGGGAAAGCAGTGCTGGAAGCTTGGAGGAAGTGGAGAACGAGGGATGCCTGAGAGCCCCTCAGTGCTCAGACGTGTGCAGGGGAGGGACGGGCAGTGTCTGAGGGAAGCTGAGACCTCAGGTGAACCCTCAGAACCTGCCTCAAACAAGTGCCCTTGAGGGCTCTTGGCTGTGCCAAGGATGCTTCAGCCCCACAGGCAGGGATGGTGCTTCACCAGTTCTTCCAAACGGGCAAATTGATTCCTTTCCCCCAGGGGGTGAGGGTTTTCTGCCCACAGGGCTGCAACACCAGGGACTCTGACGAGATACAGAACAGGGACTTTTCCCAAGCTTCACACAGTGGATCCGATCTACAGAGAGAAAAGTGGGTTCTGTGGAAAAGACTCATCTCCTGGCTGTGAGGAGGATGATTCATGTTTCTTGGCCTTACAAGTTATTTTGTGTTGTGTTGCCATCCTATTCACCTTTTCCACACGCATCCCTTGTGTGGATATTTCAGATAGTAATTTTGCCATTTATTTGCCAGGAACATAAAGCACTGACATAGCCTGTCCCTGTGGTACTAGATCTGGAATACACCTGGCCTGGGATGGACAGGTGCAGGCCACACGGTAGAAGTGCACAACATGACTTAGGCAGCAGATCCTGTCAGATCATGAGCTTTTCCAGGGGTTTAGTTGGATTTTTGAATAAAGGGATGCCACAGGTAAGTCTGGTATTTTAAAAAATACCCCCTTTCTTAAATAAAACAATTCTAGAAACATAAGTAATTCAAAACCCTTTCTTTCAGCAGACTTTATGGAGTATGTGCCCTGTAAAAGCGAAAAGGGCCATATACTACCTTCTGAGGTTGATTTTGCACCTTTTAACTCCCAGCCTGCCCTGAGGCTTGGACTATTCATCTATGTCTTCAATATTGGGTAAGAGCAGGATTTTCAAGGATTTATTTGAGCATTGTATGTATGTGTGAAACCCTCCCTAACTGAAAGAAATGATGGAAGGATGTGTCTGGTTAGCAATGCCTGAAGGTCTTTAAGGGAAAAGTAGCTTTCCATGCAAGTGAAGGCTGTCCTTTGCTTAGCACAGTTTTGGAGCTAAAGCATGTCTGTGAGTTTGGCTTCAATAAATCATGTCAGTGCACACAGTCAGCAATGGGGACTCAGGGTAGGGCTTTCAACACCAAAATCACAAGCTTTGAGTTCCTCGGGTGAACACCTAAAATGAGAATCCCTGTTCTCATAAGCTCATGAAAGCTGTGCCTAGCTCACACTGAAATCTTAGTTCCCCTGAAATCAGTGGTAGTTTTTCCTTTAATATTAATGGTGCCTCATTATACTTGACGTGCCTTTGGAAGTGGCTGTGGAAGCTCATAAAATTGCATTATAATCTGGTTCTAGTCCTGGGCACAGGTGGATTAGCAGAATACAGCTCTGCTGTCAGCTTTTTCTCTTGTACAGTCATTGGAACAGATGGTGAAAGGGTTTTTGTTGGTTTTTTTTTTAAATACAAACCAATGCTACTTTTTCTTAGGAAAAGCTCATCTTGTAGAAACTGCAGTGTCTGAGTAAATTCAATGAGTAACAGCATGATCCAGTTTTTGCAGCCTGAATATTACGAATCCATCTGGTCTTGGGATCAGCCCTTGGTGTCTCATTGACAGTTATCTAAAATAACAGACTTAAAAACAAGAGAAGTAAGTAGTTATAAATAGGTGGTACTTGGTTATGACTAATTTTTCAGGCACACTATGAGATAGTGGAGACAAACTGCTCTGTTGCTGGCCACAGTCTCCTACATCAAAGAGCACGTGCTTTGCACTGCTCTCAGCAGCAGCTCTGCAGCACTAAGCTGGGATTCCCAGTAAGACAGGGACCATTGGACATTCTGGAAACACGAGCTGCACTTAAGGCATAGGAATGGGCTTCAGGCATTCTGGCACCGGGTCCTGACTCCAGTGCAGATTCCTGCTGACTCCTGTGTCTGTCTGTGCTTCTTTGCTCCGTGTCGGGTGGGGATGTGACTTCCCGACCTCACAAATGTGTTGTGTTTGTGAGAGGCTCAAGCCCTGTCGTTCTGTGACCAGCTGTGTAGCTGGAGCCAAGCAGATTCCTCCCATAGGTATCCAGGAGCTATAGGGCAGATTTGGGACATATTTAACCTCAACTGAAAGCATAACTAAGGTCATGTGCTCGGGGAGGAAGTTGTTGTGTGTTTGTGATGGGTGTTCCTGACAATAATCTCGGTCTTTCACACTGACTTAGGAAAGCTGTTTTAGTAAATACATGTGAGACATTTCTGCCTTGATACTTCCCTTGACCCCCAGCATATTTCCCTATAATCCAAACCCTCTGCACAATCCCCTCACTGCACAGTCCTCATTCCAAGAGACCATATGCTTCATTGCCTTAAGCAGTTCTGCTCTTCCCTGCTTGCTTATTGGAATAGTTGTTTGTACAGATATAATAATAACTCAAATGACTGAGCAGAATTACAGTAAAAGAAATGGCTGTAGGTTGGGAGTGACCTCAAAAAGGGGGACCCTGCAATGTGCTGTTGAGGCACAGAACACACTGACATGTCGTGGGCAGCTGAGGAAAGGCAGCCTTTTACATCTTCTCTTGAGAGCAAGGACTGAGCTGCTGTGTTGCCATGAGAAAACTGCTAATAATTCCTGTCTTTTTTTGTGTCTTAGTGTTGTGCAGAAGTACATATCTGTTTATCTGCAGCTCCTTATTCACAGCACATGAAGCTTGTCAAAGAAGGAACAGCATTGTCTGTTAGTGCACAAATTCTAGAGATACCTATGCAGCTTCTCTTCATGTATCCCTAAAGCCTGGGATGCTGCAGGATTGCATTTCAGCCCCGTGTCACAAATGATGGAGAGAGTCTTTTTTGGGTACAAGAGACTTGGGGTGTCCTCTCCAGTTTTGGTCTAGTTATATATCTGTAAAAATATATATACACTCTGCTGCTGTTATTAGCAGTGCCCTGCGTGGGGCTGTGAAAGCAACGCTCTTCTTTAGCCTGGGTTGACATGACTTGATTTTTGAAGCCTAGTTCCTTGGATGCTCCATGACTGCCTGATACTGTGCTTAAGGGTAAATTCATCACTTGAATTCTACAACTGGTGACTTGAATAAATTAAAACTAGCTCGATGCAGTGGGCTGATTTTCACCTGAAGGTCCTTAAAATTCCCCTGGGAAATGCATGAATACATTGGCAGAAATTCGACTGAATGAGCTCAGTAACATCATTTGGAAAAGAGAAAAAGCCACGATGCCAGTTTGCCTGATCTATATGTAGAGCCATTTCCAAATTGCTACACACACATATATATACACATACATTTACATATATATGTATGTGCAAAGATATTTATAAACCCAACCACAGCCTTTCAATTGTGTGTGCTGTGATTCATCAGCAGCAACAGTTTTTGGCAGGGACATAATTTCAAATCTTCTGCTGAGGACGCCTGCCAAAACATTGTTGGACAGAGATAGGACGAGAAAAGTTATTTATAAATGGGGATAATTAGGTCCTGTGCTTATTAGTGTTGGGAATGAGACAGAGAGACGGCATGTGCAGTAATGAGCATTGTAAGATGAGGAGATGCTCTCCACGATTTTCTATTTGATGATTGAAAAAATAAAAAAAATCAAGATCTCTCAGGTGAAATAACATGTGGTGCTCTCAGCTGGGAGATTCTTACTCTGGGACTGTGCGTGTTACACTGTAGGTCTCAGACTAATGGAAGCTTGGAATCCAGCCACAGGATCCAGGTGCTGACTGTCATAACTGAGGTTGGACTCTTTCCTCAGTCCTGGACTTTGCATTTTGTGTTCAGGCAAAAACAAACCCTGATCAGACATAGGAACTAATTCCTCTTAGTTGGAAGCAGTGCTTGCAACCACACTGTCAGGGGCTGGGGGTGATGCTGATCATGTCTGCCAGCAGAGGCGAGGCTGTGTCTGCATTCCATCAGTCACGCAGATGTACCTTACACTCCTTTGTTCCTCCGAAATACTGTCACTGGGACAAATTCATCTTTGCACTGGCCTTCTCCCTAGAGGTATAAATGCAGTGAGCACAGTGTGCAGTTCATCCCCACAGGCTGTGAAAGGAGCCCGTGCTCACACAGACTCTGCTCAGCACCCAGGACCCTGCTCGCAGGACGTTTACTACGGAAGAGTTGGGCACACGGTGAGTCAAGAGAATGGCAATTAATAGTAAAGAATTCTTAGCTCCTGGCTTTATCCCAAGCTTAGTAGATAGTGTGACTAATGTGCAGCAGACAGTTAAGCACACCTCTGTGTTTGAACAGTTGAATATCCCATTAACTTTTCTTGCTTCCAAGCTATTTGGACTGATCTCACAATGCTTGGGGTTTTTAAGGCCCCAAGCTCCTGAAGTCTCAAGTCAATGCTTGCTTGTGGGGGCGAGTTTCTGAGTTTTTTGCTAGAGGTGGGGGGAAAAGACATCTTCAGCACTGCAGAGAAGCTTGAAGTACAGAAATGGTATCTCTCCAAAGGTCATTATTCCCCCTGCAGAGGGTGGCGTTCAGTCGCTGGCACAGCACTGGGCAGGGCCGCTGCTCTGGGAAGGTCATTCCCGTGTCCAGAGGTGGGTGCAGTGTAAGCAGGTGCTGGGCTTGGTCCGGCCCCGCTGTCCCGAGGCGGGGGCCGTGTTGGGAGGGCTCGTCTGGCTCAGGCGGAGCCGCAGCTGCTGCTCCTGCCCCGTCGCCAGCAGAGAAAGGCACGGCTGTGGCTGAATATCTCCCAGGTTCTTCAGGCCTGGAGGGAGCGTCACTTCCCCCAAAACTATTTCATGCCGGGGTTGTGCCCACACATCCTCAATGCAGCTCGTATGTGAAAACACTGCATTTCAATGCTGTTTCCAGAAAAAGAAGCAGCCTGTGCCAAGCTCATCCCCAGGGTGAATTTTTTTTTTTTTGAAGTTGCAAAGCAGGGAGTATCTGAAAGAGCTACTGAGAGGAAAGGATATTTTGGGGGAGCTAGAATTTTCCCTTTGTACTTCTTGTAAAGCATTACATGGATCCTTAAAATGAGAAATCTCCTGAAGTGTGTAATTATGTACGTCACGGTGCCTCAGCTGGTTCTGCAAGCAGAGCACTCTTTCCTGCTAAGGGAATTTGGCAGCACAGGTCTTTGAGTGGTTTGCAAGAGCACCTAAAAGCAGTGCTGGGTTTATTGGGCATAGACGGCAGTGCCTAAATATTAAGTGCTTGACAATGACTGCAACAGAATCCAACACTGTCAAGACCGTAACAACTACAAATTTATTTTTTTCTTTCAAAACCGGAAAAAAAGGAAAATGGTGCAAAGAGAGATCAGTTGAACTTTGCCAAGGCAGTAAATGCTGTTGCAAAAGCAAATTCTCACTCGCTAATCAGGATTAGGAGAAACGCCTGAGTTCTGTTTGGTTGTTGGGAGCTGTCAGCAGCACCTGTGCTTCATTAGCAAAATCAAAGTTTACTGTTATCTAAGACAAAAACGTTGAGGGGAGGGTGCTCCTTGAGGCAATAATATCAAATCCCCTTTTGTTTCCTGGAGAATGATTACAGTGAAATACTTTGCTTATGTTTCCATTCCTTAGACCATCTGTTTCAAATTAAACCCTTCTGGCATGATACATCATTATTTATTAGAGCATTACATTAGATAATGCAGTGTTAGTATTGCTGTTATAAACCCTTAGTTTCATAAGTGTGACTCCAGGGGCAGAACTAGATGTGTTTACTTAATGAAAGGGCCAGAGACTATTAATAAAACTAGTTTTCCAGTTCAGAAATTACTTTTTTTTTTAGGTCTATCACAACTACATTTTTGGCGTGTCTTTCAATTTGCAACTCTGACTGTGTGTGGTAGAGTGAAAACAACTGGGTTTAGATGACTGAAGGTTAAAGTACTGAGGACTTGTTAGTGATAAACTGTGAGACATGATTTAAGAAGTACAAGACCTTGCAAGGAGACTTTTTGTTTTAATTCTCAGTCCCAGCGTGCTAAAGAGGCTCCCTCATCCTTACTGAAGGAGTAAGGAAGGAGATTCAGCCACAGCAAAGCAAATCACAGCTCTGTTTGAGATACTTCAGCTTACCAGTGATGCCCAGTGTTATTAAAAATATTTCTTTCAATCTGCTTCAGTTAGAAAGATGGTGACTGTGAGAAATGGATTAATCATTCATGATAGAAGGACTGTGTATGCTTCAGATAAGGCAAAGCCTACTTTTAAATGTGCTTATGGAGAGTGTGTCTGGGGAAGAGGACAAGTCTTTCATCTTAAATGAGCTTCTCTTTTTCTGGTCAAGGGAGATCTGAAGAACTCTCTAGTGGGTGATTCACAACACCTAGATTGAATTCAAGATCTGAATCACTGCTAAAATATATAAATGAAGGCCTGCTTTTATGGCAGAATCTCCCCAAATTTTGTGCTGCTTTAACCGACACAGAACTTGTGTAGTTGTGCTCACCCTTCAGTGAAGCAGTCAGATACAGTCAGGAAGCCAGGATCCCCTGCAAAATATTTTCTTTTTTTTCTTTTTTTTTTTTTTTTAATTGGTCAAAGTATACCAACCAAAGTTGCTTTAAAAGCAGTATTCTCTCTTGCTCTATAAAAAAATGTATTAAGTGAGCTCAAGTAGCATAATTTTATAACCCAAAAGTTTAAACCAGTGTATCATTTAAGTTTTGCAGGGTCTGAAGCAGGCCAGGATGACATCAATATTTCCTTTAAGAAGGCCAGCAGTAAATCCACAGTGTGTGTCTGAATACATGTGGATCAAATGACATAATGTTAACTTTTTCTCTCTCTCTGTTTCTCTTTTGAGAATAAACTTACACTTTTCTTTTTAACATGAGGAAGGTGATACCTGGTGAGTACATACTTTAAGGGTCATGGAAGAGGGGTCATCACACTTTTCAAAATAACATTTTCCTGGTTTCAAATGTCCTTTTATTGGTCTAGTTTGTCTAAAAAAAAAAATGCCTGAAAGTTCCTAAATTTTGCTTGCCAGTTGTAGGCTGGAGACCTGCCCTTGCTCTGCCTGTAGCTAATGGTGAAACATCCAAGCACTGACTCATCCCTGCAGCCATCCAGGTCCCATCCAGAGCTGAGCTGTTTGTATTCCTGGGGCACTTCACCCCGAGGGCTGCTGGGGACCTGCTGCTGCCCCAGGCCTTTCCTGCCTGCCAGGGGAAGCAGCACCATTTGTCAGGCCCCGTTGGTGTGACCTTTCTGCCAGCCCTGCTGGCGCTCTTAGTTCTGGTCATAGCACAGTGAAGAGGCCACCCTAACCTTGGGCATCCTCCTTGAAGGTGTCTCTGCATCCAAGCCCAGAAATGGGATAACCCCCTGGGAATCATCCCTGGGTACTGGACCTATGGCATCAGTAGCACAAGCATTTACTGTTTTAGCTAACAGAATAATTCCATTAGTGGGTACCACCAGTAGGTTGTTATCCTCTTAGGTGGATTTTCTGCTCACAGATAAAATACAACACAATAAAACTGGATTACAATAGCAGCAATATAAATGTATATAAAAAAACCAAAGAGCTAGAGGTTAAGTAGTTCTTGATGAAATGCAGGGCTTTATATTCAAGCTAGTGGTAACTTGCAGCAAATTATTTTTAGAGGGTTTTTTTTTAACCTGGTTGAATTACAAGCTTTACAAAATAGTAAACATAATCTAATTAAAAATAACATTTTTGGACTTAGTGAAATCTAAGGTAATCTCGAAAGGCTTTTGCACATGAATTGTGTAAGTGTATTAGTACCCAATCCAAACAAAAACAAGCTGCAGAATGTGAGCATAGGCACAGGAGATGTCTAATGGTGAAGTGTCAGCACAGAAGAGTGACATCCAAAATGCAGCACTGAGGCAAACAATCAGTATTACCCATTTTCATTTTCTAGTACAATGAGATTTACCCAGATGTTCAGCAATACTTTTTCTTGCTGAGGAAACAGTTTTGACTATTGCTCAAACTTTTCTGGTGGTGAGCGGAGCTCAGCCCTGGTGTAAGTTGTCATGAAGACACTGGGAGACTGAGACCTGAGGAAAAGGGACTGTGCTATTTATGAGGAACTGTATGTGAGGTTTTGAAACCAAATTTTTTCCTTCTGGGCTCTTGGTAAGAAAAAACATACACTGTATAAATACATACACCTGCCTCTATGATAAGGGCTAACACTTCCAAGATAAATCTAAAGAAAAATATTAACAATTTAATGCTATATAAGAATAAACAGAAAGCTGAGTACCTTAAATACAGAGAATGAACGGGCAAGAAGGATAAAGGGGCAGAAAAATCATCTACTCTGTAGCAAATTTTCATCAAGGTCTGATTTACCTGAGTGGCCCCTGGGAGCCACTGTTGGTCTGTGAAATGCCCAAGAGCCAGAGGACCTGTGCTACAGTCAGACCCATGTCTCCTCCACACCACGTGTGTGAGACAGAGACACAGAGTGGTGGACAGGGGAAAGACACTCCACTGGGAAAGTGGTTTAACTTTAGCAGAAAGACCATTTCTTTTGGCGGGCACAGCATCCTTGTAGCCCTGCTGTCAGTCCCGCAGCACCCGGAGCCTGGAGCCCCAGGGCTCTGGGGAACACAGCGGTGTGCTCGGGGAGAACGGGCTTTGTTCTCAGTTGCTCTGGGTCACTCAAACTGCTTGAAATCTGGCTCTTGGAAACTGTCTGTCCAGCTGGCAAATTAGTGGAATAACAGGAATAGTACTGTAGAATTCATAGTGTGGGGAATGTGGTTATAGAGTCGAAGCTTGAACAGGTGGACAGGAATGGTAAGAATGCGTAATTAAATATGCAAAGGCTGTATAATGGAATCTGTAAAATCTGCCAGCATCCCAAGGTCCACATTTAGCTGCATTTCTGTCACCATTTCCAAACTGCTGAGTCTAACAGGTAGAAACTGTTGAATTTGGAATGTCAGCTCAGAAAAAGGTGGCTCTGTTCTGCTTCTCTTTCCCCAGGGCCTCTGTTGTGAGGTTATTAATTGCACCATTGCCCATATACAGGTAATTAATGTCCCAGTTCAACCACAGCATTTGTTCTGCACAAGGCAATGCCAGGGAGCTGTAATGAGCTCTGGCTTCTGAAGGAAGTTCAGGCCACAGGCACAAGAGGTGGGATGGGAATGCCCGGCAGGTGCTGCCGCCTGGAGCAGGTGACACAGGAACGTGTCCAGGTTGGTGTGGGATGTCTCCAGAGAGGGAGACTCCACGACCTCCCTGAATACCCTGTTCCAGTGCTCTGCCACCCTCAATGTAAAGCAGTTCTTACTCATGTTGAGGTGAAACTTCTTGTACTTTAGTTTATGGCCATTGCTCCTTGCCCTGCCACTGGTCACCACTGAATAGAATCTGACACCATCCTCTTGGCACCCACTTTTGAGATATTTATACAAATACGATGGACCTGGCAGTGCTGGGTTAGTGGTTGGACTCGATGATCTTACAGGTCTCTTCCAACCTCTGGAGGGCTGGAAGGACTCTCTGACGCTCGCTTTACCCACGAAACCCGCACCCCGAGCGCTCACACCGGCACCGCGATAGGAAGGGCTGCAGGGGCTCCCCCGCCCAGCCCCACCGGGCTCCCGGTGCCCCGGGAAATGGTTTTGGGGCGGAAAATGGTTTTGGACCGGCCAGGCAGGAGCAGTCCCTTCTCTCTCCCTTGAGCCCCCGCAGCCCCGTCCTGAGGCGGGCGCAGGTCCGCGGGCACCGCGGCTGAGGGGAGAGGGGACCGGGCCGGGTCCGCGGGGTCCGATCCGCCCCGTCCTCCCCGGCCGCAGAGGAATCTTGCCCCAC
>VXAY01003293.1:1291218-1307516 GCA_013399855.1 Oxyruncus cristatus | reverse complement strand
GTGGGGGTGTGTGTGGAGGTGTCTGACTACATGTACATACCAGTGACATACATTTAAATATTAAAAAAAATTAAAGCCTAACAACAGTAAAAAGGCCAAAGAACTCGAGTGTTAGTATCGATCTCCTGGCTCAGTGACAAACTCTCAGCAAAAGGGCAAGGCTGCTCAAAGGACCAGTGTGAAGAAGAGCAGCTGCCCCCGCAGCAACTTACCCTCAGTCTGGCTGGAACAGGGTGGGAGCTGAGTCATTTCTCCAGAATGATAAAGACAACTTATTAACATTAAATTATTTTAAAAACCCCAAACCAACCAACTAACTCCCCCCCAAAAACCCCAAACAAACCCTAAACCTCTTGAGGTAAAACTGTAGGTATGTGGGACCTTAAAATGTTTTAGACTATGGAGCTTGCTGCACCAAACAACACATTACAAAAAAAACCCCAAAACCACCAACAAAAAAAACTGTATAAAAAAAGGTCAGTTAATGTACTTGGTAACAGCAGGTTATCTTTGTGAGCTGTGTTTTCTTTTTAAATGTCTCTTAAAGCATGACACCCACCCAAGCCCCTGCTTGGTCTCTGGAATATGACTGAATGAGAGGCGTTTATGTAAAGTAGCTCTTTCTAATGTCCAGCTCGATGGAACTTGGCTTAATTTTAACAAAAGAGAAAAATAAGCCTTTTTTTTTTTTTTTTTTTAAAGAAGAATTTCTAGAAGAGGAGTCTCTCCCCCAGTGGAGAGCTGTCGCACCAGACAGTCAGACTTTGAGACATAAAAGACATCCTGTTCAGAAAGCCCAGAGAAAAACTGTGTTTTATCTGCCCATAGTAAGTGGATGCCACTTCCTTTTTTTTTTCAATGTCTAAAAGAAGAAAAATTTAATTAAAAAAATATATTACAAAAGGCACTACTGAACTTGCCAAAGCATTAAGTGCAGTGTTGTAGTTTGTCCTGTGGAGGGGTGCACAGTTTGTGTACGGAACAGTCACTGCCGTGTGAGCGGGGCCGGACTCGGCCCCGGGACTGGTGGGACCCTCGAGGGGCAGCTGGGCCGACCCCTCCTGCCTCCCACCGCTGTCTTTAGCCCTGGTGCACTTCCCTGGCAGCTCCACGGTGCTTCCTCACAGACTGTGTGGCACCAGCGCTCCCTGCCCCTCCCTGCATACCAGCACAGCCCTGCCAGAGCCTCACCTTCTCACCACAGTTCTGTTGTACCAATAGATCTTTTTTTTTTTTACAACCATTAGGCTTGATATGGAAAACCCTGGAGTTTTGAAAAGCTTTCTTCGCTCCCAGTACTGCGCTGTCCAAACAAGTCATTCTTACAGAAGGCTGAAGAATACAACTATCGACTGCTGTAACAAAAACTCATTACCATGTCAAGACTGGAGACACAGTAAAAGCTTATATTTCAAAAAAAATAGTCCTCACTCCTCTCTCTTTTCAGTTGGGAAATACGGGCCACTGGCTACCACACTAATATATTACAAACTAGACCATTAAAGTATCTTGCTGGTAAATCTGCTGAGATTATTGCTCATGTGCTTTTGTGCAATAACTATTAAGATCTGCTAATGTTAAAAGCTTCTGGGGCGGGGGGAAATCAGCTAGTTTTTATGTTTTTTTTTTTTTTTTCCTTAGTCTTCACACTACCATTGAAAGGAATGCCAGCAGTTCCACAGCACTGGGTAGATCCCAGTGCCAGTAACAAGCAGAGTTGCATTCTCTGTGCATGTACACACGGACAGACGGGTGAGTGTGTGGGGAGCAACTGCCCAGCCCAGGCTGCTGGCTAGAAACACTCTGTTTATGCACAGGGTTTCACAGCCCCATTCCCTACTAGGATGTTGTCCTTGCATTACCCAGGCAGGTTTTGGCCTTTTCACTCTCAGAGCTCCCCCTGCAAGCAGGACAACTTCCCTTCCTGCCATCCCTTTCCTTTCCTAAGGTTCTGTTTGCTGATTGTGTTTTAACTCACCTGTCCAAGGTAAAGAGGCAGTTGAGGGCCGTGTGTTCATTACAGTAACAATAACTAGTGCTAGCAAATCCCACCATTGCTAAGGGAGGGCTCAGCTCACCGTGTTAGTGCCAGCAAGGGTTAATTTTAGCTACTGGACGACTGCACTGTCACGAACTTCTTGCATGTCACCAGTAATGATCTATCTCATATATGGCATTAAGACATATACTCCATTTTTTTAAACATACAGTTGTCCTCAATTGAGGAAAAATAAATAGCCAAGTACAAACCTCGTGTCACTTCAGTCACAGTGTAGTTTTTTCCTCCACTGGAACAGTGAGCTCAGAGGTGCAGCCCGGCCGTGCCTGCTGTTCCGTGGGCAGGGGGCTCTGGCAGGTAGCGCTCTTTGAGCAGCGCCTGGTGCACTGAGGCCGGGCTGTAGCGCCCGGGACTGCCCGGCTCTGCAGGGAAACAGGGGGCACCGCCGTGTTTTCCTGGACTTCCTGGTATGGGACTGTTTCTTCCTGAAGTGGGATACACTGAAGCACTTGGAAGGCCGGCAGCGGTGCTTTGGGACCGGAATTTTGCCTTCAGAGCTGGACTGGGCCAACTGAAAGAAACAAGAAGTGATTTTGCATCTTTTAAAGAAGGCTGCAGTAAGGAGAGCAACACTTTAACTCAGAAGCACTATATACAGTCAGATTTTTTCTTAATAAGAACCAGAATTTAAAATTTCTCTGAAAGCAGAGCAAAATATTTTCTTTGCTAAATTAAAGACTTTTCTGTAAAAGCCCTTCCTTTTTTCTCTAAATTTTATCTTATGCAAAGCAGAGTGACCAAAGCCTGTTTCTAGCATCTGCTCTTTCTTTCCTATGTGACACGTGACACATGACTCATCTTAAGATGTGCCACTTAAGAGCCACTACAGAAAATATGCTATAGGTACAAATATTTGATAAGATTTCAATACACCCACGCCCAAGTGTAACTGATCCACACTCACACAGCTTATTTTAAACCCTTCGATGAAAATTATTTTCTTCTGACAGACCTGCTGGTATCTGCTTTGTTAGGGCTGATTTTTGCAGTCAAAATCCCACATCCCTCAACTCCAAGTGATGGAGTGTCATTTCTTTTGGCAGAGGCAGTACTGCAAAATGAAGGAGGCGACAGAGCAGGCCTTGGCTGCTTTCCTTCCCAGTTCTTAGCACAGGGCAGCATCTCCCTTCCACTCACCATCTGCACTCCCCTCAGCCCTCTCACATGTTGCTTCAACCTTTTCCACAACATTCCCCTTGCTCCAGTCTCTGCCACCTTAACACAGCTGCCCTTCTCAACTCCTACTATGAATTTTGTGGCCAATAAAGGCAGTCAGTTTATGTTTTTAAAACAATCTCTGACAGAGATTTAAAGGCTCTGTCTTTAAAGCATGTTTTGAAAAAAAATCATGTTTAATGCCTAGGTTGAGAACTTCTTAGTGGAAACAGTTCTCAAAATACGCAGAATTTCACACATTTAAGAAAGCTAAAAGGAGTAAGAGAAAAATCAAGTCAGTACAGGTCACTAGATGCTTTCTGTTCCTGCCCCCTTTCCAATCTGGTATATGGCACTGGATCAGCTTCTTGTTTTCCAAGAACTTTATCATGACTGTGTATAAACTGTTGGCTGTCTAAGCAAGGGACTCCTCAGTGCTCTGGCCAATGTCTGTTATTATGGAAATAAATCTTTACATCAGTAAAATTACCACAGGGAGCCACTTGTGTGAAAAACTGTCACTTTGGGTCCCCCAAACCAGAAATATTAAAAATAAAACATATAAACAGCGTAACATGTCTTCAGGCCTCCCAACAGAGGCAGCCTGTGTATTTGTGTGGCAAAACATGACATTCTTTCAAAAAACTCAACACACACCATCCTTCACACGAACAATTCCTTTGGACTGGGGTAATAAAGGGTAAAAATAAAAACAGTAATAAAAAGATGCCTGAAGATATTAAATTCACCTTAATATCCCTCTGCACAAGCTAAGTACTGCAAAGCAATACAAAGCTCCTGCACTGCATCCACCACAGGAATGAGTTACCAACAAACAGCACAAATACTGCTTATGAACAGACACCAGCCAAAAAGGCCTGGTGATTAACTTCAGAAACACAGTAACAGTTATGACAGCTGCATATTTAAAACAAGGGTTTGTGAGCATTTGACTGCATGTGCAGCAATACCTTTGCCTGTCAGCCGAGGAGTAGGACTGCACTGCGAGCTTCCACTTGGAAATCATGGGGTACTTCTGTGCATCGATCTCTGCTGCTTCTAGAGCTGCCAGCACGTCACCATCCAGCTTGGAGGGCTGCTCCCTAGAACAGAAACACAACTGCATGAAAAGAGAGCCATGTGTTTGCTTGGGCAATAAAATACCCCAATTCCAAAACACTTTGTTTTTATATAAGCAAACAGATTACTGTGCTCCTCTACAAACACAGCCTCCTCATGAATCTGTCCAGCAGCCCCCCACCAATGACTGTAATTGCACAGAAGTCTCAGAATAAACTTCTCTTCTTCCTTCTGCTGTATGTTCAGGTAACAAGGTGCAAGAGAACTGCACAGCTTCTGTACGAGCACTGGGGCCCTTTCAGATGATTGTTCAAGGCTGACTGCAATCAGTGGTGCTTAGTGTCACATCACCTCAACCTTTCGTCCAAAGCATCTTGTTTTTGCGAACAGAAACCCAAGGAAAAATAAGTGTTCGAAATTAAGACAATTCTTACCCAAGCAGGAATAACTTAGAATTGTCATTTGTGGGTAAAGCCTTGAGGAGAAACTTCTGGGAAGAAAGTTCTTGACGTTGCTGTGCCTCCTTAGTCAGAATCCCAGATTGCCTAGACAATCTCTCCTTTTCTAATGGCATTTTGTGTTCTGTCCTTAACTTGGCCTCTCCAGATTTTCCCGTAACACTTGGCTCAGAAGAACTCGCTGGTGACACTGCACAGAAGGCCTTATCCAGAATCCCCTCATTCTCGATTTTTTCCGTCATTTTATGAGATACTCCTGCAACCTCTTGTTCCTGGAAGGACAGGCTTTCAAACTCGGGCATTAAATCGGAGACGGGCGATCCGAGACGCTCCTCCCCGTCGCGCAGCTGCCTCCTGTCACCGATTATCCTCTCACTGGACACGGGACTGCAAAACCCATTCTTGCTGGCAGCAGCCGCCTTGTCGCAGCGCGGGGCCGCGGGGATGATGTTCGCTGCCCGCCCCACGGCCAGGATGTCGCGCTCGGCATCGCCGAAGGCAGCGCTGCCGGGCTGCCGCGGCACCGCCCGCGGGCTGACGTTCCGCGCCGCGTTCTGCCTGTTCTTCATTTCTTCTAAGCTCATGTCATCGTCATCCTCATCCAGAAATGCACCAACGGAAATGGAGTTGCAGGATTTTTTGCTCTTCCCTGTAAGCAATTTTAATAAGAGCCAACACATAAAAAGACTTTCAACTGAGTATCAAGTAAATAAACTGGGAGCAAATGCCCAATTTTTATGCCTTATTCTATCTCCTGAAGCCCTCTCTAATTTTATTTATGTCACAACAGCATGAACTAACCTGACTAAAGCTACAAATGCAAAATGACAACATTATTGCTGTGTATTTTTTGCAAATGACCTCTCCCATCCTAGTCATTCAAGAACTGCATTTCCTCCACCCCCCACTTCAACCATTCACCGGCAACAAAGGGCAGTCAGGATAAAGCAGAATAGGGCATGTAAATGTTACTAATACAGAACAGTCCAAGTTTTCATCTCTTCCAAAGCACAAAGCCTTGTGACTAGTCCAGTAACTACCCCTCAGGATCTTAGGCCAGGTTTATCCCAGAGCCCTTCTGGATCTATAACTGCACAAAAAAGGCAGTAGGAGCACAAAGATTTGGGACTCGTGTTGGCTTCCACGAACACATGGCAAGCAGTGGTCTAAGAAGGTATAAAAGCTTGCCTGGATTTTGCTCCTTGTCTTTCACCCTCAGTTACAAGGAATTGTTCTTTTATTGTAAGAAGTTATTTATTCTGTACCCATGGATTACAAAATTCTGTACTTTAGGATGAATTCCCAAATGCTCTGAGTGAAAAGATACTGAAGATAGAGGTTTGCTTACAGGGATTTCATTTGGGGGCTATAATCAAACGAAGTACTTCATGAAAGATTAAGAACATCTAATAAAGCCTGTTGTGTACTTCTCTTACATTCCCAGTGTCGTTGGCTACTTTTCCAATACTATAATCAGACTGTTTGGATAACAGATTAATAACAGCAACCACAACAGGTGAATACAACTTCCCCTGGGCACCAAGCTTTTTCTCTCCCTCGTCCCTTGGCACAACCTGTTGTTTGCAGCATTTGCCCTTTCCTTACCTGAGGGCTGGGGTGGTTTATATCTATTGCAGGTTTCATTTTCCCCTGTCTCTTGCTGAGCCTTTGTGCTCATTTCACGATGACTCAGGTACTCTTCTAATTTTCGCAGCCCCTCCTGGGAAGACAGATCAACAAAACAGCCCAGAAATTCCCAGTATTCAACCCACGGGAACCCCAGTTCATGAGCTAACTCCCTGCAATAAATAAAATAAAACGGATCATTTGTGAAGACAGAAATACCAGTTTGACAATAACTTTTCTCATCACATTCTATCAGCTATGAATAGGAGCACAAACGTGCAACTAGGCAACACAACTCTGCAACAATCAACAGTCTGCAAAAGCACAGACACATCCTTAGCAAACAAGTATCATTTAATTCATTCTAGAGTATTTTTCAAATTTAATCTACTATTTCACAGTTTGCAGCACAAACATTGCCACCTTTAAGTTGACTGTATCTAGACATCAGATAGCAATGAATTCCCACTGACAGAGACCAAATTTGAATGATATTGCATTCAACAGCTTTTTCTATTTGAGAATGGGAAGGTAGGAGGAAGCAAAGGGATTATTTTAGAGAATGAAATCTAGTCAGCTTTTAACAAAGTATGTTTTTTCCATATGTTGCTGATAGAAGGTATTTTAACAGCAAGGACAACCCCCCCCCCGCCCAGCTTTTATAAAGCAGCACATTCGTATTAGGATCTTTTCATTCTGCTCCCTTTTAACAACCCCTCACTTTCCCAGAACAAGTAATTTACTGTGTGTAATTTTACATCTTCTGAAATATTAGGCAGGCCAATGTTTGAGAAAAGCATTCCACCTATACCATCAATAACAGTTCAATTATCTCTACTGCCAAAGCTAAGAAAGCCAGGTCTCACATTTTAGCTATTGTGTTTACACAAAAATACAGTAACAACCCAACTACAATATACTTGATTCAATATTTCTGCAGTAACTTCTGCCCCAACATATTGTTCAGTAACAACTGTACTCTCGGCACAGCCTTTTGCTTTTAATTGCTCTATTATTAATTTTTTATACTGATAGTCTTTTAGATACCTTCCAACTCTTTCAACACCTCTCTCCAGATCAGATTTCCTGACATTGTGAAAGAAGCCAGCTCTCTCTCGAGGTGGAGTTTTCCAAAGCCTGTGAAATTCTTCAGCCTTTAAAAAACAGAAATAAATTAAAAAACTACCCCCCACCACATGAAGCAACTCAGTCCTGGTGAATTATCTACCTACAGGTCTAGAAGACATTCAGCTGTTTGCTGTCCACAGGCAAAGAACTCAAGTTCTGCCACGGGTATTGCTCAGCTCCAGCGATGAAGGATAAAGCTGCTCCTCCCGGTGTTACTTAACTTTGATCTCCTAACTGCTCATGACAAGAGGGACAGTAACGTGCAATCACCTGAGAGCCAACTGTACAGACACCAGGGCTGCCTGGTTTAATTTGTGTGCAGCAGGAAAAAACAGAAGTGACTTGTAATTTTGCCATGTCACTATAATTCTATTTAATTACAAATGCTCTGCTGGTCACTGGTTTCTAGGATGCAAAGGGGATATTTTTATATGCACAGAATCACTACAATTACTAGAATATATTCTTGCTGTCTATTTTGAAGTTTGAATGCCTCAAGGGAATTTTTTTGTACAATCCCACAATTTTTGACTTTATATGACAAAAATCACAACGACTAAGAATTACACTCAGACATTAAAAATATCTGTCAGCAATCAAAATGATGAACTGTTTACACCCTAAAGTAATACTTTTCAGAGTATAAATGGTATTTAAATTTCTGTCAGTTGAACAGAAAAATGATCATTTAGAAGAAAAAACATTAAGCATCTTGGTAAAACTCAGTCTTGAAACATTCAAGCATCAGATGACACAAAGTCCTCCATTGTATTTATTCACCATTTTTAAAGCTGTCAAGCTTACAGCACATACCTATTAGACAAATGAGTCAAAGAAACATCTATAACTTTATAATGTACTTAAGAGGTATCTAAGTATTCCTTCTGTAAACTAAAGACTTTGCTTTTCTACTATACAATCAATACTTTTCCAAAACCATCCCAACACCTACTACTTGGTCATCAGTTTTTCCACCTAGAAAAATATATAAATGTTAATTCAAAAAACAGAGGTGATAAACAGCTTCCCACATCCAATGGCAATTTCTAGAAATTAGATGAAGACATAGTTAAGATTCTTCAACCTGATTCAGAGCTGCATTGAAAGGCTTTGCTCCATATTAGAAAGTTACAGCAATCATCTGTAAGGAATGAAAGGTTTGACAAAGGTGCTCTTTGAATAGATTCCAAGAGGAAGAAGAAAACTTTCTTTTGACTGAACTTCCATTCTTGTTTATACCACGTTCTGTTTTCAACAATAAAAAAATATTTACAAGTTTGTGTGCTTCTCCATGGAAGAAGAACAATCTCCTCAAGAAAAAGAGCCCAAATCTGTGCCAGGAGCAAGTTACACCACACAAGGAACCGTGCGGGATCTTCTAATGGTTCTTCATTCATAAAGAGGAAAAAACTGGCATTGGAGTGATCCAAAGTTCTCTCCTTACCTTTGAGGGGCTCATGGGGCCTGCAAAAGCTCTTATGGACAACACTGGATCTTTGGGGCTGCCAGGGTATTTAAATAAAGTCTTCTGGGGACCATCATCCGTCTGATCCGGTGACCATGGTGCTCCAATGACAGGAGCTGAGGAATTGTCTTCTGCTCTCAAGAGTGGCACATAGTATCGGCCTAAAATACAGAATACAAAGCTTTCTTAGGAAGTTTATGCTACATCAGCCTGCTGCTTCTTCCTGGGGTATCAATGCACCCAGACACTTAGCACTGACTTTATCTCATTAGTAAATTCAGTTGTAATTCAAACTCAGTAACTCAGTATTTATTGCCTGCTTACAGATGGTACTCGAGCAAGGATACACAGAGCCCTGCCTTCAGGATCTTCAACAAATTGCAAAACCTCCTTTGGCAACCCCCTGCACACATGTGACAAGACAGAGGAAGTGCTGTGTCCAAGAGATGACAGGAGTCCCCAGTGTGACAGATCCACCTCCTGCCCTGCACAGGGCTTTTGTTTCCTCCAGACGGACCACTCTGCTCCAGGCTTGCTGCACGAGGGCCATGCCCACAGTACAGAGCTGTGAGGGCAACCCTGTGATCCACACATGGAGAGTTCTCACCACAGCACTTAAAACACAGTAGGTTTTCAGTTCCTGCTCAGTTTTAGTTTCCCTCTGGTTTTCACAGCACTGTACAGCAGCACCATTCCTGAACTGCTTCAGAAGCACACAGAACAGGAAACAGCAAAGAGCCAGAATACATGTCTGATGTAGCACAAAACTCTGCATACAGACCTTTCAAGTACTCTCTTAGCTTTTCTTTCAGTTCTGCAGATTTATTCTTGCTTCTTTCACAAACCACCTGTTAAAATAAATTTAGTTGTTAGTCAAGCATAAGACCTGATTTTCAAATCAACTGCAATGTGTGTTCTTGAACAGTCACAGTACTGGCCTCTACCCATCTCACCCTGTACTTTTAATTCACAGAAGACCAAACCATTAAAATACATCCACATCTATAAAATCTAAAACTTTTCCACAGATACAATCAACATAAAAGACTTCTGATGTTATAAAAAATTTACACTTTATTCATAACACTAGTATCTTACTACAAGCTTTCTTCCTACAGCACTCACTAAATGTTTGAACATGAAATATATTGATTAGGCATAACATTTTTGGGTTTGTTGAGGGCATGGAGAGACTTACTTCCGCTGGAGTTTGATCATATTTGTTTCTTGGATTTTTCACAATAGCTGGGTGTGAGGTAAGCACGTTAACAACATCCAAATTCCCAAACTTGCAGGCAAAATGCAGTGGAGTATCAAATCCCTGCAGTGGAAAAGGGGGAAAAATTCACATGCCTTTAGAAAGATAAGGTCAATACCACACATTTGATTTTGAAACTGGGAAAATTAAATAAATGTCATAACTAATTATCCAGGCTCTTGATAAATCTTTTCCCACCATACTGCAGAACAATGATTATTAAGACCCGCAAAATTCATGAATAGCTCATTTTGCTACAAGTGTCCCCTTCTGTCTTTCCATCTCACTTACCCATCCTCAACACCTTCCATTACACTGACAAGCAGGTCACCATCCAAGTCTTACCATTTTATCTGGTGTATTAAGGTAAAGGTCAACAATATACTGGATGCGATTCTTCAGCATGGCATCGTTATCATCTGGGTACATGAGCCTCATGAACTCAGGATTTTCCAAAGTGTCCAGCAGTAACTGGCAGATACCAGGTTGATTCTCCTTGGCAGCAACATGCATGACATTGTACCTACACCCTTCCTGAAAATAAACCATCAACGTTAGAATGAACCAAAATCTAAACAGCTCTCTTACCCCCATACCTGTAACTGCTTTCACTGTGAAAATACAAACGTTCCCACACTGAGTCTTATACTAATCTTTTTGTAAAGACTAATCCACCTCTACACCCACATTATTCTCATAATTAATTCAAGTATTCTTATACTCAGCTGTAGTCTTTTTCTACATGTAGGGCAAAACTGTGGCAAAGAAGATATATTTAGGTATGACAATAAAAGGAGGTAGGAAGTGGAGTGTGTAAAAAGAGCAAGAGAATGTGTATATATATGTATATATATACACACACATATATATAAAATTCAGCTGTACTTTGTTGTATTACACAAAAAATTTTAACAGCTTCACAAAGCTGGTCTGACAGAAGGCACTTGTTAAGTAAGATTGTCAGTGTTTGCTAAATGGCACCTTATACATGGTTTTGAAATTTAACAGTGGTGCTTGGGTGAGCAGTGCTGTAGGAACAACTAATTACAGCCTGGGCCCTACCCTGGTCTTTAAAATCAGTCTATTTTTAAGAAGATTGCAATTATTTGGAGGAGATCAATACTATATGAAGACAAGGCCATTCTTTCGCTACTGAATAAAACTGTTCTTCACCTGCAGAACTGCACACGGTTCCTTTAGCTCTTCTGGAGCAAAGAGAACTGTCAGCCATCATGGGTGACTTACACAGGACAGAGAACTGCCTGCCTTCTCTTCATTTTCAGCTGCTATCAACAAACACTGAGAAACCTTGCACTGGTTAAAACAAGACCTCTTGAAAGAAAGGTAGGAAACATTCCTTCCAGCTCTGCGATCAGGCCTCCAAAGCTACATCACTAAACAGGAATGTGGATTTTCCTATTTTGCTTATTGTTTTCACCTGTACAACTGTTGGATTGTCTCCTGACCCGATTAGATAGCGAGGGTTACTCCAAATCAGGTCTGAAAACGTTGTTGTATCTCCCTTCTCGACAGCTTTCCGAAGTTTAGCCGTGAGATCTTGAGTCCGTGGACTTTTGTAGCTGTTGGCTCTCTCCTTATTAGCAGTTTCGGTTTCAGGGGAGCACAAGCCATCTATCAAACACAAATCACTTGTTGCTAGATACATTCTTTTCAGTGATCACTGTTTTCAGACCCAGGCCATGAAAACAATAATCTAAACTACATATTAATTTTGCATCTTTAATGTACAGGAGTAAGAAACAGAGGTCAATAACAAGACATTTAAGTACACTGGTGGTTAGTAATAGGGAGGCAGAGGAAAATGATTAATCATCTTGTAAAACTGTTTCAGGCTTTAATAGGGACTGGTAAATTCTATAATTACCAGTCTACTCCCACCCAAACTTAAAAGCAAAATTCAGCAAGACGTAACAACTGCTTTTGCAGTTCTGTGGCTCCTGGATCCCTTTAATCTAGCAACTGGGAACACTGGGAAGTATGATCGGTGCTTACCATTTTATTTCTAATAAATATAGTTAACAATTAAGTATAGTTTTAATATACTGTGCAATTTTATCAGCATCTTATTAAACCTGAAAGTCCTGAAGTGCATGAGTAAAACCAAATCCTAACGAATATGAGCATGGACTGCAAAGCAACGTATCTATGCAGACCATGACCCACATTTCAGCTTTAGGAGAGCAGCGTTTTTTTCATTTAAAACAAATGTTGCTTTAAACTTCAGCTCATTAAGGTGCTTCACCCTTTGGGTTTTTCCTGTTATTACTATATTGGTAGTGCAGTTGTTGCTTCTTCTCTCACAAAAAAAAAATCGAACAGACTATGTAACATCTACTGTACAGAGATGAATCTCCTCACTTACCTCTGTTAAATGATCCCATTTTCACTGGTGACAAACATAAGGAGGACTTGCTTGGAGATGGGAAATAATCACAGATTCCCTTAGCAAATTTCTCAGCATCTTCTCTGTTAGTAAAAGCCTTGAAACGGGAACCCTTAATCATCTTAACAGCTTGGAGAGCTTCCTTTTTATCTTCATAAACATGTACTCTCTCTGCAACAAAGAACAACCAAAGCTACATTACTTAAACAATCTCAGATTTGATCCTAGAAACAGGTTACAAAATTCCCAGATTACCCTTCCAGTAGGAACTACCATGGCAGAACACCTGGGATGTCTTATAACCGTGTTTCTATGTCTCAGAAGATCAAATACTGTTTACAGAAACAAAAAAATACTTTCAGCAATGCTTACAAAACTAATGCAGTGGTGTTCATATCCCCTGCTACACAGAAAAGGTCTATTTAGACATGACTGTAAAATGCTTATCACTGGAAATAAGGGAAATGAGTATTTACCATTCCTTGCCAATATGTCATCATAAACTGGACAAACACCATAGAACAGTGGGGGATCTCTGGATGGTGTCTGAGCACTGGTTTGTGAATCAGCACTTCCTGCTCCACAGGCTGGAGCTGAACAGTTCATGTGTGTCACAGCATCTTCTTCTGGAGGGTTCAGACCCACACAGTACCCAAAGTCTGTCTCCTCAGAGACACTTCCATGGCCATTGTGATTCCCTGCCGGGACATTTCCAGCAGCCTCCTGTGGCAGAGCAGATGCCGTTTCCTCCAGTGCTCCCTGCTGCTCCAACAATGCCTGAGCCAACTTTTTTTCAAAAATAAACCTCGTAGTGGCGGTAATGGGGCCACATTTCAGTCCTGCTCTCACAATCTCTTCTCTAAGCTCATCAGGACCAAGCTTCTTCAGCTGGGATAGTATTGTATCCATTGTTATTTCACCTGCAGGGAAGACAAAAAATACAGCAGAGAAACTGTAAAAAATACTGCGACTTTTTTTCTGCTATTTAAAAGCTGTAATAAACCTAAGGAAAAAAGGGTCTCCCAACAATTTCTCTGATTTTTATGAGATTCTCACGGTGCAGAGAAGACAAAATACTTTTCAATTCAAGGTACTAAAAACATTTTTAAACTATCAGGTCTATACCAAGTTTATTTCCTCCTCTCTCAACTACTTAACAGTACAGCCTACAATTTATTCCCACTCGTCTTTTTCAAATTTTTGCTGGAGTGAAAATTCAATCCAGAATAATATCTGATTCCTGCCAAGAAAAGCACAATCTGTGTGTGCAATGCAATACAAGGACATGGCAACCAGTCAACCCCAGGAAGAGGGGCAGCACCTACTGCTAAAAGGACAGCACTATTTCCATTACTTCCTTAAGAATTTCTACCTGACAAAAACTTAAGGCATAAGAACAATGCAGCAACCAGGGGAGGCTTTCTCTGGCCATGATGCAAGGCTGGAATTATGTGCACAACATGCTGTTTCCCAGGCCCTCTTTTGAGAGCAAACAGCCAGAAGACAAAAACAACTGATCTTTTCAGATCTCCCTCCCCAACAACAAGCAGAAGCTGGAAGAATTTCTCTCTTTCCAAAGGAAAATCCTTCTCTCTGCTATGATAAGACAAGTCTCTCTGCTCACTTGTACTCCACACTGACAGCTTCTGCACTGCTCAAAGACAAGATACTATGACCAACATGACACCAATACAAATTTCTTGCTGTGAAAACCACAACTGAAGGAAATACTATGAAAATATACTTAATGCCACACTTAAGTAGACTTTCAATTATTACAACCTGACAGTCATGTGAGTTGGAGGGTTGCTTCCCTTGAGGGCTCTTTCCATAGAGAGTTGTTGCTTTTTTATGAATGTCTGATTTTGAATGTCTGTGGTTAGAGAACATACCTCTGTCCCAGAATATTTCAAATATAAACTGGAACCTTGCTGAAAAAATGGGAGAGTATTTCTGCTTAACAAACCCACCACACTGCACCAAAGCCACAGCTGGTGCTGCTGAGCTACTCCCCAAAGGATTCCAGTTCCCTGATGACTCCTGAGCCTCCAAGCAACCTCATTGTTTCGATTATCTGACTTGGCCACAGGATTGCAAAGACAGATGTGAAAGACCTTCTCACTTGTTTTCAATTCTTAATTGTCTATTTTTTAAAATAAATGTGCCATTGTGTTTTACTCAAGGAATAAAATGAAGCCCTCAGGTCAGTCAAAAGAATATAAAAACTTGCTGCTCTAAGGATTTTCTTTTTGAGACTGCACAACTGAAAAACACAATAAAGATGGAAACCCAGATGTGAGGAATTTTATTGCAAAATCAACTCAATGAAAACACTTTAAAGCGTCAACATAATGTCTTAAGGAATTTACTCAGAAAGGCTCCTACTTTTAGGTTTCAGAACTAGCACAATCATTCTGCAGAAGAGCAGACCTGTACATATATATAATTCATGTATGCCAGGAACACACAAAAATCCTTCCTCCTGTCTTGTGGTTAAGCAAAAAAAGTGTTGGGGAGGAGCAAATTCTCTGGTTTCTTACGTTTTGATAGAACTTGGCACCTAAAATTTAATGTTCAAAATTTGCCTCCTCATCATGTAAAATAAAGTGTTTATTATGTGTGCCCATTACAACTCTGGCACAACTAAACCAAAGCAAAATGGCAAAGCACACCAACAGTGAAGAAATCAATCTTTGGTTTAAGATCTACTGTTGGGACGAGGAGTTTTCAACAATAAACTTGCTGCGGAAACGTTGTTGAAATGACAACACAGAACTCCCATGAAATCTGTGTTTGACAGTAAGATTTCAGCTACCCTGGGTAAGCATTCATTGATTTTTATCTGCATCACCTATTTGGACCTGTCCAAAACAGGTGTGACTTGCAAACCCGAGAAACAGCAACTGCCTGCTTTAAGACAATCCTTCAATTGTTTGCTACGTGGAGGAGCGAAAGGGGATTATTTGAACCTTAAAAAGCATTTTATGTAACTACAAATGATCCAGAGTACAGCCAGCAGTGACGCAGCTCTCTCTTGCAGTTCAGCACACAAGCCCGCGCAAGTTACCTTTACAAACAGGAATAACTGCTTTAACAACTGCACGTTTGAGGGTTCTTCCAAAGCAACCAAAACCTGGAAGAATGCGAAGGAACTGTATCTTCCCTTGTCTCACTGCATCAGCATGAAACAAGCAGAATTTGTTTCAAAAAAAAAAAAAAAAATTAAGACTAGTCCCACAGCAGAATGAAGGAGTGACTTTTAAGGATGGCATTATTGCTGTACTCCATTACTCATTAAATCCTTCAATAAACTAGTAAGAAAAACATGGAGGTTTTTGTTTGTCCTTAGAGCATGAATTGAGTCACATCCTGTCTTTGGCTGTATCGGGATTTGCACATGGCAGCACAACAACACGGCCATGCCATGGGGTGGGTGTTTTGGCTGTCCTGCCTGTGGCCAAATTCGCCAGCAGCAGTTCCGAGCTACGCGGCTGAAAGAGGACCGCATAACAAACTCAGAATAAGCCACGGGAAAACAAGACGGGGGAGAAATAACACCAACTTCTCATGCAAGAGAAACGCGCCCATGTGCAGCGCTGGGAAGGGCAGGCGTGGGAGCGGGCTGGGGCAGCGCCGGGCACCGGCCCAGACAAAGCGGAGCGGGT
>VXAY01003293.1:1262786-1290486 GCA_013399855.1 Oxyruncus cristatus | reverse complement strand
GGGGGCGCTCGGAGCTGCCGGGCCTGGCGGGCACGGCCCGAACTGCAGCCGCTCGTCCCTCGGCCAGCGCGCGGCTCGGAACAGCGCTTGGAAAGGCCTCCTTAGAGAGGAAGGCTCAGCCCAAGCATTAGGCTCGAAATGCCGCCGTAGTCCCGGATAAGCCGGCAGAGATGGAAAGCCATGAAGAAGGAAGGCTCTAGTGCAGGAGAAGGAACGCAGTCCCTTCCCACAGATAAGAACTGGCCGTCCCCTCTGGCACTACATTCCTGCCTCACGTACCTGTACGACAGCAGTCCGGTCACGTGCTGGGTTCAGTGCCTGTCCTTAAAGAAGAAAATAACATCCCTTTTACTCACACAAATACCGCAAGCAAGTTAGAATAATTTCTCTCCTCATCATTGCAATTGGCTAAATTAGGATCAAGATGACATTTCTGCAGTGTTCCAATTTGTACACTCGAGAAGCCGGCAAATTCAGGCCTAGGAATTGCGTTTCTTCCCTGATGCGTTCAGCTGACTGAGAAAAAATAAATGCAACACAAATGCAAGCACAGTGAAGTTTAGATGTGTGAAAAAACAGTGAAAAATCAAAATAAAAATTACTGGCCAAAACCAAATCAAAGATGGTAACTCTTAAAGGAGAAACAACATGGAACCCTTTACCAAAAATAGTTTATTGCACAAAACTTTTAAAGGAATTCCCTATGCACATAATTTTTATAATCAACATGCTTTGTATGATCATAAACATTAAATGTACATAGTGTAACTCCTCCAGCCCCTGGGTTATCCATTCAAGAACATGAAATGATTAACTTCTACCTTTTACAAATACAGCCTAAGCAGACCTTACTGAATGTCATATATGAAACAGAACCATTTCATTTACAATATCCAGAACATCCTTTCCTTCCCTAGAAATCTGTGCATCTGTATTGGAAATGAGGCTGCCCAAGACTCAAGCGTTACACGTAAGTAAGAGACAGAGAGATGCTGATGAGTATTAGTAATTCCTTTGGACTGTAATTCCTTTCACATGAAAATATTTAAAGGCTCTGGTCACAATAAGTCACATGCAACTATTCCCACTCTCCCCACAAGGTTAATAAACGTACATCACAATCTTCTGCATCACCAGGAGTGAATCTGTCATCTTTAAGATAAATTTATATTGATAATACTATCTGTCCCCAGCACACCTTTGATGTTGTCATAGCTAGCACTGAAACACCCATGCCACTGCAGTTCTCTCCTCTAAGGAGAAATACGTAATCCATGAAATTATGGACACCAGAACTTTCATCCCTGATACTTTACACATGTGACAGTCTCACAGATTTCAGCTATGATATTGCCTGAATAAATGGTACGGGATCACTCTCTGAGTGGATACGGGGCTCAGCTAATCCCAATACAGTGCACAAATATTTCCAAGAAATCTGGAAGACAACAGAATGGAGCATTATGCCATGTTCAGCAATGCCAGAGACTCAGTAACATTTTTCTCTATTGTCAGGTTTGCTGGTCTTTGTTGTGATTTTTTTTTTTTAATGCACACTGTCAAGAGTCCTCAAAAACTCAACAGCATCTGAAAAGGTAATGCTGCAGCATTTACCAGCTTTCAGCACTTGGGAACATTCTCACATTGCAGTGACATTTTTCCTTCATCAATAAGACTTGGTTTAGTAGGTAGCAACTACTGAAGAAACAGATACAAGAAATACATTCTATTGCAGTCCTTGAAAAAGGAAAATAAAAAAACCTTTAAAATATTATTCTTCAGATTCTCCACTGATGTATTTGGCAGCGCTGTGACAGGCAGAGGGGAGGCAGTTTTCCTTTCTACAACTAGTTTGTGTTATTGCCTAGACAGCAGAGACCTGACGCTTTGCAGACCAAGCATGCTCAGGGTGAGGCTTTTTAATAAAACAGCTACTACTTCTCTGGATAATAAGGAAACTTAACTGATGAGCTTCAAAGAAAAGGCCTTGCTTCTATCACACGCTGCTGCTCCTTCTAGAAGACTTCCCAATGACTTAGTACCTCACCAGATTTAGACCCTCAAGTCTCACTGTCTGTCCTTCATTAAAGTAAATGACATGGTGCTTTTGTTTATAGAAAAAACACAAGCTGAATATAACACAGAAATACCCAGTGTCCTGGTACTTCCAGAAGCAGGTGGGTCACTGTGGGGATCTAACTAGTGCACAACAGCTCCCTCATCTTGACAAGGGAAACACATCTAAAGGAACTGGATTGTACATGCTCCAGTGTCTTCAGGAGCTAGTGAGAAATGCAGCAGAATGCAGAACTGATACAAAAAGGAGAGCAGACATTCAGAACAACTATGCAGGTTTGTAACAATTCTGGCTTCTTTGATACCAGATAAAACCTTTATCCATACTACTGTTGCCAAACTTAACAGATTAAAACATAATAGATTCTTAACTGTAGGCAATGTATTCAATAAATTGAACAGCAACATTAACGCTGCACAAGTATTATTTTAAATCCTGGACATTTGGTAGTATTTTGTCCTGAATATATTATTCATTACATAGTTTAAATTTTTTCTTTAACAATACTGAGGTGTTTTTTTTTTTTCTTCTTTGAGCTTAATATACAGGCAACTTCAGGAACATGACAACAGTGAGATAATCAGTACCATTTACTCTACAAAGTAGACTGCAGCAGTTACCGTCTAAGCTACTTGGTAAAGCTTTTGACTTCTCTTTGAATTATTTGGTAGTTCTGTAGGACAGGCACCTAATGCCACACGAATGCATTTCTTCCTTCAATTCCAAAACCCTGACTGTCACCACCACTTGACTTTGATCCCAATAAAATATAAGTCAAAATCCAGTAGCTGAAGGGCATGAAATCATTCAGAATAAACACTTTAAGTGCAAAGTGTTCAACTGGACTAGAGCTTAAAACTGGTAATTATGAGAAATCAGACTTTAGAGAAATATAAGTGGGTTTGGGTTTTTTCTTAGTTCACTTATTTTTTGCCTTACGGCTAAACAAACTGCAATATCCTTCCCGTTCCTCCACAACAACCAAACCCATCCAAAAGCAGAAAGAGTCTCTTTGGAAAAATACATGAACTACAATTTTTTTGCAAACAGCAAACTATAGAGGATATAACTGACACATTTTCTTTATGTTTGAAAGACAAAACCACTCTAGTACAGGAGTTGCCCCTGATCTCCCAAATAATGTCCCACGTATTTTGATTTGTGCTTTAGAACACAGCACACTTGGTGAGGCAGGACTGCCCCACTGGATTTCTGAATGAGGAGAGTGTGGGCTCATCGCTCACTACAAACCACGTGGAGCAACGGGACCACAGGGGAAGGAATCTGAAATGAGCTGCTTTAAAAATCACCTGGTCGAGGTGCTCTGCAGAGGGGCTGCCACAGTACTGTCACTTCCATTCATGGTGCACACCTTGTAAGAGAGGGTGCACAAAGTAGGGGAAGTGTGGGTGGGGAAGATAAAGCTATTAAAAATAATAATTTTATAGGCATTATAATTATGTCTTTTAAAGTAAAAATAATTACATTTCCGAAAGCTCTGGCTTTAGGAGCCAATTTCCCTAAGCCATTGGTACAGCATGGTGAAAAAGAGCAAACTTAAATGTAACATTCAAACAACGACAGTAACAAAAACCCTCACGTCAGCCTTAACTTACAGTATATAAGCATATTAAACCAGATACTCAAAGTCAGAAAATTATTATCTTTTTCTTATATATATATATACTTTTTTTTTTACACGCATACTTTTTTGAGGGTGTCTACTTCAAAACTTGAACTAAAAAGGTGCAAAGTGTTTGTGCAGTGAAGCAAAGCTCACTACTGGCCTGCGACTGTAAGAGAAAAACTGGTACTTCAGAAAACATCCCAGGCAACTCTGCCAAAGACACCAACTGCTCTGCACGGCTCGTCTTTACAGTCTTGTTTCTTTTGCTATAGGTCAGAGGTCATCTTCATAACTGGAAATATCTTACAATGACTTTTTTTTCCTCTTTAAATACAGGTATCTATAATCTGAACTTTGAGAATAAGAGATTACAGGAGGGAAGAGAGAGGATGCTCAGCATATCCAGCTCTCAACCACTGCAAACGGCTGGACATGAGAACTTACTGTAATTTGGCTACAACTAAAGATGGAAGAAAATGACACATCCCTCTCCCCCCAAATAAAAAAAGAAAAAACTAAACACAAAAACCCCTAGATGTTACAAAATTAACAGTAATTCCTCAATAAAATCACCCAGATTGAACAAATACAGACCTGGAACCAGATGCTCCTCTTGACCTCATTTTAAACCTTCATCTGAGTCCCTTATTAAACCCTCAACTGAGCTTGATTGAGCACTTGGCAGTCCCCAGCATGACAGAATTATTATGGCAAGGTTTCAAACAAACCCTTGGAATAGCACGTTCTGCATTTACTATTACCTCAGTTTCTCAAATCTGTGCCTTTTGCTTCTACAGGCAAAAGCACAACTCTGAACACCATTTAAAAAATGAAATAAATAATTTTTATAAAGATTTGTTTATATACTTAAAGCAGTAGGAAGAAAGAAGACTGATAAGGAGGTTATACTGTCAAACCTTCCTTGTCATTAACACTACAATTCTCTTTCTTTTCATCTACAGTAGGAATCTCCTGCTGGTCTGATGCAGTTGCAGGACTGGTAGAACCAAGGTCCATTAACTTCCCCTCAATCTGAGTCCACGAAGACATTGATTCATGTACTGTGATGGTGTGTTCCTCCATCTGACGCTGAAGGCTGTCCATTTCTTGCCTTTGAAAGTATTGAGAACAAAAAAGCAAAAATTAACAAGCACAAAACTAAAAGCTACATGCATGATCAAAAGTTTGCTTTTCTGATTCCTGATACCTACTCCAAGACTACCTGAGATAAAGGTGTATACAGGAGAATAAACTCTACAGGAAGTTTAGGAATTGTCTTCTTTGATTTCAGAGCAAAACAAATACAATATGCTTCATTCAAAAGTAAGGGCCAACAATGCAGCAGCTCCTTTGCTGCACATACTCATTGCCACGGATGAGGCAGCACTGTTTCCTCAGGAGAGGCATTTAGTGACTGCAGCCTGAACCACGGTGCTCCTGCAGCTATGGAACAACAACAACATGGGAGGCAGAGGTGAGGAAAGCAGCATGGAAAATGCTCTCAGGCACGTGGTGTGATTCTTGGGGTTGCCCTGTGCAGGGCCAGGAGTTGGACTCGATGCTTGTGGGTCCCTCACTCCTTCAAACATCAACTGAGGTGGTAAGAGTAGCTCAGTTCTCCTAATAACCTCAACTCTCCATCTCCCTGAAGGTGTAGCCTTTCCTGTACCTTGCCTCACATATTTTGGCACAGACAGTAGAGACTTGTTACCACACAGTAGAGACTTACTACCACACTGCCTGGGCTCCCACTGCAAGCAGCCTTTCTGATGTTGGCAAGAGAGAAACGCCACCTTTTCCACCAGCAAAAACTAGTAATAGTTGTTTCTGGTTTGTTCTGCTGTGTACAATTTAGCATGGAAATTTTGTCTAGTTTATTGTAAAGTCTTCTTTTGCCATGGTAATGGCCATATAAGCAAGCCCTTACAATGACAGAACATCCTGCTATCCTAAATATAGTCCTAATAAGAGGAAAAGAATTCATTTTACAAATCCTATTTTCCCCTAGGCTGGCAGCTGGTTTTCTGGAAGCATCTTTAAGACTATGTTTGAAAAAAACATAAATAAATAACTGAAGTCATACTTTAATTGCCGGAGACAGCTGTTCAGGTTTTTCAAAGGCTCCTTGCTCACAGCTGTCGATGGTTTCAACAGTTCTTCCAGCAAGGCAGCAGGCACTGGACAATCAGGAATCTTGACTGGAGTCACAGGATTGGAAGAGTTATTCTCTCCTTTGAGTTCCTTCCTCTGGTTAAAGGAAAAAAAATCAGAAATACAATTAAGTTTTTCATCAATGTAATTTTTACTACCTAGAAAGAGTCTCCTGTCACAGTACTGGTACATATCTGCATTACAGAGCAGGAATCACAGGCATATTCATGGTAGGTAATTTAGGAGCATTAGCAGAGTATTTTCCAGTACTCTACAACGTGTGTCCTTCCTATTTAAATACCTTCTTCATCTTGCCATGCTTCAAGTCCAACTTCAGTTGCTGGTTCTGCTGCAGCAGTGACTTCATGCTGTTCTTCAGTTCAGTCACTTTGGCCTGCAGCATAAACTTATCCTTCTGAGTCACTGACAGGTCTTCCCTCACCATCTCCAACTCAGTCTTGATATTCTAAATGGGAAGAGAATCAATGAGAGATAGAGAAACATTATAAAAGTTCCATCCAGCTATTGGTTTTAAAATTTTTTTTTTTTTTTCAGTTTTCAGGAGAAAACCATCATTCCATCAGAATCGCCAGTGGCTGCAGATTAAATACCTGCAAGACAACTTGCATCCCTTCTAACTCCTTGTGGCTGCGCTGTTCAGTCATGTCCAACTGCTGCTTAAGGCTTTCAATTTCTCTTTCTTTTCGTTCTACTTCCCACTTGAGGTCTTCCACCTACCAGGGCAGATAAAAAAAGTATCTTTAGAATTATCTACAGGTGTAATCAACCACAAAATCTAAAATATATTCTTACGTCTCATGAACCACTCCTGGTTCTAGGAAAACCTATCAAAACTTCATTAAAAATGCTGAATTAAAGACAAAGTCATACAGTGCAATATCAATAGAGATGAACACAGCCAGTGTTCACTTTTTACCTCTTGGCTTACTAGAGGCTGTTCATTAAGCTTGTCATCCAGGTTCTTATGCAGAAGTTGGAGCTGAGACCTGGCTTCTGCCAGCTCTTGCTGAAACTGTGATACCTCCAGGGAATGTTTTTCATCCTCTGCCCTGCACAGTAGGATCAACAGACACAGCAGTTACTCAATCTGTCCTTTAAAACAAGTACTTCGCTGGGTTAGCCTTGTAAGTGCCATGACAGTGCATGGAACTGGTTAGTTATAGCTTTGACTGAAGACTTTGCCAACACATTCACAGCAAGAGTTAAATCACAAGAAGAGTTTACGAAACAGGTAAGTAAATATTGAAAAAAAAGTTCAAAAATTCCTCGAGCACTGGTAATAGTCCAGTTACAAACAACAGATCATACAGTAAAAAAAAAAAAAAAAAANAAAATCAAAAAAAAAAAAAATCAAAAAAACCCCCTGTCAGCAATTTTGCTTTGTTTTAGGAGGAACAGGGTTAACCTTATATCCATTCTCACGTAGGTCTGACAACTTCTTACAATTTAAGAAAACATCTTCCATACAAGCAAACAAATTGAATTTTAATATATTGTGGAATATAGTCAACAATCAAATTAATCCTCCATGTAGTTTGTCACGGATGTGAAAGAGACAATAATAGGATATATATGAAATGCTAATCCTTACTAGTAACATGAAATAGTACAAGTCTGTGTTGAAAGTAGAAAAAAAGCAGATGGTGAAGGCTAAATGCAGTGCACTTCAGGTCTAACTGAATGATGAAAGGAGAAAAATGCAGACCACAGAAGCATCTCACAGTCAGGCTCTGAACATTCAACATAATCCACTCCAGAGGGGCAAAGCTGAAAACTCACTAATGGATGGCTTTTTTCAGAGATTTTAATTACTGTTCTCTAAGACCTTGTCCAAGAACTTTACTTACTGCAGTTTGTCCACTTCAGCCTGCAGGGCCTGGACAAGCAGTTCTTTGGCGTGGAGCTCCTTCTTGACCTCGCTGAGCTCGAGCATGGCCGCCCTGTGGTGCCGCCGGTTGTGTGCGGCGTCCGCCTTGGCTGCTGCCTCCTGCAGGAAGGAAAGAGGCAGTTTGCCTTGGTTTTATCACGGTAGGTGAGCTAGGCTAAAGCAGTACGAAACCAGCCAGGAAGGAAACCGTGCAGCTGTTACCATTTTCCGTCTAAAACACTTGAGTACTGGTGTCTTTATTGATGCTAATGGCGACTAATAACGATATGTAACTATAATGGAAGAAGCCTGTTTGCCAGACTGCTGCTTCACTGAGAATTTTTGGATGGAGTATCATCACTTCAAGAGGTCTCATGCACTGCAACTCATTGGAACTTTCTGGACAGTCAGTGAGTATGACTAACACAGGGCACAACAGAAAAGACACCCCTGATCTTTCAGCCACTAGTCATCATGACAAAGACCCTGCAAGAAGCAGTCTGTTATAAGGCATGGATTTTGTTTCAAGATGCTTTTAAAATACATTTAAATCATCTTTTAAGTCAATAAAACAAAAGATAAGCCATTACCTGCTTCTGAAGGTCTTTAACTTTTAACTTCTCTTTCTCTAAGGAAGCCTGTAAAGCTTGGATAAGTTGTTGCATTTGCTGATCCTCTTCCTCTTTCCGCTTCAGAACTGCCTGAACCTGTAGCACATCATCACAAAAATAAATGCACGTTTTGCGTGGGCTCACTGGAAGAAGAGGCAATAGAAACACAAGCCAGTGCAGGGATTGCAAAGACAACTTTGTCTCTCTGCTGTTCACTGATCACTCCTTGCACATGATACCCTTTAACCTTAAAGCTGCTCGGTTACATGGCAGCTCATTGCCTACGGTCCCATTTGCTTATCCCCCATGAATAGACTACTAATGGCATAAAAACTGTCCATCTTGATGAACCTGTATGTAACACAGTCTGCATGTTCCATCTACCTAAAGTGATCCACACTTTTCACTGCTGCAAATATTACAGTGCAATTCTGATAATTTGTTTTTCAAAGGCAATAACTCTGTTTAGTGCAAAGCCTCATTCCTGATCTCTGGTTTAGCCCCCCATATTGCTGCTGTTACACAACACACGGGGGACCCAGAGTTGGAGAAAACGCACCAACTTTGTATCACATGAGCTAGTTCCTTTTCTAAGCTGTTACATCAAAAAGTCAAAATACCTGCAGATTCAGCTGTACCAAGTCTGCCTCTCTCTTTGCTAATGCTGTTTCCAGGATATTATTGTGCTCCCGCAAAGCAGCGTTGGACTGACTGAGGCCTGTCAGTTTTCCACGTTCATGCTCCAGTTCAAGGGCCAACTTCTTATTAATTTCTTCCAAACGTTTTATCTTCTTCCTGAAGCCTCTAGATTCCTGAAGCTGCAAAGAAAACCACAAATCAAACAAACATAACCAAATCACTCCAGTCTACTACATAAAAAAGCTGTGACTTAAACTCATTGTTTAACTCACTTGCTTTTCCAGAATGGGATTTGTTTTCTATTTTTTTTTTTTAATGAACATTAAATGTAAGTTCACTTTAATTTTTTTTTTGTGTTGGAAGACTAAAATGCTTGCTAGAAAGCAGAATCCAGGAGTACTGTTTAGGTGCAGATCAAGAGTAGTCAATATAAGTAATTTTTTTGTGTAACTCTTCAGTTGAACACCACCACCCTGCCCTCAAAATCACTGGGGATCCATGACTCCAGACAGTTCCAAAAGCTAATGATTCATGCATCCGCGCTGTCTCATGACCAGACACAGCTGGTATCTAATACACGAACTATTTTTCTCTCTCATCCTTCTTCCCTTTACGACAATGACTCATGAAACCACAGAGCCAGCACAAGGCAGCAGAATTTGCAAGGATCCCCAACATGATGTTTCCTATCTAAGATGCTGATTTCCTGCACTGTTGGAATACAATCACGGTACTAAAATTTCCCCCTGTCTCCCAGGCACTTTATACTCATCTACCAAGCAAATTCATGCAATCACCTCATCCTCAAGTTCCAGCACTTTCTCTCTGTACTCTTCAAGCTCCTGGCTGGTGAGTGAAATCACTTCTTGCAACTCTTTTTCCAGCATCAACTTACTGCTGCTCACAGCTCGCAATTCTGCCTTCAGAGCTTGAATCTTTTCCTAAAGACAAAATGATCACATCTGTGGTTAGTGCATCACCCATCTACAGGATTTTTGCTGTGGTTAAAAGCCCACTTCCCTAGCAAATGTGAAATGAGGTGGTAGTGTTTAATTTAAAGGTCTTGCTCAGAGTTTTCCACCCCTGCATCCAGCTGCTGCTGCTACTGTATTTGATATCTTGCTCCACTGGTCCAAGGAATTGGAGCTTCCCCCAGAAAATTAATTCCTTATCACAGCCATAACATATATAAGTTATGGTTACCTTGAAAAACTTTTAACTCAGAGAGTTAAATGAGAAAAAAGCATAGAATCATAGAATCATAGAATCAGACGGGTTGGAAAGGACCTCAGAGATCATCAAGTCCAACCCTTGATCCAACCCCACTATGGTTACTAGACTATGGCATTAAGTGCCACGTCCAGCCTCGTCTTGAAGTAGTTAAGACTTAGAATTTTGGAAAATCTTCATATACTGATTCTTTAAAAAAAAAAAAAAAGGAAAAACCCCACGAAAAACCCAAACCTAAACCCAAACCAACAATAAAAACTAATCAGGATATCTAGCACAAAGGCTAATGATCCTCTTGAGCCTGGATTACAATTGGTAATCTGAAAAATACAAATAAAATATACCCCCCCCACCAACCAACCCAAAGCCTGCCAAATCACCTCTCTCCAATGTAGTTAAATTCTCAGTGCTCAGAACACTGACACCATGTTATCATCTAGCTTTATATTCCAGATTTTTTCATCACTTCAGGGTAAAATAGTATTTCAAGACTTATATTTAATAATAAGTGTGTCTTTGTACAGCCCCAGGACACCTGCACACCTGAGCAATCTGGTCGTTTCCACCATCAGTAATCTGTGCCCTGAGCTGGCTCAGCTCTGCCTCAGCAGACTCCTTGGCCGTGAGGGACTCCTGGAGCCGCCGGCTCAGGATGCCCACTGCGTTCTCGTAGGCTTTGTGCTTCGCTTTCATCTCCTTCTGAGCACTCGTCAGATCCGACCCCAGACGCTTCATCTTCTGCTTCTGCTCCGTAATGGCCCTGCAGCGAAAGGAAAACAGCAGATAAAACCAAAAACTGCTTGGAAAACAGCACTAAAAGATTCATTTTTTCCACATGGTCCAAAAAAACCCCAATGTTCACTTCTCTCCCTTTGCCCCAGAGTCCCCCCCCTCATCAGAGAAGCCATCAGGTTGGCAAGACAGTACCTTGAAGACTCTTGATAGCATTCTGAGGAAATACTTATGGGTAATTAAAAGGTCTTTGCCAGAGTTATTAAAACGCCAACATGAAGAAATATATTACTATCTCTAAAAATAACACAGAATTTAGAGTAAGAATCCAATCTAATCTATGATTCTTGATGGATATGTCAGATATCAAAAACCCTCTGATCAACAGTGGAAAAAAAAAAAAGAATGATTCTCATTCATGCCAACATTCTGGCCAGTCAAGGCTAAAATTCAGTGAACGGATATACTGATTCTTTAAAAACTGCATGGTGTATGGCAGAGACTGCTGGGTAAAAGCATAAGTGAATCAGAGAAGATGCAACTCCTGTGCAGTGAACAGTCAACACTTTGCCAGGGGTCTGACTGTGTAAACTTCCCAAGGAGAGACTAGGAATAGGAAAAGAGGGATTGCTAGAAAAGTTAATGTGAAATACAAATGCTGTAGTTATTTTGTCTGTGCTACAAGAACACTTACTTTTTTGCTTCTTCTTGCATTTGTTCTACTTGTTGTTTTAATGCCTGATTTGCCTCAGCAAGAGATTCCATTTGTTCCTTATCAAACTGCAAAGACTTAAGAGGAAGGAAAAGAGCACCCATGAGAGTAAGAACAAAAGCACGTTTGCTGTATGTTGGATAATAAACAGTAAGCATGAGATTTCAAAATTACTTTAATCTCTAAACATAAATTGTTCCACAGGTCTCCGTGTTCTTTCCCTTTTATTTCTTCTTTTAACTCTTCCCTCTGAGGGCACCACCATAACATGTATGAACAGAGTTCTAGTTTGGTTTTTGCTCTCAGGTGGAGTTCACTTTTGGACCGAGGAAACTACTTCCACATCACATCTCTATCGCTCCTGTGGTCAAGCAGTCATGTATTTACAGAATTTTGGTAGGTATAAGCTCAAATGTCTAGAGAATATTAAACATGTAACCAAGAACCTTATCTTGCAGGTTATCATTATGCTTGTTTCTAAAGTTAATAGAAGTAACACTCTCCAAGTCCAAAGCTTTACACCTTCCATACCTGCAGGCGTGTTTCCATATCATCTCGTTCTCTTTGCACTGACTGAAGATGATTCTCTATTTCCACCATCTGCTGGTGAACCTGAGATACTTCCTTCTGGAGCTTCGAATGCTCAGATTCGAGCGACTGTTTTTCAACCTGAATTTTCAGCATCTCTTTTTTGATGTCTTTCAGTTCCGAGTCCAGGCGCTTCTTTGTAGCCTTCAGTTCGCTGATCAGCTGGTCCTTGGAACTCGCATCTCTTCGATAAGCCTCCACCATCACCTTGGGCACAGGAGTTACAAGAGGACAATGTCACCTCTGTTACAGCCGTACAGATTTATGACAAATTCAGTGGAAAGTATTTACTGATATTCTCTTAGTTTGGGGGAGGTGTGCCATACAAACCAGCATCACATTCTGTAACCTACTTACTCTGGTTCAAAGACTTTGTGTAAGCTCAGATATCAACTAACACTATGCACTAGAGTTCATTACAAAACCCCACCTCTGAGTGTTCACAGCAGTATGGGACACTCTTCTTCACAGTCTTTATGGAACTGCACTAATTATGTGCCATTTTTAATAACTAAACTAATTGTAAAAAATTACCCATCCCATGCACACCACTAATAACTTTTGCCATGAGAAGAGGGCTTAACTGTGACTGACAGTTTAAACAGCCTTCCCAAACTCAAACCTAACAAGCTAAACCAAACTTTGGCACTAGTTTAATAAGCAATCAAGCAGTAAATTAATGATGCCACCCTATAAAAGACATATATATGTGCAACACTAATGATATACAAATTTTAAATGAGTGTTTCAAAACTGTGCAAATTCAGAATAAAATTTTAAAGAAAGCACTTAATTTCCATCTAATTACTGAAGCAACTATCACTTTTCAATGCTGCAAGGCAATGACAACACTTGAAGATTTTCATGAGTGCTTTTGCAAAAGCAAACCTAATCAACAAACTAGAGAGAGATTTTCTATGGTGGATCATTTGGCAAACTCCCAGAAGTCCTATCAAAACATGAACTGGTTGGTGGATCAGCTTTTACGTTAGTTACAGATAAAAGTTCAACTGTAAATTATACAGTTTATTTCAATGTCACATAGTTCTGTGATAAAGAATAGATTCAAACATTCTCACACTCCCCCAGAAGTACATGCCTTCACTGTGAAAAGAAGTATATTCCTTGGTTTTCTGTCTCTGAAATCTCTTTGCTTTTGCTTACCTTCTGCTGCAGGAACTGTTCCTTCACTTTTTGAACCTGTTTTTTGAGATTGGCATTTTCTTGCTGCAGATTTTCCACCTGCAAACAGGGAAGAAAAGCAAACATTGATTTACATGCCAAATGTCATATTCTACGGGACTTCTTCAGTGACAGGATCTGTGACTTGTACAACTGTCTAATCTAACAAGGATCCTGTTTCTGACTAAAGTGTCTTGGTGGTCAATAACACAGCATTTTATACAGAAATACATTCACACAGGTCACCACACAGTGAGCCTTGTCAACCTCAGGAATGCACAAGGTCCCCTTATCCCTTACAGTTTTAGTACATGTCATTAGTGTACACATGTTGTATCTGAATGGCATCTGTTCACACATTCATGATCAAATGAAGAAACCAGTTGGTTCTTTGAAGGAAAAAAACCATGTTAAATATGCTTGCATAGTTTTTCAATAATTCCATTCGTAATATTATCAAATCCCATTATTATCTTCAAAAGAAAATTCTAAAGATTACCAGGAACTCATCACTACCAGTATTCAATAAGAAAGTTCTTCCTAGGAAGCTTGGATGCTCTAAAAGATACAGAGCATTCACAACTACAAAACTAAAGTGTGAACAGAAGACTCACCACAATTTAAAGCAGACAGAAAAAGAATACAGATATGCTTTAGGCTTGTCCTTGTTCAATGACTAGAAAAAAAGCCTTGGTTGGCTTTGCAAAAACAAGCCCTGGTATATTATTTCAAGAGAAGAGGCACAATTAAATGTGACCAAATCACTGCAAAGAAAACATGTTTGGCCCACAGTGCCACAGAAGAAGGGAACACTAAAAAATTACTTCCCAAAGTGTCATCTGTGCTCAACATTCTTGTGTCTTCAAACTGATAAATTTCAGAAAAATGATGGCTCTTGAAAACAGATGAAATAAGACTGATTAACCTCAGCTTCCCATCCCATACTACACAAATGCACAAGCACATAGAGATATCAAGGGATATTAAACCCTAAGGTCACCACTGATGTAACAGGATGCCAAGTGTCACTCTGCAAACAAGGACAATGATAGAACTGATTAAAATATTCCCCTTAGCTGAACCCACAACTACGCAGGCACACAAACTCACGCGTACCAATCTCCTCTCACGTAACTGGCTCTACGCTGTGTCTGTGCCAATCCTTCCCTGCAACAGCTACTTTAAATAAGGTACTTTTAGTGCTGCATTACCTGGCTTGTCCTGACTGCCATTTCTTGCTTCAGTTGTTCCAAGATTTGCGATGTGGCTTCTGTATCTTCTCCAAGGCGCGTGGCTCCTTCGTCCAGCTGCTCTTTACTTGCCTTTGCTGCCTGCAGAGCTACTTCCAAGACAATCTTCTCATTCTGCAAATACTGGATCGTGTCATCTTTAGAAGTGGCATCACTTTGGAACTCCTCTAATCGGGCCTTCAGTTGCTCGTACTGTGTTTGCAGGTCATCCAGGGACTGCTCTTTGGTGTGCAGTGTCTCTTGGGTGAGAGTCAGTTGCTTCATTAGTTCCAGGTGTTCTTGCTGTAAAGATTCAAGCTGCAGATCTCGCTGGTGCAAAGTCAACTTGACCTGAGAAGAAGTATTTTAAGGTTACATTAATACAAAGCAAAGGTTATCTTTGCAAATGCACTCCAATCAAAGTCAAGTATTTTAATTAATATTTTAGCTTCTATGAGAAAATAGCAGGAGATGAAAATATTTTTTAACTTTTCTAGGCCCTTCTATTTTCTCTATTAATTGCACTGATTGCCTTCTGCAGCATCTGTTATCTTACAGCCTAAGCAATGACCAGAAGGACAAACCAAATACATTCGTAATATTCACTGTTTTCTAAATTTTTAGTTGAAAGATGTGTCCACAGTAGATATTCAGGTAAATTCAGCATTATTAATGATAATACTGTATCATTACATGGAGTGTTATACTGAGCTGTCACCTACTTCATCTCATTCCAGCCCCTGATGTGCTGCCTACGTTACAAGGTTGAAGCAGGAGTCTGTAGGGAAGTGCAGATTTATCATGCCCTAAGGGTGAATAGTGATATCCTGTCTGCCTAACAACTTTGAACATGGGGCTATGGTTCTTGTCTATACTTACAATAATCACATACTGAATTCACTAAAAAAACCAGCATCTGCATGACAGTAGTTCTGAAATTTAAAAAAGGTACTGTTACTGAAGATGGTTGGGGGAAAAAGAAGAAAAAAAAAAAAAAGGTCTTTTCACCTAAACCAGAGTGAATTCAATATGGACTTCATTTTTGCAGCAATCATTCAGGTTTTAAAAAGAAGTTTATAGCTCAGTATCCATTGTTTTTTTCAGCCAAACAAGTATTTCCCTTGAAACCCTTGGTAAGTTGATTAACAACAGTCTACCTGTCCCAGTTCTTGTTCCAATGCTGCTGCAGAATCAGCCATTTTCTGAAGCTGCTCTTTCTCATCCTCAAACTCCTCTAGTTTTCTCTGCAAGTCTTCTTCCACCATGGTTTTAGCCTCCTGGATCTGCATGAAGGCAGCTTCTTGGTCTAACATGTCAGCCTGCACAGAAAAAGCAAGGAATCAACTTCTACAGTTTCAATGGAGGGGTAAGAGTGGGAAAAAGAAAAAAACTATAGGAAAAGGAAAAAGAAAATGGTCAAGAAAATTCGCAGAGGAAAGACAGAAGCACAGATAATTCTGCTGTCTGCCTTACACACCTGTATGCTCTTACTGCAGTCACCCATTCATATTCTTAAGACACCTCACAATAACAGTGAATGTCTTGCATATTTGTGACAATCTGAATTACTATTAAATAACACCATGTCCTTTCTCAACTGATGAAACAAGACTTGAACAAAAAATTAATTATTTTAATTATACTCAAAATATTATATGTTTTTATAAGGCAGCATTTGAACCAGTTCATAAAAATTCTATGTTACTTTGTTGGAATAGCCTTGAGTTTGCAAAACATAAATACACAACCTAGACAGAACATAATTCAGGAAAACCATCTACAATCATACCTCAATATTTTGTAGCTGTGCTGCAATGCGTTCCTTTTCTTTAATGGATCTATGCTGGGTTTCAGTCAGCTGCTGAGACAGCGTCACATTCTCTAGTTTGAGATGTTCCAACATACCTGCTTGAGTCATTTGCCCAGCCTAAAGGAAGGAAAAAAAGCCACAGAGTAATACCAACAGTCAAAATTTGGCCAACAAATTCAACGATTTCAGAGTTTCAGAGGAAAAAAAAAAAAAAAAAAAAAAAAAAGAAAAAAAATCACATGAATCCATGTATACCTTATTTACCTTATTTCAGGCACTTTTCATCCACAAAGGTAAGTGCTTTGGTTAAATCTATGCCTCACCATTAATGTGAACTAACACCTCAGGATGAAAAACAAAACACAACCCAGCCCGTTCTCTTGCCACCTGAAGAACACACATTAATCCCCAGCCTGTGCTGACCCCGGGGCTGCCCCAAGCCAGGTGCAGCACCTCGCCCTTGGCTTCCTTGAACCTCAGGAGGATCCCACGGGCCCACTTCTCGAGCTTGTCCAGGTCCCCCTGGATGGCATCCTGTCCCTCAGGTGTGTCAACAGCACCACTCAGCTTGTTGTCACCTGCAAACTCACTNAATCCCCAGCCTGTGCTGACCCCGGGGCTGCCCCAAGCCAGGTGCAGCACCTCGCCCTTGGCTTCCTTGAACCTCAGGAGGATCCCACGGGCCCACTTCTCGAGCTTGTCCAGGTCCCCCTGGATGGCATCCTGTCCCTCAGGTGTGTCAACAGCACCACTCAGCTTGTTGTCACCTGCAAACTCACTGAGGGTGCACTCGATCCCACCCTGGTCCCACTGCAGACCCTGAGGGGCACCAATGTCCATCGGGACACGGAGCTGTTGATCACTACCCTCTGGATGTGACTGTCCAGCCAATTCCTTATCCACCAACACTGAATCCATGTCTCTCCAATGCAGAGAGAAGGATGCTGTGGGGGACCACGTCAGAGGCTTTACAGAGGTCTGGGCAGATGACACCCACAGCCCTTCCCTTGCCCTGGTGCAGTCAGCCCAATGCAGAAGGCCACCAGGTTGTCCTCTGCATAAAAACACAGAAAAGAACAGATCCTCAGTTCTCCACGTGCAAGTAAATCACAATACCTGGATATTGGCCATCTCACCCTGCAGCCTGACCCGGGCCTCCTGTGCCAGAACAAGCTGCTGCTGGTACCACTGGCGCACATTTTGGAGGGATGTGATTTCTGTTTCAGATGCCTTTAGCTTGTTGGTCAGTGTGGTCCGTTCCAACTGCACCTTCTGAAGCTGGTTCTGTAAGGAAGCCAACTGCTGCCGCAGATCATGAACTGGAGAAACAAAAACAAAGAACCTGGACTAGACCATCCACTGCTCTATTTTCCTGCACAAATTTCCAAGGATTACTGCTATGTTCACAGCTTCTTTTTTTACCTTTCTTGTTAAATAAAGCATATATGCCTAATTACATGAAGACTGGCTTTTCCTGCAAAAGTGCTAGAACCTGAAGCATCAGGTCATAAGCAGAATGAAATTAAACTAAATGAATCACTTCTGTAAGCATTCATTGTTCCTCAGAGGCAGAAAATATGAACTAATTAAACATCAGGAAGTAGGTGTCCTGTAGAGTCATCCTTACAAATCACTATTTGTACAATTTTCAAATAAAACAATTAGGGCACTGGACTAAATATTTATGCCTCCAAGCTGGCAGTGACAGTTTGCAAACTGTGGCACATCTGTGACACAAAATAAAAGACAATCATCTTAAAATTCATACCATTTTATTAGTATGACATCAATTAAAAACGACTTAAAATTTCTTCCTCTTCCTGGACTTCAGAATTATGTTGAAAGAAAATGATTTATGGAATAACAAATTTTAAAGATTGACCTTTACATCATCCCACCTGTGCTGTCTCTGGTGAGAACATTTTTTTGCATATCTTCAACCTTCTGCAGGAGTCTTTGGTACTGCTCCTCTGCTAACTGCAAATCATTATTTGAAGAAGCTAAACTAGCATTCTTTGCTTCCAAGGCATTTTGCAGGTCAGCCATGGCTCGTTCCAGATCCCAGCAAGACTGCTTTAATGTGGCCACTTCTGAGCTCAGAGATTCCTGCTTCTGCTGGCTGGTTTGGCTGTGCTCCATCTGTGCCTGAAGCTTCATGTTCAAAGCTGCAAGCTGGGCTTGTAGCTCAGTCTTCTCTTTGAGAGCCTGAATGTGTCCAGAAAAATCAAAACAGAGAAGTCTTAAGACAAAATACACTAATGGCTGACTAAAAAAGATGCTAAGGCAAAGACCACTTGCTTGTAAGAAATTCTTTTTTAAAAGTGACCTCTCACCTATCAGATATTTCAAATGCGTGAAAAGTCAAGCCTGGCATCCAGCCAGGGTCAGCCCACCACAGCATCCTTGTGAAGTACCTTATTGAACAAGGTTTTTACAAAACACAATTCCACAAGTAATGAGGAGGAGACTCTCGAAAATTAATTTGAAATATGTGATTTGTTAAACACAGAATTTCAAATTCATTTTCTACCTGATTAGCTTCTAGTGAGAGTGCCTCTAGTTGCCCTTCAAGTCTCATCTTCTCCTTCAGAACCTGCAGCATTTCATCATGAGTTCCTGCGACAGAGCTTTCCATAGAAACACTGGAGACAGAGACATCACATACACAGTGACAGGGTTAGAATACAACACTCATCTGGTCAAAGAAGTTAAACTGAAATTAAAACTGTGTGTGACCTAGCCTGTAGGACATTTTTTCTGGCTTTATGATAGATCCAGAAGACAGTGTAACAACCTTAGTTACAAAGAGATAAAAAAATTATATTCATGCTAAGGTTTTATACTTTAGTCTCCTGTATTTGCAGCAACTAGAATCTAGTGTATTTGTTTTTTAGAAATGCAGTGGTTGACTTCATTATATTCTATATCTGCATATCCCATTTTAAGCAGACAGGTGGACATACTTCCACAATTACTGTCCACAACTGTCTGCTTCAAGGTGCCCAAAAAATACCAACAGTTACTGCAAAAGAAGGAAGAACAGCTATATGGTGTAAGGGATTCCTTATGCTCATTCCCTACTGTACAGCCAAGGCATCTAGAGAAAAAGATCTTTTTTCATTACCCCAAGAAATAAGTCTATGCCAGAATAATCACTGACAAGTTATTGTACACTTTAACTTCTCTGGGCATTACACTTTATTCTAACAAAGTTGGGGGGAGTAATTTCAAAATTAGGATGTATAAAACATGCATCTGCAGACACTGAAGTGAGCCTTCAGATTCTTCTAGAATCTGTACGTTAACAACAGATTTGATCACAGTGGAAGTTAAAACTGGATCCAAATTTAGTAGAAGGTAAGAGTAACAGGCCTCCTATTCTAAGGAAGTGTAATGCCTAACTAGGGCCTCACTGGGGTCACTCTTACCTGCTAGAAATACTGTCCCTCCTGCTCCGTACTTCCCCATTAACTTCTTGCTCTTGGGCCTGATGCTCCACTGCTGCCGCCTGCAGCACCTCACTGATGGAAGGAAACTGCCCCATGGCTTCAGGATGGATCTTCTGGCCATTTATTGTATACGGAGTATCCTGTTTGCTTTCTGAGTTCTGTAAACTGCTGTACAGCCCTTTCCCTGACACGCTGCTGTAGGTAGAGCTGTCACTCTCATTTCCATCCAGCCTCATTCCCACTTCACTCCCATCCATCTCTGAAATGCTGTCTCCTGCCAAGGAGGAACTCTCTATTCGATCGTCCATGTCAGAGGGCAGACTAATCTCAGAAACAAGTGATGTTGGACCACTTCGGCTTTGCTTCAGAGTCCCACCAGATAAATCAGTAAAATTCCCAGTAGTGTTTCTAGTGTCTGAATCTTCAGTTCTGTAGTCAGCCAGGGACCGGATCTTACTGGACTTAGATTTTGAACTTTTTCTCTCTTTTGAGGATGCTGGAAGTCCCAGGCTACCCAGTTTTGGCCCCCTGGGGACACTGGTCCGCAAAAAGGAGTATTCCTTTGTCATTGCTACAGTGCTAGCTCTCGGCAGGATCTCTGGATTTAACATCAGCTCAGGGTCCAGGGTGCTGGAGGGCCGGTTTTTGGATGTGGACTGACTCGACTAAAAGAAGCAAAGAGGCAACAATAAATTCCAGAATGTTAACTTTGAATTAGCATCAAAGCCTTATTTTGCTCTAACTTAAGATGTAAATCTCTTACACTTCTACACTGATATTAGATATACAGGTCCTTTTGTAAACAAGGTAAATTATACCAGCAATCAACCCTATCAAGGTTATGTATATCATGTTGAAAATGTTCAAGGTGGACTCCAAAAGCTAACTGAAAAATACAGGCAAATTTGAACATTTATGTAATTTAAGTTTTGTGTTTGGTTTTGTTCCCCATATTTTAAGTAGCACAAAATGGTATGTTACTGATGAGGTAAGAGAACCAAATTTTGTCAAGAAGAAAAAAACCTGCTTTCTCACATTCGAGAAAACCACTGAATGTTTTCATTCAAAGCACAGAAATGGTAAAGTTTTCAAGCTTCTCCACAAAACATGGAATTTAGAAGATCTGTTGAGTGGTACTCACTCTTTCTTGATGCCTCTTCACTCTGTATTGTTTGAGCTGTTCCTCTAGACGCCTTCTTGCCTGAAGTCTGATTTGTTCTTCTTTCTCCAATGGCAGTGAAGACTCTACTGAGCCTGTAAGTGAAAGGTTTCTTTACAGTCAAACAGAAAATGCCAGCACAGGCAAGTGTGATGCAAAAGGTAAAAGCCCCTTCTACCATCAGCAACATGCTTCATGCTTAAGCGAGGAAAGAAAGGAAAGCCCACTGACATGCACTTCAAACTACCCCCTTCAAATATAGCCTTGTGTAAGCATTGATAAAGCTTGTGGACTTCCACTGCTCAGTTTGCAAAGGCTGTAGTTTCTCCACATATATAAGACAAGAGTTTATACAGCAAGAAAAAAAATATTGCTGTCATTTAATCTCCCCTAGCCTGCATTTCTGACAGTACTAAAATTATAAAACTAAGCAAGACCACTCATTCCCTACAAGTCAGGGAAGGATGTTCCACAGATACAGTTGCTTACCTTTGGTTAACTCACATTAAATCTTTCCCATACTAAGGCTTTCTGAAAACACTATTTCAGAAAACACCCACAGCATTAGACACCTTATTATAAAGGCTTCCCCTTCACTCCTCTTCCCTCTTTACTACTTAGCTTAAAAATCACCTGTTTCTGCTGTTCTGTTTGGTTTTTGTTTTTTAAATGTCACCTGTTACTCCTAACAATCAGAAAGATTAGAAAAGCTTCAGCCCCGGAAAGCGTGAGTTCCCCTCAGCGTAAGAGCCTTTTTTAAATGGTAAGGCACATGCCTTAGCTGCAGCAGAGGGTGGTTTACTGAAAGAAAACAAACTGTAGTTCTAAGTAAAAGCTTACTGCAAAAATGAAGTTTAGTTCAAGCTTAAATGATGTTACAGGAGTCTAGAGCCAGGCTCAGAGTAAAAAGCTTTATGCAGCAAGAGAAAGCAGGGGCACCATCGTAAACGGATGCTTACACAATTCAGTTTCTTGCATGGGAAGACTTAGTTTGAGAGACTGCAAAGCTTCTTTTCTAAGAACTATGCCCTCAGCACTAGTTCCCTGAGACTTCCTTAGGCTGTCATGGAAACCAGTCACACCTGGGGATGACTCTTCACCCTGCTCACAGTTGGTGGGGTCAAAAGACACAGGAGAGTCAGGAAAGAGTGACTCTGGCCCATTCTGGCAGGTGTCCACTTTGCTGTCGATCTCCAGACTTCCCTCCTCATTTGGCACTTCATTGATTTTCTTACTGGTAGCTGGAAAAGAAAGTTCTGTTGAGCTACACCTTAAGCCACCCCATCTATCGCCACATCTCCACCCAAATACAATGCTACTGCTACTGCCTTTAAACAGCAAGAACATGGAAATCGCTACTGACTGCAACTGGCAGGAGAATTTTATAAAGGACTTCTAGTTCTTTATTTAGAAAGACCAGAACAAGTGCCTTTCACTGCTTTACCATGCTGCCTTCAATCAAGACCTCAAAAGTGATCATACAAAATGTCTTCAAAACTTCACACAGGTTTTTAAATCATGTTAGGTTTAGAAGAATGAAACACTGAGTGTAAGAAACTCTGAGGGGCAACCTACTACAAATCAGACTCAGCAACTGAAGGCTTGTGCTGAACGATTCAGCTATTTGATATTCTGCTGGGCACTGGGGAGAAAGCATCCACCATCCTGAGTTCCAGCCTGGGCCAAGCAGTTTTTCAATTTTAAACTGAGTTTACATTTTTTCAAATGGGATGCCTTCATCAAAAATACAGCAGCAAAGCTCACAGGGATCAAAATAATAGATCTACCGATTAAAATCTTTAATTAAAATTAAAATCTACCAATTAAAATGCAATTCAAGAACCGCTTAAACACCAATTTTATTCCCACTTATTAATATTAGATTTTTCTTTTCCATCAGGAAAAAAATGCATATTCAAAACCAGTTAAACATTTCACAGGTTTATACTTTGGATTTCTCACACATTTCTACTTTGCTTGGCTGGTGACTACTTACACTTATGAACCTGCTGTCACAAAAAAACTGTGTATCTAAATTAATTACTACAGATCTCCAATGAGCAGAGTAATGAAATAGCCACTGCCTTTCTATTCATTCCCACACTACGTGTCACTGCAGTAACTGGAACTCAACGGAATAACATGTAAGATTCCATTATTTTTTCAAAAAGATGTCTGAAAATATTTGACTTATGATCACAAAGTATTTGCAAGTGCAAAAATCAAGTTTTCTCTTCCCATTTTTTCCCCTCTTCTCAGAGCTACAGACTTGAATAAGCAGTTTGTATTTTTTTAAAGTCTGCTCAAGGAAGATATGAGGGGAAAGAAAGAACTCAAACTAGAACTGAGAAACATATCCTCCCAAAACAAAGTGTTTCTAAGAAGATGTCCTGCAGCCAGGCAGTTGATTACAAAGATTCACTAAAAGCTGAATTACTGATTTAGACTAGCCCACTAACATATTGGTATTAAAATTTTCTGCCCATATAATAAATCACTGCAAAATTCTGAAAGCAAAACCACCACTAAAAAATAAAGCTATTATCAATCAATCAATCACATATGTGGAGAACATTGAAGTGCCCCCTGAAATTAAATGAGCCATGTGGAAAAAAGTACAGGTAGGGGGGTAGGGCCTTTTCATTGTTTTCCCTTTCCTTACTGAAGAAAGCAAAAGGTTTCCTTTGAAGTGCAGTCAAATTTCACTGCAGAGTAATTTGAAGAGGAAAAGACAAATTGCCACCCCTGAGCATTTGTTCCCACCTCTGCAGTGCCTCCTCCTCCCTCAAGCAGCACAGCTGGTTGTACAGTGACCCAGCACAGAGGGAACTGAATGAGGAAACCCAGTGTGGGTAAAAAGAAAAAGCTTTCAGTCTTGGGCTGCCAAAACCCAGAAACGCTCTAAGATTTGAATCAAAACACTTTTGAGTATCTTATTTTTCCACGCACACAACATTTCCAGGCCACTGTAGCCTGAATCAGTTCTCTGATTTAGATCATCATGTCACAAAAACACTTACAGGCACAGTGGAAAATGTACGTAAAGGAGGTCAGAGGACAAGACTGCTTAGTAATGACTAACATTTTAAAACTAAAAGATTGTCAAAACCAAATTCGAAATAGAGGTCAGTGGTAAGAATAGCCACAAGAAACCAAAAATAAGAGGATAGCTCACACACTCAAATATTGTTTCTGCCCATGTCTCAGAAACTGCAGCTAGTGCTGCATCTGGTTTACTCTTTATTTACATTTTTTTCTTCACTACTGTCAGTGGCATACATATACAAAAGAGATGCTGGAGCAAAATTCTGGAGGAATCGTTTCCTGGCAACTTCCTGAGGCCACGAGACACTCAGAATCTAAACACTACTTGAACTAAAGTAATTTAATTGCAGTAGAGTCAATACAGCTGCAGTCTTTTTAGAGCAGCAGAGATGCAATTAGAATAAAAACAGTAGGAAGACACACTACCTATTTGCAAGCCACAATTCAGTTGTCCAATACAGGAGAAAGCAGGAACACGTGACCTCCAACTTCATAAAAGATGAATGAATCATCACATAGCTACACTCTGCCAGTCTGAAAATGGGCAGTGTAAGAAAGGTAAACAAAGTCTCAGGCCTCCTCTCTCGCCTGGGACTGGGTGACAAACCTGTGGTACGAGAAGGCTGCAACCTGCTCACGTCACCTCCCTTCACACAAGGAACCTTTTGTGTATCTACACAGCCACAACACCCCTGCACCCACCACCCCCACGCCCTCATCACCAGCACCTCCTCACACACCGGCCGGTGAAACACGGAGACTGCAACTCATCCCAAGGAAAACGTCTTCACAATGAAAGCACCTGAACACTGGAACGGGTAGAGAGGCTCTTGAACCTCCCTCTGCAGAGACTTCCAGAATTCAACAGGACAAGGCCCTGAGCAACCTCATCTTGCTCCAGAACCAGGTCTGCTCTGTGCCTGAGGCTGGACTAGACAACCCACAGAGCTCCCTTCCAACTCGCTTGAGTCCATAATCTACTCAGATCAGTGGTCTCTCAAATTTCTCGTTAACAGCTGCATGATTATTTTATTATAGAGCTTGTCTACATTTAAAAATTATTTCGAGATAATTTGGAGAGTACATGCCAGCATCTCGCTTCCATAAAGGACAGTTTAGGGAGACTTTTAAAGTACAATTTAGTTTTTGCCTAAGCAATTTAATTTATTAAGAAAATTTCTTTTGCCAGAATAAGTTACTCCAGCCATGAGCTTCCTCCATAACGATCATTTCAGAACTGATGGTTCTAGATAATTCCAGGTGTTTTGGAAACACTATCAGAAGACAGAGTAACACCCGGAACAACAAATACTCAACTGACAGCAAACAGTACTTAAGTTAATAGCTGGGTTTTGCTTTCAAAAGAAAAAGTTCTACAACAAAAACCAATTTTCCTCATATACAGAGCCTTCACCAAACTCACTTAAAACTGCTGCACAAGAAATTCCTGACCTCAAGGGAAAAAGTCCTTCAGCATCACCTGAACAATAAAATGTGATTGTATAAAAGCCTGGGTTAGTCTAGGAAATTATTTGGTGCATATGAAATAACTTACTGTTAAGTTCATCTGTAGTAACTGGCTGTGACTGGGCTTTACAATCCAAAAGTCCTTCAGAGCTGCCAGGAGCCCCATTACTGCTCCTGTTCTCCAGGTGAACATCCTGCTGGATAGATGAGGAGTCCATTGTAAAAACGATCCAGATCCCTGGAAAGTTTTTCTTCTGAGTAATTAGCCACCAAGGGAACTACCAAGTCCTGTTTCTCTCCATCAGCAACAACAGCATCAAGGTGTTCCACGGGAGCACAGTGCAGGGCTGTACAGCTGTTGGTGTGCAGCAGGCAGCTGCTAACCCCACATCAGGAGAGCAGCCTGCAGCCAAAGTTGTAATCACCAAGGACCTGCATCCTCTAGAAAAAAAAATTACAAACATTTATTAGAGCTTTGAAAATATGAGATAAAAATAAAGCAGTGCCCACAGATTGCTCTCCAGCTCAGCTTGGACACACGGAACCAGGACACGGGGCAATAACAGAGCCAATGAAATACAACCAAGAATCCAGCTTTGGGGATAAAAAGTGATCCGTTTAACAGGTTTTTTAAGCTCACTTTTTTTTTTAGTAGCATTGATACACTGCATAACAATGCAAGAAGATAATATTTAGCAGGACAGCTCATTTGAGATCACTCTCTCTTTTAATGGAAATGCCTCTTTGGCCTCTGCTTTAAGAAGCAAGCCAGTATTCAGAGCAGCTCTGTATATGACAGTCTGGACTTTCATATATTTCATTTTAAGGACCTACTCCCACTTAAGTTCAGCTAGAATGCAGTAAAGAATTCAGAGTGTTTTAAAAATTAAATTACATCATTACTGTTTACTTGGCTGCAGAATGATGAGTATGTATCACTGCACAGAACCTGAACTACTCATTACAGCACACAGTGGCAGTCAGAACGTGGGCTGGGCTGCAGTTCAACACTGCCTTCTCCTATGACCACTCAAGAGGAGCATTTCCAAACACAGGTTATAGAATTTTCTATATATTGTCTAGGTATTAAAATCTAACCCATGGGTAAAGATCCAGCCAACTGACAAAATCTGACAGAAACTGTTGTATTGTACATAGTCCCTTCAAGTATTTAAATTTTGTTCAAATAGTTACTGACAGATGAGTTCAGATTACAAAATGTTATGGTTCTTAATTACTAAAGAAATGTAAGAAATCCCCGGTTAAAAAGAGTGAAAAAAAAGAGGGAGTTGTGGGGAGAATGTCAAGTCAGGAATATTTTGATTGCATTTTTACATGAACACAAACATTTTGAGCAACATTCCTTCCATATTTCCAGAGAGTACTTGTGTAACTGCTACTGTGCTACCCTGCCCTGGTCACCCAGCAGCAACACCAACATCTCCAAAACGTTACTGAAGCTGCAAACAGCTCGGGGACACAGGAAAACATGGTGATGTAGGTGAGCAGTGAAGGAGCCAGAAACCTGGACGGTATTTCCAAAGGAGAAACCTCCACGAACAGAAAAAGATTTAATACCTTCACTGTGATTTGTTATTGATTTTTAAATATTTTCAGTATAATAAATCTTACAATAAAACTTCTAGAAGAACTGCCATTGTACAGCAAATAGATACTACATGACAGGTCACCAAGAGGAATTACAGACAAAAGGCACGCAGGATTTTGACTGCTCGCACCTTGGGAAAACCCCAACAGCACGAGACAGTTTGTTACCCCTGTCATAAAACACGTTTTAATAACCGGACGATGGAGAACAGCTTTCTCCTGTACATCCCACTCCCGGAATCAAAGGCTCGAGTACTCCGGTTTCACAGTCCTTTTGTATCCCCGTGCTGCGCACAGACAGACACACACTCACAGATGCAGGCACGCCAACCTCCGGGGGTGGAAGCCGTAGGAAACCCACCGATTTTGCTCAAAACCCCACAAACCGTGAGGACAGCGGGTCTCGGTCACGGCCCGGGCGGACGCCCCGGGGGTGCCCGGCGGGGGCAGCGGGAGGCCCGGGGCCCGCAGCGCCCGGAGCCGGGCCGGCGGCTCC
>VXAY01003293.1:1219380-1255695 GCA_013399855.1 Oxyruncus cristatus | reverse complement strand
GCGGGGCCGGGGGCGGCTGCGGATCCCCCTCGGCCCCTGGCCCTCGGCGGCGGGGTTTGGGGTGTAGGGCTGGCCGGTGACTCGCCTCGGAGTCCGAAAGGCACCGGGAGACAGGATGCTCCGGGAGTGTGACTCCGGGTCACCCTCTCCGCATCGATACAGCCGGACCCGAAATCCGGTGCAAGACCCGTGGGAACCGATAGAACAGCGTCTCCAGCCGAAATGAGAGCAGCCCCCAAGGCACCCCGACCACGGGAGTGCCTGGCATAAGGAGTCCAAACAAACCACCTCGTGCTATATTAGAGTCCCACGCCCTCCACTCTAGTGCACTTCGGCTGTAGTTCGGGGAGCAGGCAAACAGTGCCAGTGACAGGTACAGATCCCAGGGCAGGGATCCTGGCAGAGAAGGGAGCCACTGGGTGAGGGCGATGGAAAGGCAGACGAGGACACACAGAGCACCCCAAAACTAGGGGCAGCTACAGAGCAAACAGTCCCTGAGCTTTAGGGAGGGGGAGCAGTCCTGGTCCCACTGAAGTGAAAGGGACTTTTCCTATGGATCGTGGTAGGACCAAGGTTTGACACTTCTGGTGGAGATTCTCAGATCTATAAAACATGAGCCACTACAGTATAAGAAAATTATGTTCCATACATTTATGTCTTTCATTACATATATATATGCATATACATACATATATATATAAAAAGGTGTGGGTTGCTTTCCCTGGTGAGAAACAGCATTATAATTCTGCCTGATAAACCACAGCACATACACACAGCAATGGCAGTGGTTGAAATGATGTTTTATCTCACTCTGATATCCTAGTGAAGACAGCTATGGTGAGAACTTAATTAAGCCACATTTCTGGCACTGTAATACTAAGTATTAACTTTACCAAGATCTATTGAATTGTATGGTTGTGGGGTTTTGTCTTTAGTTTCTCTTTTAAGTCAGAATTCATATGCAGAACCTGCAAGCTTACCCTCATCTAGCTGCATACCTCTCTTATTAAACTACATAACTTCCTTGCTTCCCTGAATTATTGCATCCTTCCTGTGCTGTTCCTGTTCTAACTTTGCTTGTACAGTCATGAGGAGCAAGTACTGGCTGTGTGCTATGCCTTTGGGCATGAGAGGCAATGGTGGGACACTGAATGCATCAGCAAGCTTGATTTTTCTTTTTTTTTTCTGTGTTTCCTAGTCAACTTCTGATTTTCTCTAACTCTGAAATATAGAGTGTTTGATTTCCCACCAGGCAGTATCTGAACTAAAGTATTGACCAACAGCACTACAGAAAAGACACTGCCTCCTTAATGAAGAAGCAGCAGCCTCCTGCCTACTTTCCTGACTTGACTTCTTGCTGTGTCAATTATTCTTTTGATCACATGTTGTTTATAGGCTCTTAACATTACTGGCCAATTTCTTTTGCAGAATGAAACAAGCATTTTCTATTGCTTTTCTCCTAAATGTGACAGGGAACTCTGTCTGTCCAAATAGATGTGCATGTACATCCCCTGCTCCCTGTTTTTGTTATTTTTTCGGAGTAAGTTGCACTTGCTTTTCACTCATCAAGGACTGCACTATGCTGTGTAGGCTTCACTTTTTTTATCTCTTTTGGCTACACTGATAGTGTTGCTATGCTAGTAAAAAAATACACATCCCACTCTAAGTTAGTGGCTCAAATGTAGTTCAATTTAGCATTGAAAAAAGGTATCAAAAAGATTTATGAGAAATTATTTGTCTCCTGGTTTAGAGTTAACAATATAAAAACATAACAGAAACTCCCTTGGCAAGGGCAAAGTCTGCGTGAGGTGCAGGGAACTGAATTGTTCTTTTCATCCAGGAAGGTGGTCTCTGCCAGTTGGAGCTGAGAAACTTTGGGATGCTGTGAGGTAGCGTGGATGTTTGAAACATGTTTTGTGGCAAACTAGAGCTGTCTGGAATCCTTCACTGAGCACTACAGCAATTTAAAAGTAGGAGTTAGATCAAATGAAAGACAATTTGAGGATAAGGTGAATGATGTTTCCTCCCGCGTGTCTGTATCAGATGATGGAACAAGATGTGCAGATAAGTGGCTTGTTTATCCTGAAGGAAGAATGTAAGCCTGATGAAAGAGTAACACAGTCAAAATTATGTCTCTGTATGTCCATAAAATATTACGTGTTTAATCAAATCCCTGTGGAGGAGGTCGCTATGCCAGTGCCATCCTTCATCTGCTATTCTTCTGTTCACTTGTTGGCTTGGAGAAAAAAACAAGCCTTTCTTGTTCCTTTTAAGAGAAGAATTCTTAGCACTCCAAGATCCTCTAGTGAAAGTCCTAGTCCTGCTCCCAGCAAGAGCTATGGCAAAATTCCTGCTGGTTTCAGAGGAAGCAGGATCCTTCCCAAGATCAGTGAAAGATTAAAAAAAAATCAACTACTAAAATATGCACCTCAATTAGCAAAGAATGTGGCCTGATTAGTAAAGTGTATGAAATTTCAGCTATTAAATTCTACGGCCCCGATCAACAAAGCACGCTGCACAGTTGGCAATGTATCCAGAATCTCAACTGCTGTACTAGTCTCCTACCAGATCAACCAAGCATGCAGCTGAATCAGTAAATTATGCAACTGGAGCAGCAAAATATGCACTTCTGATTGGGGCGGGAGGACAGGGAAGTTCTCAAATGTTTTAAATTGGCACACAATAGGTCTGTTAGTGGTCAGCCTCTGCCTTAAGAAAAGTGGAGGCAAAATACGTAACTTTTACCAAGACTTTGCAGAAAGTTGCTGGATTGGAAAAGCATGTTCCTCAAATGGCTCGGTGTTTGTTAGCAGCAGTCCCATGCCTCACCAGATGTGCTGCACATCTGGTTCCAATCCCAGCTGCTGCCAGGTGTGGGGGTTGTTTCAGTAACACTTCAATGGGATTTTGAGGTCCAGGTAGCTTTTGCTTTATTAGTCACTGTAAAGCACTGTGTATACACACCAGGCTGTTTTTCTGTCTCAAGAAGTTGAGCCAGCCAAGTCAAATAAGACACCTTCAAAGAACCTGACAGTTTTGTTGCAATGAGCTTAATAGCTATTAATCTCTTCACTGTTTGTGAAAGTACTTTGGGCTTGAGGAGTAGAGAAATGATAAGTCTTTCCTATTTTCTTTGTATCTTGATTAATTGCCATAGCTGCATCCTGTTGTGTTTACAATGCATCTTGGCAGATCAGATGTTTACTGTGAGGACAGTTTGGATGTCTGGCCAATTTGGGGAGCAGCTATATTCGTGTATTCTGAAGCAGCAGAGCTGTTTCTCCCGAGCTTCTGCCCATGAGCTTTAAAAATCCAGTTACAGTATCTGGTTCTGATACTCAGAGGTTGTTTTTGTTTGCTTTATACAGGAGACCTACAGGTTGTCCTATTCTAATAAAGATGCAGTTTAAGGGTTTCTATAAACTGTTGGGTTTGCCTTTTTTTTTTTTAATGTCTGGAATTAAACTGTGTTACATTGCCTGTGCTCAAGGAAGGCATGAGAATTGCTTTGTTTAATTGCACTTTTCACTTTAGCACTCAGGAGTCTGAAACATTATTTGTATCTAAGAAGTCTCTGGGCTTGGTTTTTGGGTTTTTTTTTTTTTTCCCCCTGGTTTTGGTTTGGTGGTATTTTTGTTTGTTTGGGGTTTTTTTTTGGTTTTGGTTTTTTTTTTTTTTTAATCCACTGCTTTTGGTTCATAAAGCTGGCTTGCATTGAGCTTCTTATTTACCAAATTTATGCCTCATTTCCAGGTCAGTTCAATGAATGATCCTATTTAGTTCTTTTTCCTGTTTAAAATATTTCCTACTGAGTCCAGAGCAGTGCCCTTAAAACATAATTGATTTGGGTCATTGAACCCTTATTTTTCATGCATGTTAGTTTACATCCCGCCACTGGTCTGACTGGTATTTAAATTAGAAAACTGCAGGCGGATTTCTTGCAGAGGCTAAAGTTCACGTGGAGTCTCTGGCAAAATAAGATTCTGGAGTACGTACCCCTGGAACTGGGCAGTGATTTGTAACTTTTTTTTAATTCTCTGTCTGGCCAGAGTGCTGTAAATCTGGCGCTCCCTTGTTAGCTTCACGCTAAGCAGCAATAATGTCCACAGTGTTTCAGTCCTGATAATTCTAATTACTGAAGCACTGAAGAAGCTGAAAGCTGAGAAGATGGACAGGGCTGGCCTCAAGTCCTGCACAGCGCATGGGACACTTTCTTTTTAGAGCTGAACCATCATTCTCTCGTTTGCCGAGGCCGGCAATGGAAGCAGAAGCCAAGGTAAGAGAAACAAGCCCATGGCAGGGGATTTCTGGAGCGATGTGGGTAATCTTTCTGCAGAAGGAGCTAAAAGAGAGCAGTGCCTCTAGAGATGCCGACCATCCTTGGAGTGAAAATGCTGAAATAATTTTTTTTTTTTAATTATCTGTCAAATCCTGGTGCACTGATAAAATATTCAGGTCTCTTTCTTCCTGCCTCCCTTTCCTCTGGAAAAAAAAGGAGCTCATGGCATATTTGGTACCAGAGAGTGGCTACCCAGCAGTAGTGTAGCTAGACCAGGTCTGGTAAAGCAACTCCACCCATTGCACACTATTATTATTATGCACTGATATCTCAGGTCTGTAAATAATAAATATTCAACTTAGTGTTTAGATACTTCCTTGAAGTATGGGAAGTACTAAATAAAACAATAATCCTCTTGTTCAGATTCATGGCAGGATGAGGGTGGAGTAGGGATAGAGCACTGCACAGTCCTGCGTTAGTGTGCATTCCTCTTACAAGCTCTCAGCAGCAAATGGCCTTATGGTTCATTTTGAATATCCTTACATCATTCCCAATGAGAAGGAGGTTCCAATTTTGAGAGGAGCAAAGGCTAATTTGCCTATATTTCCTTTATTGAATTGCTAGAGCCCTGCTGGAGCTCACAAAAGTCATCAGGGACTTCAGGAAGATTTAAATCAGGCCATTAAGTACAGCTGGCTTGGATTAGTAATGATGTACATTGAGGACAACCTCTGTATTTTGGTTTGGGTGGAGCCATTTCATGGTAGAAGAGTTGGTAATACTTTTACAGCACCTTTCATCAGAGAATTTCAGAGTTTCACAAATATCTAATTACAGAAACTATTAAACTCTGTTAAATACTTGGTCCTGGGGGAGTACAGGCGGTACCATTATGCTTCAATAGAGAGCAGAGGTGGGTGGTGTTCAAAGTGGCAAAACAAAAGCAAAATTTTCACATGCAAGCCATAACCTGCTGCACTATCTCATTTCCATCCAGTATTTTATTCCTCTCATTTCTTTATATTAGCAGCCAGGTTTCAACACCAAACCAGCTAAACAAAATGGGCTGGCACAAGCCTCCATTCAGAACTACCTCCAGCCCTGAAGAAGGACTTCCAGAAGTTCATCAGTCTCTTAGATCTGTTTCTGTAGTTTTTGGGTTTCTTTATGCTGTTACGGAGTAGCAGGACTGTAGGTAGGGTCCGGTGCCAAGGATGACAATAAGGGCAGTGTCCTGAATACAGGACATCTGGGATGAAACGCCTCTGGAAGTCCAGCCTGATCCAAAGCCCAGAAAGTTGATTGCTCAGCCTCTCCAAGGAGGGTGTGCCTACTCTGTACTGTAGTTAATTTGGGGTTAGCAATGGGAAATCTAATCCAGTCGTTCTACCTAAATCCGGCTCCCTCCTAGTTTTAGGTTAGTGAATATTTCACTGGTTTGAATGACTGTTTTTCTTAAAGGGAATTTTTTTCTGGATTTGACTGAAAACTTGGAACCTTTACTGTTGGCACTGAGGCTTGAAGCCCAGGCTGCCCATGCCTTTGACTTCCTCCAGTATCCTAGATCTGCATGGGTGGGCAGTTCAGGTGAATCTGAGACTATTTGAATACAAGGGCCCCAAGCAGTTGCTCGTCAAGACTAACTTTAAATGCAAGCTTAGCAGGCTGAACACTTTGATTTGCCTCTAAAATCAACAGTAACTTATTCCAGGTTTCCTGGTTGAAACTTGAATGGGGAAGAAGAAGGGATGTCTGCAAAGCAGATTTACTTGGAAAAACAAACTGCTCACCGGTTGGGACCCTGTAACAACAAACCCAGGGCTTAGCTTTTCCTCTGTTTGCAGTATCTGTGATGCCTTTTTTTCTGCTTTCTCCCAACACTCCCTGCTGTGCCCTCATGCTCTCTCCTTATGTGTGGGCAATAAAGTAATATATACAAGCATCCTGCTCTCTGAAATCCTGGTGAGGGTGGAGTCTTGGAAATTTCTCTTTTCAGAGTGCACAAGGGGAGACTAATCCTGGAAGAACGAGGTGGAGAGAAGTGCTACTGTTTGTATACAATCCAAAGCTAAGGATGAGTGCTCAGGCCATAACAGACTTTTGGAGGGCCAACCTCCGCTGCAGTAATGGCTCATTTGGAAGCCTAGTGAAAAATATTGCATGAAAGGGAGAGGGTTTTTCTTTGCTTGCATTTTAAGGATCACTATCCATGTCTTCTGCATAAGCCTTCTCACCTGCTAGTGACATTTAGTGACCCGACAACCTGGTTCCCAAAGAGCTGGATAACAGCTCTGCAGCAGGGCAGTGACAGCACGGAATGTTTGCAGGTTTTGGCTTTCACATATGGGATGTTTCCTTCTCCATATGTCTGTACAATAGACTTCCAACATGTGGAACATCTGAAGCATCTGAATGAAACAATAGGGTCATGTAGCTGGGAATCCAAGCACAAAGAGCTTGCTTCTTTTGCCAGGCCAGTTTACATGTATATACGTGTGTTTTGTTTGCTTTTAAAGATCCAAATTTGTTTCCCAGGAAGTGCCCAGCAAAATCTGCATGGGATTGCTTTTCAGTTCTCCTTTCTCCTGTTTCTGGTACTTTCAAAACAGAATAAAGCAGTTTTGGGCACCCAAGCTGCATATGGATTTCATTATGTAAATCTCCCCCCTCCACATTTGAGAGGTGATATATATAATTTGGGAACATTAGTTTTACAGATTCCTATGGACACACTTAACTTGCTCAATGGACTTTTATACTGAACTCTACAAGCAAACTTTTACTGCAGGGCTATAGCTTTTGTTTTGTTATACCATCTGATTACCAAATAGTAGAAAACAATCTGACCATGTTTTCTACTCTTTAATTTAAGCCGCTTTAGCCTGTTCAATTTATAGAAAATGAAAACCAGATTGATCTTCTGGAAACTGCCTCATCAGCCATGTTAGTTCCCACAAACCCTATAGTTTACTGTTAATTTTTCTATGGTGTGTTGAGTACACTTTGTTAATGAGAACTTGCTCCAGTGGAGAAAAGACCTATGTGACCTATTAAAGCCCTGAAGCAAATGGCCATGGCATCTTGAACTCTTCATTACACTGCCTTATTTTATTTACGGTGGTCCCATCATATTCATGATTATTTGCCTGAGGAGACACTCTAAATGATGCCTTTGTTTCTCTTTCTAAAGCTTTACATTTTTTTGTATGTTTGAATGAGGGTATTTTCTGAAAAAGGAACCCAACAAACTAGAACATGGATAGCAGCTTTGTATAGATGTAGGATCTTATTTGGTATGGCGTCTTGCACCTTTGTTGGAGAATCTCTGCTGAGTGTCCAGTCACAAGAGCTAGCTCTTTTTTTCTCTCCCTGCAAGGATTAGTCTGAAAAGTCTCCAGGAAAAGGCTGGTTGTTGTTGGGAATTCCAGCACTCCCTGGTGGATGTTATGTTAAATATGCTTCCTTGGCCATAAAAGCTAATACTGGCACGAAAGGGGAAATGGGAAATCTAATCCAGTTGTTCTACCTAAATCCAGCTCCCTCCACACCAGTGTTCAGACTGCCCTCGTAGTGGCATGACTCACGTGCATTTGTTGCAGGAGCACAGCACAATAAATTTGTGACACACTTATGAGAGGTTTCTGCTCAAAATAGTTCAACTCTGTGTAATAGTCAGAGTCCCCAGGGGAGCACTGCCTAGTCAAGTGGGTTTTTCCAAGCACTAGATTTGCATCTTTTATATAGATTTTTTAAATCGTTTGATAGAAAAACTGTGTGGCTTTTGTCCCTTTCAGAACCAAGATGTGAAGAAGGAAATGAATACTGTGATGTGGGACTGTAGTGAAAGATGGAGAAGAGTTCAGAATAAGACCTTAGTTTCTAGTAAAAGCTCCTGGATGCAGGTGAATTGAAAGAAAAAATGTCCTATGCCTTGGCCTAGGTCTCTTCCAGAACATTTCTATCTGGTTTTCACACTTGTACCAACATTTTACTCACTTCATAAGCAAATCTGCACCTTGGCATGCAACAGCTAGTGCGTAACCAGTGAATGCCAGGCTTACTCCTGTGGTGGTAACTTTAAACTGGGAAACTGGTAGGCAGAAAATGCACCCATAAGCTGCCAAGCCCAGAGAAAAACTATTCATCATAAGCACTTCTAGACCTGAGGATCTAAATCACAGAAAGGACTGAATAAGGAGAGAGAACTCTGCTTAGCAAGACTTACACAGATGCAACTTGTAGGATGTGTAGGTAAATCCAACTCCATCTTAATTAAAGAAATGAAAGGGGAGAACTAAAAGTTCTGCCTGTTTATGATATGGGGGAAAGAACTAGCATGGGTTTATTTTCTTTTCAGTGTTCTGAGACTTTACCTCTGAGGCTTTAGGTAGCTGAGTTAGCAATAAGCCTCCTGCAGTCCCTCCTTTGCTGAAAGGAGGGGACATATTCTTTCAGAGGGCTGCTAAGACCACCTCTAACTATTTCTCTGAAGTTGCCTCTGCAGGAAACAACTCTGGCTTCTACCTGCAGAGGAAGGTGAGCCAAATTAGCCTGTAAAACCTTGCACCCAGAGCTGGGTGATTTTTGTCTTACATAGGAATCTTGCATCAGGTACTCATAAGTCTGTGGCTACTGCACGAAATTCTGCTCACTGCTCATAACTGCGGGGTAGGTTGGCACCTCTGACCTGCTAAGGATGGACTGCTTTTCCTTCTCACCTGAGCCTCCCAAAAGCAGAGGAGCATTTGGCTGCCTTTCCTCTGGGTGCTCTGAAGGCCACTACAAAATGTCGATGTATGCCTGGAGTGCATATACTGCTGATCATGCTATGGAAAGCTGGGCTGTTCCATGGGTGATTGTTTGGAAAACAGCCCCTGCTTGTGTCGCTGGGAACAAGCATTTTTTTGTTGTTTGGGAACAAGCATCTCTGGAGTTAAATGAGGAGGGCTGTTGTTCTCCACAGAGGCTGGAGTGTGTTGCTGTGCCTGGTGGTTGTCGGAGTGCCCGTGTTTGGTTTTTTGTGATTTTTCTTTTCTCCATCTCCTGTTCTCAGGGGGGATCAAGGAGGAGGGATGGTGACCTCATGGTGCAGTTATGCAATCTGCTAGAGCCAGGTATCAAAACACACTGCAGCTGTGGAGCTGGGACCTCGCTGTGGCTGGGGGCCCTGGCCTCCTGGCTCTAATGAGATCACTGACCTTCTCCTGCCACTTCTTCTGCAGCTGCTTTGATTCCCAGGGATTTGTTGTGGCCATGCCTGCCTAACGGTTTGGCAAGCTGCTGCAGGGAATGCTGATCCAAGGCAGGCATAGGAAGTGGCCCCGGAGACCTAGAGCAGGTGAGGATATCCCAAACCCTGCCAGCCTCTTCCCATCCTAACAGAGCTTATTTGCCTTCATCCAAGGGTATGCAAATGTTACTGCCCTCCCTGATTATCCTTTTTTTCATAGGGAGTGAGGAGGATGTTGCCTGTTCTCTAGTGAAATAAAGCAGTGCCTTCCCAGCAGTGTTGTTGTGGTGCTTGAGCTCGGCTGCAGCAGTCACATGTGGGAAGAATAAGAGAGAATAGCATGTCTGCAGTCTGAGGCATATTTGCTTTTTGGGCCTCCAAGTCCTCTAGTCTCATTCAGACTTTGCATTCTTTGCTCTAATTGCTGAACTGCATTCCCACTTTCCTCCTCTGCTCTTCTAACTGTATTTTTATTTTCCTTGTCTCCTGCAGTAACAAGCTTTGACAGCCCCCTTCCTACCTGCATATTTGTTCTCTTCAAATGCCCTGCAAATCATGAGAAACAACAGAAAAGTTGGCGCTAAGTGTGAAAACAGGGCCCCGTGAAGCTGTCTAGTGTGTGCCAAGAAGGAATATAAGACAAGTCGGTTTCCTGGAAATGGAATTTACAGACTGGAAATGTCTCATCCAGCATCACTTTCATGTGGTGGAACTGCTGCTGCCCACCACTGAAATAACAGAGCATCTGTTAAAAAACATGGGTTTGGGTTTGCTGAAATCCAGTAGGTTGTACTCACTCCAGTAAGTGATAGATCCTTGTTTAAAGGCAGGAGTGCAAATGCTCTGGTACCATAAATGTATGAAAAGCAAATGTATTAAAAGCAAATGTATGCTTGGCCCAGCTTCAGAGTCCCCACTGAACCCTGTTTGGAGCTGGTCTATGGGAATGACTCAGGGAGCAGGGAGAGTACAGGAGTGTGGGCAGGGAGGTGGGTTTGTGTTGGGACAGGGATACTGGGAGAGCAAGGGAGACGCCTCAGCAAGCAGGGTGCTCTCCTAAGTGATGGGAACTCTTTTGAGATAAATCTGAAAAAAATCACATTAAAGACTGAAAAAGAGGAGGCAGGGAAAACTCTCTCCTAATAACTAAGCAGAGTGTCAGCAATTTTTGCTACACTCTGTCAGTCCCATGTCTGATCTCCTGCTAAGTCTGCTGCTTTCAATCATCCAAAGATACTTGAGGAGTTGCCCTAACACAGCAAAAGACACTGTCCTTTTGCTCGTTCCTCGTGCTTTACAGCAAAGACAATTTGGCAAAGAGGGAAATGGTGATTCCAAGGTATTTCCAGGAATTCTTGTACTGCCAGGTGGAAAAAATAGGTTAGATGTGCTGCAGCTGAATTTAGTTCATGCTAATGAAAGAAAATAAACCTTGCATGCAAAGATGAGCTGAAAATGAAATAATTAAATATAGCAGTAATTTTCTAAAGTCTCTGATTAACCTTGTCCTCTGCTAGGAAAAAGTCCTACCAGCTTTGATCTCTAGATCAGTCAGCTAGTGAAGTGAATGTGGTCACTTCTTAAACCAACAGACTGGAGTTTTATATCTTACTCTTGGGATAACATTTCCTGAGATCCTGCATTTGACAAGCATCCAAAAATCTCAGACTTCTCTAACTTGGAAATACTGTGAGAGGAGAACTTGGGGCTTTTGCTGGGAACTACAAGAATTGTGATCTGGTAGCTTTGCAGCTAGTTCCAGCCATGTCAGCAAGTCAAGACTTTTATCTATATTATGTTTTTCCCCTGTAAGCTGGGACTGTGGAAAGAAAACTTTCCCTTTTTCCTTCTCATTTTCTTTTTAAAACCCTAAGTTTAGCATTTTCTTTCTGCTCTGGCTGAATGTTTGGGCCATGTCCTGTCTCATGCAGGTGGCTGGCTCTGTTCACATGTCCTCAGGAGTCCCAGTGATCTTTAACTCGGAATGAACCTCCCATGTTTGGAGGGGAGAAGGGGGAAGTACTGAAATGCCACCTCCCTGTCTGTGTTTTGAGAAAAGATGCTGGTGTAGCCAGGGTTTTAAAGAGGTTCCTGGGCCAGAATAAATGCACTGGCAGCTCTTTGAAGGAAACACACGTGTGTACACGTAAGACGTTTTTAATTTTGGAGGGGCGAGAGATCCCAAATAAAGCTTGCTAGATTTTCATCCTACTGATGCTACAGTGAGCTCAGATTGTTAAATTTAATCATCCAGGCTGAACAATCTTGGATTCTAAGACTGCATCCATCTCTGTGCAGAAACTCATTGCATACCCCTGTGGCTTCTGTTGAATCCACTGTAGGCTGACAAGAAAAGGCTACTGTGGAATGCCCATACACTGCCTGCAGTGCTCTTTTGGCACCAGGAGCCTGCAGTGGACTTTGATTTTTAAATTAAGAAAAAAAATCTTCCTGCTGAGGGGTTCTTTCTTTTTTTTTATGTAGTGGGGCTATTTTACCAGAAGGGACAAAGCATAAAATAATTACCATCAAAATCATGGGATCATAACCAAGTATTTTGACTTCAGAGTGATTTTTTTTTTTTTTTTTAGGGGCCTAAGGTCTGCATAAAGAGCTTCTACCCTCTCCTTCACTCATTACTCTAGTATTGAATTTTTCTGGTACAGTCTTCAAGCAAAGACCAAAAAGTCCTTTAACTTGGATGGGGAGTTAATACATGTCTGTTCCTGAAAGGACTAATAAATACAGCACTTCTTAAATGTTCAGTCAGTTTGAAATACAGTGGATTATTCCTTCTCTCATTTCTAAAAAGAAGTGGAAGTGACATTTTTAAATCTGCCTGAAACTTGAAATACATGTGAGAAACGCACAGGAGTTGAGATGTGCATGAAGCAATAACGAGGGCAAAGTGGCTTATGAACTTTGCACATCATTTCCTTGCAAGCCTGCAGCTGGGTATCTCTGTTGGGTGTGTGTGGCTTGGGCCCTGAGGGTGTCTTGGAAATTCAGTAACTCGGCTCTGTGTCTCCAGTTTCCTCTGCTGAGCTTTGACTCTGGGAATACACCACAGGAACTTGCTATTTCTAGGGTATTTTATAGAAGAACACAAGCTACATTGGACAGGTCCCAAGCCAGAGAATCTGAGATTATGCTCATAGAGGAATATCAAATATCAAGACAGGATGTCCTCCTTCCCCTTCTTTGAAATAAATACACTTAAAAAACAAAGAGTCTTCGGGATGCAAGAGAGATGGTGTCCTCTAAGATGTTGAAAACAGCAGCTCCTCGTAACCAGCATTAGTGTGAATAAAGAAAATTTACACTACCTTTTTGAGCTTCAGCAAAAACTAGGAACACAAACGGGCTGAGGGTTTCCTTGGCCAAGACCTCGCATCACTTTGTTTCCACTTCTCTCCAGCAGGGCTTATATCTTTACAGGCTGAACCACATAGTCATGTTCCCTTCTCTCACCAGCTACATGTCAAAGCATCCTCCCCACATTCCCTCACGGCTCCCAACATCCCCTCATGCCAGGAGCATTTCTGTCTTGGGGGCAAGACAGAGAAGATTGAGAAACTGAGCCCTGCCTGCTTCCAGGGGTGCAGCAGAGGCTGGGACCCATCACTCAGCTAAAGGCTGCCCTGACTTGCCATTCATGGCTTTTTGCAAGACTGTCCTGCAGGGTTTGAGCGTGGCTTTGCTCTGGTGGGAGCAGCCAGGAGGGTTTAATGCAAGGTGCCAGGAGAACTTGTCCTGTCCTGGCAAAGTGAAGAGCTTGGTTCTGTGTGTGCCCCTGGTCATAACTAAATTATTCTCCCAGAGAGTGGGCTTCCTTTAGAATGTGTTGATTCCCTGACAGTGTTCTAGAGAGTCCAAACACCATCGCAGGAGGAGGTAAGTGCATGACAATGGGGCGTGTTTTAGTAAAACACATTTAAGCTGCTGAGTGGGCTGTGTGGTGTGAAAAGGGGAAATGCAACATCTTGGCATGTTCTGAAATAGCCAACCATTGTGTCAGTGGCCAAGCAGCAATAGCTGAGATTTGAGTTCCTTCTAAACCTACTAAGTGCTGTTGCCCGTTACCCTAATTCAGAAGACAGGTAGGGTACGTTCTGACCATGATGGGCTGGAGGTTCAGTTCCAACAACTGTTGGAAATATTTGGGACTCCTGGCCAGAGCAGGAAGTGCTGAAAAGCAGATGAACAGGACCAGTAATCTGGTTCTCCCTGCTCCTAATTGATCTAATTGGTGTGGGCATATATCAAGTGTTGTTTTTAAAAAGACAAAACTTATCATTTGCAAAGATTAAAAATGTGCCAATGTTTTTGCGTGCCCCTCTCAAAAGCACACGAGTCTCTAACTTGCTGCAGAGGGGAACATCTGTGTCTAATTGGTGAAGCTCAAGGCTCAGAATGGCTGATTCAAATGAACTAAACCATTTTGTCAGTCACTCAGTTGTGGATTATAAATTAACCAGAAATTCTTCCCCCTCCCCTCTCCTCAGATCTGTCTTGCATTTCCTGTCCCTTGTGCTTTGTTTTTTTCCCTTATCTCAGAGCAAGTCTTGAATCTTTTTGGTCTCACAAGCCTTAACAAATGAACAATTCCCTCACCCTGCCGTGACCTTTCAGCCGGAATTCCGGAATTCACACGTGGCACTTCCCCCTGTGCCCGGGTTTGGGGGTGCAGCTGCTGGGGTTCAACTCGACAGTGTGGCCAAGACAGCTCACCGGGGAACAAGGGACACCTGAGTTTGGGTACATCCAAGGAGCCTTGGATTCAGAGTGTGCAGGATATTTCCCTTCAAACTGTGACAGATCCAAGTGAAAATGAAGGCAGGAAAGGGAGCCTATCCCGAGGGCGGGGGATTTGTGGGGGGATGCACTCACCCACTCAGCACTTCGGTGATGAATCCCACGAGACCTGCTGATCCCACGGCTGCTGCCTCTGGGTGTTAACAGTGTCTTCTGGAAGGAGAGGTGGGGCTGTGAACGCCTCCCAGCCCCTTCTCCGAGTCTGAAAAGAAGCAACTACATCAGTCCACATATTCCTCAAAATAAAACCTCAACCCTCGATCACTGCTAATTTAAAGAGGCTTGAGCCGATCTGTGATCCTCCCACATCCAGGAATACCACCCTGTGGCAGCAGCAGGTCTGGTGCACATTCTGGCTCCAAAACTGGGCGCGTGTTTTAGTTGAAAAGTTAGTTGTTTACTCTTTCTTGCTATGCAAATATATTATTTAAAAGTGAGCTCAAAAGATTAACATGGAACAAAGGGAAGACTGCACTGATATGCTGGGATGGAAGGAAGGAAAAAAGAAGTCACAGAAAATCCCTTTTTCATTCTTCCAAGTGTGGGAGCCACCCTCTCCCTGAGGAAAGGGGAGCATATTCACTGGAAACCGGCTAATTTTCAGTAAAATCCAAGTGGCAACAAATGTATCTACAATTGTGAATTAGTATGTTAAGATCAGTAGCCCCTTAAATTGACGTAAGGTTTTGCTATTTTCACCTGGATTTTCACCATGAATTAACTAATCCAGACTAAGCCCTAAAATTTTACCTCCTAGAGAAAAGATCATCAACTTTCTATTATTTTACTTTTGTACTGTGTGCTGTGGGAGTCCTAAGGCATTAAGCAGAGAATAATATGTATGTGGCAGATGAATGTGGGTTCTTTTCCACTGGAGACTTCAGGCCATGGTTCAGCCCAGGTGCCTTAAATGAGAAGTCTGTAGATTATTCCACTATAATTAACATAAGCTTTGATTTAAATGACGCTTTAACCAATCAAATATTGGATTTCAAGTTGAATACAGAACACAATTTCCAGCCACATTGCTGTTTTGGTCCTTTTCTGTGGCCATCCTGCATCCCTGTTGAAATCTCTCAAAATATGAGCAGCACCTGCTGGAAAACAAAGGTCGTGCCTCTCAGAACAGGTCTGGCTTTTTGTTTCTATTTAGGGGCTTTTAGCATTTGGCATTGCATTTTTTTATTTTCATTTCAATATGAGCCAAGGGGAGGGACCAAGAGGAAAAAAATCTGGAGTATTTTGATCTTTGTGGCTTTATATGGACTTCATAAGCTTCGTCTGTTCTACTGCCAAGCTTCCTTTGTGTTTAAATAGATAACAGACCAAGACAACTAATCATTTCCAATAAAAAACCACACCAAACCCAAAGCATTCCCTCTCTTTTCCAATTAATTCTTGTAAACCCATGCTCCTAGACAGGGTCTTGTGACCTAAGCACTTGGGATTTTCCCCCCCTGCCCCTTTTCCAAAACAATTGCCCGAGGCACAGACAGGGCTCTGTGCTCTGCAAATTCATGAAAGGATCTTGGAAAAAGGCTCTGAGAGCATCTTTGGGAGAAGGCAGTGGTAAATATGATGTGCAAAAGCAGCCTCGTGTACCTTTCGAGAAGCAGCAGCATGGGGGTCAGTGCCACCATTTATGGACTTCCTTCCTCTTTGGAGGCTGAAAGGCTATTTCTGGAGAACGAAGAAATAGCAAATTTCCCATGGAACTGTCACTGCATTATGTAAAATGCATGTTGATTGCTGGTTTACTAGAGAGCTGTTATCTGCTATCACTATTTCGAGAGGCGTTGAATTGGAAGAAGAGACAATTTACCGAATCAAAGCCACCCAGATTTTACTGCTTATTGAAGTAAAAAAGGCTGAATGTTCTTGAAACAGAAGATGAGTTGGATGGATGAATCATGGGTAATCATCAATGCAAAGGTTATTTTTCACATTAACATGGTTTTCTAATGAAAATAACACTGAGCTCAAGATGCTGTGGTAACACATTTTTTCTTCAGCTTCTTAAGATTTTTGTCACACAACCAACTGTTTGGAGCAACACATTTGTGTGCTCAAAAAGTTGTGTATTTGTCAACAGCAGAAATGATCAGTAGTAGGAAGTGAGAATTATGTGAATTACTTATGTGGGTTATATTTCTTTGGAGGTTGACCATTCAATATATACTTCCATAGTTTTTAAGAGTGGCTTTCCATATTAGACGTATTAGATTGAAGCTGCACAAAGGTAGGAGTCAGACTTGCACAAGCTTAATGAATTTCCCTGTCTTACCTCTGAAGGGAAAGAAAAGAGCAGGACCTTCCAGAGGTCTGGCAGACTGCATCCCCTGTATAATCTCTGGCAATCTGTAAGATTATTTGTTTTATTTCCCAGGTGTATTATTCCTGTGGTGCAGTGGTGCAGTCGATGGAAAGAGGTCTGATTTTATCACCAGGATTTCCAAACAACTACTACCCAGGGATACACTGCATTTGGCAGTTTTTCATTCCCATGAGAACCCATCTCATCTTGGAAATTTTTGACTTTGACATTTTTGAGAGCTCTGGTGAAACTCCAACCCCCTGGGATGGCTTTTCAGCCCCCGCCACCACAGGAAATAGCGACGTGCCTTCTCTTGAGGAAAACCTGGACTTCTCTCTCCATACTACAAAACCCTCTCTCCAGACCTGGGTGTCAAAGGTGGCTCAGAATCTGAGCAGCACCAGAGATCAGTCAAAGGACCTTGCTGGTCACCTGGATGAACTTCCAGGGATCACCTCAAAAAAAGACGAAGCCAAACAAGCATCTGAAGAAAACCAGTCGAAGCAGATGAAGGAACCCAAAGTGATTACCAAGGCTCAAGCAGAGGAGCTGCCATTCCCAGTGGCTGGTAGTGCCACAGTGCAGAGGGAGAATACCAGTGGCCTGGAAACAGGAGACAATTTGGAAGGGAAAATCTTGCTTGCCCACCTAGCTGCTGCTAGTGAGAGAGATGAAGTTCCAGTAGAGAGCTGGACTCTTCCCTCAACAGCACTGCCCGTGGAAATCTCCTCCAGCCCTCAGCCAGCAGTGGATATCTGTCCTCATGATGTACTGTATGTTTCTGATCTCATCACGTTTTCCTCTCGCTTTTGTGGGCCAAATTCCCCTTTAAACAAGACCATGGTCTTTGGTTCCTCTCTGGAAATGGTTGAGGTTATCATGGAGCTGATCACCACCACGGACCGGGGCCGAGGCTTTGCAATGCTCTTCGAGTACAAGAACATCACAGAACCCAACACTGTAGATGCTGTGAGGCAGGAGAGGAAGGAAAACATGATGCTGCTGGCAATTATAACAGGGGTCGTTGTCTTTGCGCTTGCTTTGCTCTCTGGCCTCTGCATAGTTTGCAGGTAAGGTGATGCATGTCAGAGCCTTTGAAGCCCATGATATAATCCACAGCAAAAAGACCAGGAAAAGTTACGTTTCCTTTGCTCTGCTCATGTTTGCTGTCCTTCAAGTATAGTAAAGTGTGTGGGTACAGAGGAGGTCAATGCCAGCCACTGCTCTGCCCCAGGCTTCTCAGTTTTCTTTCCTATTTCTAAAGCTCCTATACCTCAGATTTATTTTCTTTTTCCAGCAGAAATACCAGAGAGGTCAGGACTTTCCTGGACATTCTTTCATTTCAATGGCAGTGTTGCCTTTGAACCTCAGTTTTGGGACAATAACTGGCCAATGAACAAAAGCAGAACAGAAAGATCATCCTTCCCTGAGTCTCCCAAGCAGGCTGAGCTGACAGGCACTGCATCTTTTCAGAGATCCCAGGTTGACTCTAACTAACCATCACTAACACTTTGCAGAAAAGTAAATAATAACCAAAGTGTTACCACTTAGAATTAAGATTAAAAGTTGTTTTTGGGTCTGTGGCATATATTATCCAAGAGTCTGTGCAGACATTCTAACTCCAATGCATTCACTGTGCTAAGAAGTCACCTGCACCCCCCTTTGATGCTGGGGAGGAGCCGAGAGCCACGCTGCAGTGCCTCTCATTGCTCCCAAATGTAATCCCAAATGACACAGCCAAGTGATCTGATGGCCAGGCTGGGTTGCTCATTTCCAGGTCCTGGTGCTAACTAGTTAAATGGCTAAAACCAGGCAGTTACAAAAGCCTACCTCTCCAGCCAACTGCTTTTATTTCATATGTTTCTTTCCTCTATATTTATCCAAAAAACACTTCTCCGCCCCCCCCCAGCATATGTTTGCATTTTTCTTTCTAACTCCCTAGTGAAAACATTTTTGTAGAAACAGTGATTTTTTTTTTCCCTTCCAACAAAATCAAAACAGAGACCAAGCTCCCCAGGTTTTTGTCAAAATAAACAGCATCTTTCCAATGTTTTGATTTCAATGAAAACATCAGGTAACCTGAAACAAACCCTGTCCCTTGCAGGGTGGTGGCTGGGTACTGGCAGCAGCATTCATTTCCCAGAGCCAGCAGGCAACTGGTTTGTCTTCTCTCCTCCCGCATCCCCTGCCTCATTTACTGTGCATCCTCCAACCCAGAGGGTCTCAGGATTGCCCAGACACTCCTGGTCCCTGAGGGTGGTTGGATAGAGGAACTTGGTTTTCCTTGTCCTTCTGGGGGCTGCATTTCTAGCTCTGGCTGAATAAATACAGACTATGGGCCATCACACTGGGTATCCGAGAACGCGGGCACAGTGGTGAAACTAAAATATAATCTCTCTTGCTGTATGTGTAGAAATTCCTGCCCTCAGAGCCTGAGCTCTTCTTAGTTGTAAGAGTTAAACTTGAACGTGTTACATCTAACTAACCTTTTTTCCTTTTCAAAGAGCTTGCAGAACACTAATTTAGACCACAATTTTTTTGCTAGCTCCAAAGGAAAATGTCTGGTGGAAAATGTCTTCCAGATACCAAATACTTTATTTTTATACCCTTGCCAATCTTCAAAAGAGACAGAAACAGTCTCCCTTTGCTATGGCAGCAGTCTGGGCTGATACACGTGTTGAGTAGGCTGTTCCTGCTCCAACACCCCTATTTAATTTCACTGTAACCATCCATGAAGCAGGGTATTATTCAAACCAAAAAGTACATGGGCAATCTGAGGTTCCACTGGCTGAGGTTTACTCTGCACAGCCTGTTTAGGAAGTCAGGCCATGCTGCTCACATTCAAGGTTTGGCTTTTTGCTTGTCAGATGTTTACAAAATAATGTTCTGCTCTTGCTGACCAACAGAGAAAAAAGTGCACATGATTTCAGCCCCACACACAAATATTTGTGTGTTCTGGGAATACATCCTACCAAGAGCCCTATGGCACAGGCTCAGGATTAGACTCACTTCTTTTAACACTGGTGTTTATGCCTTTTCATTGCTCTACAACTCTTTTTTATTTTATTTTATTTTTACAAGAAGATATCTATACCTCAGTCAGCTATTGACTGGATATAAATAGAGATTATCCCTACTCCTTTAGCCTCTTGAAAGGGCATTTACTATCCCAGCTGCCTGAATTCCCTGCATGCTATTCCAGGAAGGTCTTGATTATACCAGTGTATTTCTTGTCAGAGTTGAAGCATTTCAGTGAGGGCTGACACAGGTGGAAGCAATGCTGTGACTGTGCTGACTTCCCTCACTTGTGTTGCACTTCTTCCCCTTTGCTGTGCTACCTGCTTCGAGGACATTGGTCTCTGGCCCCAGAGCCACTGTCAGTGTCTGGAGCTTGCCTACCCCTCCCAGCTGTGGGGTTTTAATGCAGCTCAGAATAAGACTGCAGAGACCACTAAGTACATCCAAACTTCTCTTAGACTGAGCCCATCCAGCCCTAATTTATGCTTCTTACCCTAAGAAATCAGGTGTCAAATGTGTATTAGCCACAGCCTGTCCTCACTGCAGAAAATGTCAGGGTGGCAAGGGGTGGGCTGAGGGGGGAAATGACAGTGTTTTAACAGGGCAGCCCAGTCAGAACTGGGTCCAGCTCCCTGAGGCACAGTGACACTCATCCTGGCCGGGCCATCCCACTGCAGAGGGTGCCAATAATAACCTCGAAGCTCTTGGCCTTGTAAACTTGCCTTCCACTTTCTTTTCTTCATACTTGATTTGTTCCTCTGGTACCAGGTTTAGCTGTTGATTTTTTTTCCCCATTTCTATCTGCTGCTCTTGCTCAGCTATAAGTAGCAGGCTCTGCCTTGCCAGGAGTAGAAATGGCCTGGGATGGGCTTGGCATCCAGTGCCACTCCAATGCACCAAGTTGTCAGCAGTATCTGCTCAGGCTCATTGCATTCAGCCAGGGCAAAGCTCTCTGGGGAAACTCCAAGTCTCTGCCACACTGCAGCTTTTGTTTGCTACTTGGGGAAGGAATGAAAGCTTCAGTTGTTAGTTGGCCAATAATTCTAATTACTCTTGGCCATGAGGCCTGGCTCGAGTAATGGGGTACTTTTATTTTCTTTCTCAAGCCCCAGGAACAACAGATATGTCCACCTTATTTAGTTCTAATCCTGTCCCATGCAGTCAAACTTTTGCTCTATGGTTGCAACCCATGGATTGTAACTGCATTTTCCCTCTGCACAACCTGCCAAGGACCTGTTCCCAACCACAGCCCCTACGGGTACAGCGATTTCATCCAACCATCGCTGCTGCCCTCTCTGCCCGCACAGGCTGCCCTGCCAGTCACTGCCTGTCACCTGAGCACCAGAACGTGCCTCTGTCATGTCACGCCCTCCTAGAGAATCCTCGGCACTTCTGGGCTGAGAGCAGACCTTTGCTCTGCCATCCTTGGGTTCGGCACAGTGCAGACTCCCCTTCCTGCCTGCTGGAGCTCTGTCCTCCGGGTCGCTCTACATATCAGACTGATTTACTTAGACACCTCTGACAACTACACCTGTCTGGAGCTGCCTGCTGGGGAGCACAGGGCAATTTTCACAAAGCTTCCAACAGACTTAATTTTTTTTTTCTGTTTACTCAAGAATTTTGAAGCAACTTTTTTTTTTTAATTATATTTTCTTTTAAATTATAGAAACTTGTCTGTTTTCACATTGGCTGGTTTATATTCATGAGCTGTGCATTGATCCAAATCTCTGATCTCCTTGGTGGAGAGATCCTCAGTGGACCACAGGAGATACAGTCCCACTGGAAAATGAGCTAAAGAAACATTAAGGTCTCCAGCCCTGCAAACCAGAGCATCTCCATGTTGGTTTTTAGCAGTAAATCAAATTGTTCAGTGAAAATCAGACTCTCAATACCCTCAAAGCATGATAAGGGAAGAAAAATTAAAACAGCGACATTTCAGCCAGGTACCATTTTTCAATCCTAATTTAAACTTTGTGAAGAACAGGACTCTCTCTCTTATTCTACCATACTCACACAGGAAACATCTTTGCTGGGGGCACCTTACTCTGCCTTTGGTTCATGCTGCCAAACTGCAGTGTGGATTTCAAGGTAGTTATGGTATCTGCTAAATTTATAAAGAACAGCAGGGGAAGGAGCCAAGAATGTAAGGTATTCCAGTTTCTTGAGGCAGAGCTTGCCCTGTCTATCCACAGTTTAAATTTTTCCATGGGTTTTGACAGGGAAGAGCTGGGAGGAGAGGAAGATAATAAAAAAAATACTGCCATGTGGACAAACAGGGGAATTACACAGAGTTCTCCCACCATCTACTTGAACTCCTTGACCACCACACTAACTCATTTTTTTGGGGTATGCTTGGCCAGGTCGCTCCTGCTGAAATGATTCTGGTGCCCCAAAAGAGCTTCTGGTGTGGGCGTGTGTTGAATATTGACATACACATTTTCTAGTCTGAAATATTTTCTACGTTGTTTGATCTTGCTTGATAAGGCAACACTACTCCTACTTGGAGGCCTTTCCCTGCTCCCCCTTCCTGAATAGTGCATTAAAGAAGAGCCCTCCCTGCTTTAGCCTTGAGTTTCCCTGAGAAGCCCAAGCAGTTGCTGTGCCTCCTGGAGTAACACCTATCTGTCTGGAACTCCTCTGGATTCGATTCCCAAGTGCCAACTTGCTCTCCTCTTTTTTCTGTAGTCCTCTCTGTATTCACCAGGAATAGCGTGTGGGTTTTTTCTCCCTCAATTCACTTGTCAGTCAATGAGCATTTTTTAAGAGATCCAATGACACGGTGAAGGAATGAAACCCATCATGCCCGAGATGGAGCAGACACTGGCTCACAGCCAACCTCCTTAGGTGGTCCCTGAGCCCTTATTCTTAAAAACAAACAGTAATGAAATGGTGACTGAAAACTTGACAGCTTGGCTTCAGCTCATAACTACCAAAAACACTTGCATGGAGGAGATTAAATGCCTTAAAACAAACCAAACCCCACAACAAGAAGCACAACAGACAGCAGCACAGATAGCAGGGAAAACAGTAACACTGGTTGCATCCCATCTGGTCAGTGCCTTAATGCTCCCATGTGCCTTCTGTCCCACAGAGAACCACTGAACACAAAGGCAAAATACACTTGCCCAGCCATTATCACATCTATTAGTGCCAGTATTTCCTTGTGGCGTCTTTAGGTCTTACCCATCCAAAAGTTAACAACACTAGTTGTTTCATAATCTCAGTTTTACAAAGAATGTGAAAAAAATGTTAAGAACATGCCTGTGCCTCCGTTCAGCCACGGGCACATCCACCCCACCATGATCTGCCTCTCAGTGCAATGGTCACACAAACGAGCAGCATCTCTGCTTGCTAAATATAGCCCAGCATGCAGAATTAGCTCTGCAGATGAAATGTCCTGTCTAACAGGATCAGAACGGCGTCGCTGCCCAGACCCAGGCAGGATCTCAGCCCCCCTATTTTGTTACTGATGTGGAAGAGCAGCTGGTGGGGGGAGCCTGATGGGACTTGGCAGAGGTCTGAGCTCTGTCCCTGCTTTTGCAGTGATCATGGGAAGAAGATGACAGGTTCTTCTCTTCTTCAGCTGGCTTCCCACCACATAAGCATATAATTTTCTGCTCTGGTTTACAGGTCTTGCTGCCTTAGTCTTGGCAAGTATTTTGGCTACTCCTGTACATAGGAGAGCTCACAACCTGCTGGGTTCCCCTTGCAGGATGAGCACAGCCGAGACCTTCCCATCAGACCTTTAACTCACTTGTGGGCTTGTTGTTGTTGTCGCTGTCTCTCCTTTTCAGGCAGAGAACGTGCCCCAAAAGGAGCTCATCCAACGCATGCAGTGACCAGGAGGTTAGTGCTAATGGCTTCAGCAATTTCTGTTTCTCTCTTTCATATTGGCTGTTGCACTGTTTATCTGACGATGTTTACTGGGGCATGTTCTGAGTTGTAGAACAGGATCCAGAACTCCACTGTCGATATCAATGAGCTCCAGCTGGTGGTGCCAAGCCGGGAGAATGAAAACAACAACCACTCTGTCAGCCGGGAGCAGGCGGGTAAGCGCGGGGCAGCGGCCGGAGCAGGTCAGGGCGCCCAGAGCCCTGGGCCACTTAATCAGATAGTTCCTTCCTTGCAATCCTCCTCTCTGTCTCGCCCATGCACAGCTGGAGAGCTGCTTCACAGCAGAAAGTCTTTGTTGTGGGGACTCTCCCTTGCTGCTCTCCCCCCTCCCTGGAGGGTGATTCCCCTGGCAAGGAGCACACACGAGCACAGCTCCAGCGTGCTGCCAACGCAAGCTGTGACAGCACATGGCATTGCAGAGACACTGGGTTAGCAGAGCAAAGTTGTTGGGCTCAGGCTGCTACAGATCCACGAATTGTGGAAGAGTTTCACCTGCCCTGTGCCTAACCTTGTCCAGTAAGGATCAGGTTTACTGTGCCCAGAGGGGCTCTGGTTAACTTCAGCTCCTGAGCTCACTGTGTCTGTGGGTCGCTGTGGAGCTGCTTTAGGTGACCTCCACCTCACCGTGTGTTTCCAGAGAAGGGCACTCCAGCTGAGCTGCAGACAATGTCACTTGCTGCAATCTTGAGTCACAACATGTGACCTGTTCCAGTGCCCCTCGTGGCTGAGGAAGGTGAAAAGGGAGCAACTTCATGCTCTGTGTGACACACCATCAGTGTTCCCGTGAACTGTCAGCCACTAGACACACAGCTCTCACAAGGGTATCTTGATAAACAGCTAATTCTGTGCTCCCAGCCATGCCATGACAGTTTCCCAACTTCTTCTTTGGAAAAGTCACCAGGAGGTTGTGACCAGAGTTCTCTCATCCTTGACCTGATGACAGGCCTTGGGGACACATGCACACACTCCATGGCACTCCCTGGAGCATCAGGCTGCCTGTAGGAGCAGCATCACTAGAGTTTAACCAAAAAGCACAGCTCCCAATATTAGCAGGTATGAGTAAATACAAATAAACAGTGAGTTGAGAAGGCTGCAAGTTTCTGATCTGCAGCACAACCTTGTGTGTTTAATACAAAGGATTTTGGTTCACCTCTGTCTTTATTAGAAAGCAGATCCAAGGGTGTTCCTCCTCTCCTCTTCTGTTTTTAAAAGCTTGCAGTTGCAGGAGAACAAACTGTTGGCTTGAATTTTGTTCTGGCTGGTGTGACAGGCAGCCAAAGCCTGCTCTAGATTGTCGAGGGGGGAGGAGGGTTTTTCACAGAGGAGTTGGAAACAGATGTTTTGGACTCTTGCAAGCAGTCTGTATTGATTTTCTTCCTTTGTCAGTCCCTTCCTGCAGGGGCAGCACAGAACGGTCTCCTCAGGACACTGACCCAGACGTGCCCTCCTCCATCTCCGCGGTGACCACCGAGACTGGGAGCGATGAAGTGTTTATCATTTCTGCTGGGCCTGGGGCCAGTGGGCTGAGCTTTACCACCTACAGAATACAGGTAGGAATGCTCTCTAGCATCTCTAGCAAGCCACAGCCTGTCCCTCTTGGACAGCACCTGTCATACCTGCCCATTTATGACTACCACCCACTTTCTAAGAAGGGCAGTGACTGAGTCAGGCAATTCTCCCACCCCTCAAGCTGAGTTGCCATCAAATGATGTGGGCTGGGATCCCCCAAGCCAGTGTCTTCCCAATTTTGGGAAAAGTAAGTACAGAAGTCTACCTTGAATCTGATAGTCAATAGTGCAGATGTCTGCCAACAGGCAGTAGAACCAGCCCTCTGAAATAGGTTATTTGGGAAAGATATGTTCCATTAAAAATATCGCCTGTAGCAGCTTAAAGACCTGGGAGTCAGACCTGCTCCTCCCCACCACTTCCAAGAGATCAGGGAAGGTACTCAGCTCCTCAGCTTGCCAGAAAAATTAACTGTCTCACCAGGCTGATGTGAAAATTAACAGTGTAGGCTCCAAAAAAATGAAGTGATTCAAGTGAAAGCACTGGGGCCCTTTCAAATTCAGATAGAAACCTGAATCAATTCAGCAAGTTCCTGTTTTAGCTCTTTCCCCTGCACTGCTGGTCCTTTATTTGTTTAGGAACAGATGATGGCTCAGAAGCCTCAGCTCTGGATGTCACCTCTTCAGCCTTGAGTGAGTGCAGACGGGGCACATCCATTACAAGTGTGTGCTAAAGCCTTGCCCAGGTCAATGTTCTCTTCTCCAGTGCCCTCTCTCTTTCCCACAAGAGGATAAACAAACAGCACAAGGAACTCACATGCCCAGGACAGTCTGTGTAATACTTCTGTCACAGTTTACAAAACAAAAGCATTCTGTATCCCTGCACTTGATTAGGAAGTTAGCCAGGAGGCCAGGCTGCTCAGGATTTTCCTACCCCGGTGTAAGACACGTGCTGAGCTTTTCCTCCAGTTGGCCACACTGATTAACAGGAAGAGAGAATGAAGGGAGAACAGCTCTGTACCTTCCCTTGCCTAAACATTACCTTCTGTGGAGCAGGGCACTGTGAGCTGCACCCAGACTGGGCACCCTGGAGCACCTGAACTCCCTGGTCCTTCTGTCCAGGGCAGAGAGTTTCACCTGCTGGCAGTCACATACACACACAACTTCCAGGCAGAGGGAAACCCCTCTTTCCTGCCTCTGTTCCCCACTCTAGCCAGAAGAAACCAATACACTTATAATCTCCATCTCTCTTCTGCCATCACTTCTGCAAGCATCTTCAACAGAGGTTCATATATTGAAAAAAAAAGTTAGTGCTAAAACAGTGAAGGTAACCCAAGAATAAAAGTGACTTGCCTTATTATTAACTCAGGAGGCATCTCCTCCTCAGTGACATCCATGCTGCACACAAGTGAGTCAATATTCCCAAGCAAATCCCCCAATGAGCAAAAAACCAACCAGGAAGGCTGGCAGGGTCTTTTTAAAAGCCCTGGGTCTCTCCCCACAGCTGAAGACTGTTGTCTCCGGGGGGGTGGAAATCAAGCATAGCTGGCTGATTAAAACCTGCCCTCAAAGGGAGCTCATTGGGCCACTTGATACTCAGGGTTCCTGCATATTAAATATGTTTACAGTTTATTTTTTAAATGTTTTTAGGGTGTAAAATGGAGCTGGCCAGCCAGCCTCTGAGCCCTGCAGAGGGTATGGTGCAGAGCTTTTGTGGCCCAGCACTAGGATCTACTGGAGCAGAGCCCGTTTCTTGGCAGGGATCCTCCTGCAGTTATCCTCCTGTGAAAAGATGTGTGAAATCCTGAGCCTTCACGGTACAGGAAACAACACCAGCAGACTCACCTCACCCAAAATGCCCCATTGGACAAAGCAAGATGGAAGGAGCTTTCATTAAAATAATTATCCCAATCTTTTCACTGAGAGACGGTGTCTGGCTGCTTGTCCTGTGCCACCCAGCAAGTGTGAGCCCCTCTCTGCTGGGCCTGAGCCAGTGACGAACCGGCTCCTGCTTTTCAGCTCCTAAAACCTGTTGGAAGACACGAGTCCCCTGTTAGAAGGGAAGAGCTGGGAGAGCAAACATGTGTCTGTGTGCGACTAGTGAGAGAAAACAGGGGCAGGATGGCTCTGGGATGGCTGCCGAGGTGTCCTCCAGGAGAGCATGGCTTCATAAGTCCCGTTTGTTTTAAGGCATTGTTCAGCCTTTGGCTAACCTATAACTATGATCTGACTTCTGATCAGACGTTGCAAGTTTCAGACGCAAAGGTTTGAGTAAAGAGAATGATCGTGGAGGTTTAAGAAACGTTTTTTTGCCAAAACCTTTTCAAAAAGGTAAAAAATACATTATTCATCTTCACAGTTACTCCCAGCGTATCTATCTCAAAACTGGTGGCTAATTTTTACATCAGTTTGGAGGTATTTTAGGAATATTAGAATTATAAATCCTAAGACAGCCTGAAGGGGCTTTTGAGGAGAAGACAGCTGACTTATAAATTTATAACTAAAGATTGTTGCTTTAACCAAATCTGAGACTAGGAGCTTAATATTGAAACAAACTTATCCAGAGCCTGATGCCTCTCCTGGCTTCCTACTGTGGTTTTTTTCTGCTGTAGTAGCTAATTTATTGCCTCTCTGCCCATCCATTTCCAATATGACATTTTCACAAAATAGTTTCTTTGATTTGAAGAAACTTGAAAGATTCAGTTTCTCAGAAATAACAAATGACAAGTTTCTCGTTTCTCAGAACTTTTAAATCCAGGACAGTGTGGGATTTATTTCAGACCCTTTTCAATGACTATGTAAACTCTGGGAATGTGGATTTGGCATTCTTCTCATGACAACCATATCCGCACAGCTGAAAATGAAAAATATAGAGAGAGTTGTGTAACAGGAGGCTTTTATAAATAACAGGTGAAGTATTAGTAAGAATGAAAGGAAATTCATAGGACTGTCAGGGATTCTTAACTTTAAACCCATATCAATATTAAGGACAAAAATTTTGATTTTAAATGCAACATCAGAAATTATAAAGTGTGGAAGAGGTTTCTGTCTATAGTTCATTCCCATGTGTGATCAACTCTGTGTATGCACAGGGCTGGTGACAACGTTTAATGTGGTCTCACCTTCTGATGATGCCAGTTTTACACCTCTCTGGATGTCTTGTTCTACCGCTAAAGCACATTTTCCACCTGAAGAGCATATTTATGCAAAATGAGAATCTCCTTGGCTCCAGTACAGTCCCTGTGCTTCTTGTTCCATCCACCACAGACACCAAGGACAGATTATTCCCTTTCTCTTTATTTTTATTTATTTTTCTTGTTTCTTCCCTTACATAGAATAAAGAGCATTACTTCAGTCTTTTCTCCTGAACTGTGCATTTTTCCGACTTCTGATTCTCTTGTTTCTTCCTTCTGGATTTCCTTCAGCAGGCCCCTTCCCCCCTGAAGTTTCACTTCCCCAGACAGACACACCTGGAGCCTTCCAAGAGCCAAGCTGAGGGGAAGAATTATGTTTTACACAGGGAAGTTTACTACTCTGATCTGACATTTATCCCCAGTAAAACTAAGCTGTAGGTCTTTCATGTATCTGGTTGGTGAGAGTGGTATGATTGCTTATATAACTGAGATTTCCCAGTGTTAAACCCAAAAATGGGGAAGCAAGGTGAACTTTCCTCCAGGGAAGCCAACAAACTTCAGGCAGCTGGAAGAGCAATGAGGAGGAGTTGCATTCCCGTGTCCTCTGAGAACGACTGAGTAAGTCAGGATTTTTTCAAGTGTTTTGATGAAAGATGCTGCAAGCGACCTTTATTTACTCTTTTCAGGACAAAAACCTAAAAAGGAGTGTGACGAGCCCGGGCTCCGTGTCCGAGTGGCTGAGCTCCAACCCCACGGCTGCAGGAGCAGACGCTGCCGAGAAGGAGAACGTCCCTCTGGAAAACCCCTGTCCCAGGCAGCGCACGTGGAGCGCCCGCACTTTCCACGACTTCCTGGCTCCGATACCACAGCTGCAGAAAAAATGGTGTAGCTGGAGCACCAACAGTCCCTTCACAAAGCTGGTTGACAGCAGTGTGAGTCCTGCAGGGAGGGGAGGGCAGGGCCTGCTGGTCGGGGCCTGCGCCCCAGCACTGCTGCTGCTGGGACACGTTTTCCCCTTGGCCACTGCTTTGCCTCTGCATCCTGCAATTCCATGCACGTTTCGGTCCGTCTTCCTTGATGGCTGGGAAATTCTTTTGCCCAACTGTACTGTCATTTAGCCAGGCCTTCCTGAAACAGTAAGAAGCTGTATTTTCCAGCAGCTACCACCTGGTTACGAAATTTTCCCCAGTCCCAAAAAAAACATTAAAAAATGCCTTCAGGCAAGGTCATCTCACTGAGTTTTCTGATATGTGCCTTTTCCCCTGGTTATGCCTTAAATTTAGTATAATTGATGTATTATCACTGCATTACGAGAGCCCGTAGGTGTGGAAGGGATATCTGGGTCTCACTGACTGTAACCATCAAACCAACAGCTTGTTACAAAGCTCATAGAGGATGTTTCTTCCTTTTTAAGGTAAAAACATAGGTTTTTGCTAAAGAATGCATCTTAATTCTAACACAACCAGGAACTTTAACTTTTAGTTCCCTTGGGATCAAAGTTTCTAATTTTGTGTTGTTTTGTGCAGGGTTTTTCTACAGCTGCAAAGCCCCAAGGTGTCCCAACCAGAAAGGTAATCTCAGCCACTGAGATAGAGGGAGCATCAGAGACCATTTACTCTGATTCATCTGCCAGTAATGCCTCCTACCCCCTCACTCAGTCTGCACAAAGGCAGCGGAAGCTAACCTCCTGCAATTTGAAGAAATCCAGATTTGGGAACCCTTATTTTGGATTTTTAGCCAGTTCCCCTGACAGCAAACCTGTGAGGTCCTTGGATCCCTCAAGACATCTAGGGGCAGCATCTCCAGTTAACAGCCAAAGCCCCAAAAATCTTCTAGAGAGCTCCAACCCCCTGAAAATCAACTTGGTCAATGGTTCGAAAACAAAGGAGCTTCTGGTAGAAACAGATAAAAACAAACCTGTTTTTGTTATTTCTGAGGAAGGGGATGATCAGCAGCCTCTGGTCCTCGCAGAACACCTCAGTCCATGTGGAGACTTGTCAGAGCAAAGTGCTGTGTATGCTGTGCCAGACAAACAGCCTGTGGGTCTGACTGTTGAGGGGAACAGTTCTACCAGTTTCACATCAAACCTTCCCCTTTGGGCAAAATCTCCTGCTTTATACAAAGGTCACACCAAGGCCCCCGGCTCTTCCAGGGACCAGCAGAGCTCAGCAGGTGTAGATGCCAATACTACTGAGCCCTCACAGAACTGTGACAGCCCAGCTGCTCCCACACTAGGCCAAGCTTCAGTCCAGTGATGCCCTTGGAAAGGCTGGAACATCAGTTCACCAAAACAGAGGGAACAGGGACTTGACCAGAGGGGAAGCTGTGCCAGGCAGTTGAGTGTGGCAGTCATGGGTGGATGCAGCTTTGTTACGCCGGGACTGAGATTATGAGGGTACAAACCACAGCACAGCACAAATGCCATGGTCCCTTGGGCTCACTCACCTCCTCTCTGTTCTTCTGCATGAAATTTTGATGTGGTTTGTACCAGACAGCATCCTCTGAAAAGGCACTTCAGACTGCAGAAACCCTTATCTGGAATAGCAATGAAAGTCATCTGGGATGGTCACCCCGTGGTCTGTATCCGAAATGTAAATCAGTCCCCTGTCCCTGTGGGGTCACGGGAGTCTTTCTGTTGGGAGCTCTGAGTTGACTTCTGTTTATAGCTATGCCTGTACAATCCAAGCCTTGCCAAGCCAAGGGGAAGAATTCAATCATGCATGTTTGCATACAGTTTTGTAAACTTAATTTTCAGCATTTCATAACTTCTGCACTCTAGCACAAAGCTCACCAAGCATTAGCATCTCTGTTATTAAAGACCATGATTAGCTCATAACCTAACTCTTTAGAGAAGTGTACAGACAAGCTGAGCAACCCAACACCAGATGCTTGTTCTATAAAGGTCTGATGTAGCTTTGTTAGATCTACATAGCCTTAGAACACCTCAGTCCACTACATTAAGTGACTCCTCATGGCAACAGGAGCATGTGTACGAAAACACTGAAATACTAGGAATAGTCTTCAGCATCCAACCCTTGGATATTTGCAGCTGCTCTGATCCTATATCCACCAGCTATTTATTGCTGGTAACGCACATGGACTGCAGAACTGTTTCCCTTCCTTTAGCAGGCAAGACTTAAAAGACAAAATTAAGTGGGGCAAACTTTGAGTGCTTTCTTTGGAAATTAACTCCTAAGTGGCTGTGCCTCCCTGGGTACAAAGCCAGGGCATTCAATGGAACACTGAACCAAAGGGAAGCCTGCTAGTCTCATTGCCTTCAATAACCCCATCAGTATTTTAATCACCTCCTGGTGATATTTTCCTATCTCTGCAAAAATCCTGCATGTTTGGCCCACAATTTAGAATTATTTTGCTATCTTAAATGAAAAAAAATTCCCTCTGAAGCTGTATTTTGCAGCTGACACAGCACATTGTTTTGAAGCAATAGTATGTCATAAAACAGGTGCCAGAAAGAAATCGTCCGCACGAGTCTTCCCCCACATTGGCCACAGTGTGCAGCCAGTTATCTTAATCCTTCCACGGGAAGGCATTAAGACTGATTCCTGAAATATTTAACTGAATTATTTATGATTTCACCTGCTATTACAGCTTCCATTTGCCACCTATTAATGTCTGGGATATGAGCACAAGTGGGTTTTGCCTTATATTTTGTGTGTGTGTTTTTACATGTCTACATAGGCATAGAAGCCTCGCAGCAGTGGAAGCAAAAACACATATGCCCTTTAGCAGTTGACTCAAACATGAACAGCAAACAAATCTCTGCATCTATTACTACCAGACTGTGTTGAGTAGTTTTGAAGTGTAAAAGTCTGGCTCCACGTTGGTTGCTTCTTTTTTGTGGGGTATTTTTTTGTTGTTTAAATTAATGCTACTTGATTCAAAGGGAAGAGTTAATATATTTATGATTTTAAAAATATTTAGAAGTCTCCACTACTCTAACTTCCACTGCATTAAATTCATACACATTGTGATTCAGAGTCAATGTTCTGTTACTTATTACATTTCTAAAGACTGAAGTACTAAAATCTACTTCTGAAAAGTACTTGTGTTCAGTTATTGACAATAGTTACACTTGAAGGGCTGGAAAAAGTGGCTTTTTCAATAAAAGCATGTTTAACTATTCACCTGCACGGTGTAACAACACTTACTCTGTTTATTTTGCTGGGAGACTGCACTGTCTGGGCAGTGGCTCAGAGCGCGGTACCCCAGGACAGCAGCCCCCGGAGCAGCTGCAGTGGAACGGGCAGAGAAGCAAACACTCGAGGGTTAGACCTTTCCCCGCTTCTCCTCAGCAACTGAGCCAGATTTCAGACGAGGTGGTTGTTTACTCTGACCTCCCCCCTACCTGTTGTGCAACCAAAGAACAGATTTTGCTAAGTAGGTGGAGATTGCTGCCGGGGGGGGTCTGTGGCGTTGGGATTTCCTTCCATATCCTGCTTGTCTGAACCCCGGTGCCCCTTCCAGCACTGCGGCAGCACAGAGCCATTACAGACATGGGCCATCCTGAGGGCTGCACGCAGGTGTGTGTGCAGGGAAGGGCCTCCTTCCTTCGGAACATGCAACACCGAACGATGCTGCCAGTTCTCACAACAGACTGGCTCATTCACCAGCCCTTCCAAGGTGATGCCTTCTGGCACTAGAAGATGCTGAAGCCTAATGCCTGCAGGTGCTGCAGGTACAGAGACATCCCCAGGTCAGCCCTGGAGAGCCTCCAGTTCCTGACTTGCCTTTTGAAGTTTTGGGGTTTTTTTCCTTTGGCAGATCACAACTGCTAAAGAGGTAGTTGCGTTTTATTTTGTACCTCCAAAGAATGTATGAAATCATTTCTTCCTCTTACAACTAAAGCAACTGTTTTGAAGTTCATGTTTTTCTCCCCCACCCAGGAACACAACCAGCTTCCACCCAAACTCTTCAAGAAAGTCATAGTGAAAAGTCAAGACATTCTGAAAGCTCCAGGTGGAATAAAGTGCTCTGATACTCTCAGCTGTAAATATTGACTGGGATTAGTTTCTAAAGAGTATTACTTACGGCATTTGTTTTGTTCCTAACAGCTATTATTACTTCAGAGAGCTCTGCTGCCACTTGTAGTGACAGAAATCCTCATCCCTCATGCACGGGCTCAGATTCAGTTTTAGCTTTGTGCAGGGCAGTCAGTTTGCTGTGCGATTCTGCATATTGAAACCAAGCAGCAAATGGGATAAACATGCTAAACACTCACGGAGGAGGAGGAAAATCAGTTCAGTCACAACTGCATGGGGACAAAAATGTCACAAAAATGTTATGGAGCTACCAAAGAGAAGTATTCTTTTCAGCAAAACTGTGCTTGAATAGTGTTCACTCTTTTTTAATTAATTATTTTGGAATATGCTAGGCAATCCCTCTAGATAATGTGTTAGGTAGATTAAATAGGACAAAAATACGTGGACATTCCCTATGTGTTCATTTTTCAAACAGGGTTTCAAAGTAAAACCTTAAAGCTCTACAGGCTGACAAGAATCCTGCGTGCCAGGCTCCTTACTGCCACGTACTTAAAATGGTTGGGAATGGAGGCTCCAAGGGAAAACAATCCAATGGATTTAGCATGCAGGTAATACATCCTAACTTGGAGGATTCAGAGCAGCATTCAGCAAGAAAAATCCACTTATAACTTATTAGCAAAATATAAACGGAGGTTTCCTTTCAGAAAATTAACTTTTCTTTAAAAGCAGTTGCTTACAAAGCTTTCTACTCAAAACTCCTTTGGTTCTTCTTTTCTCATGAGGGCAGCACATGGGCACTAACAAAACACATTTGACTCAAACAGTCCAGTCAGTAGAATTTATTCTAAACAATTAAAGATTAATTTGGATTGCAAGGACAAAAAAAGGTAAGTCCTAAGCCAACACTTACCTAACGAAAGCAAGTGAAACTCAGCAGCACTGAAAAGAATACCCAACAGAGACCAAATATAGCTTCAACATATATTCATGGTCTGTCTAGAAATGTCTTTGATGTTAAACCTCATATGGCACACTTAGCATTTTTTATAATTCATTTCCTATGGAAACTAATGAGCTTAAGGGTGAAATTACCTCATTGAAAGTCAAAATGGAAGTGAAGAAAAGAGGGATGACCTGGAAAGCAGATTTAGAAGCAATCTTTGCATATTAAGCATTGCTGTGGGAAATAGGATAATTAGTTTTCTTCAGAAGTTATTCCTTGGAATTGTGTAAGCGGTATTTCAGCTCCCAAACATCATGCAGAAAGAATGTGAGATAAAATAGGTGGAAAAATGCAAAATCCCCACACGTTCAAGAGATCCTCTTCCTAACTTCCAGTGACTGTTGATTTACTTTTAAGAGGGCAGACTGTACAAAACAAGGCCCCTTTCCAGCAGAAAGTTCTAAGGGGCCACAAGAAACCTGATTTTCAGAGCATAACTTGGAATAAGCATTCTCTTCCCAAATGCCCAACTCCTTTTGCTTCAATCAACTTATTTCCCTAAGCTCTTGCTGCAGGCTAAGCCACCTGCCCTACACAGCTCTGCTGAAGACTAGAAATGGATACAAAATGGATGTATTCTGTTTGCTGAATGAAGAGCTAACGATTAACCTTGGAGTGCCAAATATCAATATTTTCCTGTCCAATTCAATGAAAACAGTACCAGAGTTTAAACAGAAATTACCCTCTACAATTGCTGCTTCAAGTACTTGAGGGCTCTGGGATTGACACGGACTGTTGGGATCAGCCTGCTGGCAGCTGCCAAGGGCCATACCTTGAACTCCCTCTCACCATCACACCACCTTCCTCCTTCAATCCTCACAGAGCAAGCGCTGGGAAGAGCTCGTGCTGTGCCAGAGCAGATCACCCAATAGTGCACAAACCCAAAATCAGCAGCATCCTCAAACGAAATTAGTTACACGTCATTTGTTGATATAATGGAGTATAAAACATTTAAACCCACCAATGGAAGTGCAGGACAAGCCAAAACTACCAGTTTTAAGGTCTATCAGCTTGACTTTACGGTGCACAGAACAACACAGTGTTTTCACTTTTACATTACTTAACTGGAGTTTCATTTAAATTTAATGACCTTGGCATCAGTCTTCCCCCTCAGATACAACAGGGTGCAGACAAGTCCTCCTATTTACTCAGCAAGGGAAAAGTACTATTCAGAAAAAGTTCTATTAACAGTAGCCATTTGAAACCTTAGAATTTACACAAATTAGATCATTGCAAACATGAACACAATATGACAATCATTTCCTCTAGCCTGCTGTTAAGTCAACAGTGGTATAATGCTTGTCACTTCAGAGTTTATGGTGCTGCAAGAAATTAAAATAATATCTACTTTTTAAGAAGTAGCAAACCTTTTTATTTGTTAGCATCTTGAAGCCATCTTAATTTTCCTTATTCATTAGAAATCCTGCAGAGATAACTGATGACCCTTTGCAATATCATGGGACACAAACTCACCTCATTTTCAGTAACTACAAGTTCAGGGCTGATATTCACTTGTAAAAACCTCAGCATTCAAACAACTAACACGCCAATGACCAGGCATTAGCAAGTGCTGCATACATCCAGTTCTGTGCTGAGGGGACACGACACAGGAGAAACACAGACAGACAACTTCTTTTTTTTGCCTTTTTTTTTTTTTTAATTAATAAGTTCTTAGTTCAGGAAAAAATAAATCACAAAAGAGAACTGGAAGAACTAACTCTCCACCTTCTTTATAAAAGAACTTCCTCAAAGACAGGGACTATATAGCTTGGTCACCACTATGTCAAATCCTATCGTAATCACCTCGGTTTCCACGTCTATTCTACCACATTTCATGCTCAGCTTCCAAACATCTCTTATAAAGGAGGTGGGGGTGTGCTTTAGACAGGTTAAAAATATGCTGCACCTTTACAGTATTTAAACAATTACACCAAGCATAGTTCATACATTTATCACATTAACTATCACCTGGTAAACATACATTTGAAAAGGTCTAATGTAGAGTATGTAATACCCATGACAGATACTCTTACTTACTTAAGAGCATATAAAAGATCAGGATTTATTCACCCTCCCTATTTGCAAGTTAATTTCTGATCTCCTCCTGGTACAATATAAATGAA
>VXAY01003293.1:1198222-1219335 GCA_013399855.1 Oxyruncus cristatus | reverse complement strand
AAAAAAAAAAAAAAAAAAAAAAGGATCCCTTCATTCCATTGCACTACCACAACCCTAAATGCATAGAAAGGCAGATTAATGATCTGTGACAGGGAAAAGGAAGAGGGGTTTATAAAAGGAATCTGAAGAGCATCTACTGCACAGGTAGTTTAGATGTTTAGCACGAGTTCTGTTGATTGGGTTCCCCCCCCAGTTTGTTTTCTCACAGTCACACAAAACACCCCTGTACAAACACAACTCGAGTAAGTGCAAGCCAGGTGTACATTGTACTGCAGACACGTTACTCTCGACCAAAGAAACTGCAGCACAAGAGGCTCAGACACAAGAACAGGGACAAGCCTGTGCTGAAAGCCCATCTGGGATGTGGGACTGGTGAATGAGAATGCAAAGCACATTTCTGCATATAATGTGCAAAGGCTTGATCTCCACAACTGCACTCACTTTGCTACATGCACAGCCAGAGATGAAAATGAGATCAAAACCAGCTGGGAATGGTTGTCCTGAGAAGATACAATAACCATTAAAAAATCTAAACATAAAATACAAATACAGAAGCAATAGAACATTGTTAATAATACTAAAAGACGGAAACACACTATTGTTGTTAAAAGAATTTTCAAGTAATATTCCAGATCCAACTTCAATCCTACTCACAGGAGAAAATGCCCAGAGATTAGGAAAAGAAGTCCACACCAAAGTGTATTTTAATAGCATACAGGCATGGTCAACAGACCCATCCTTGCAACAGCTATTTTAAAAAATAAAAATCTAAACAGAAAGACATCATTCTAATTAGCATTCATATTAACATGTGCATTGCTGGAAATAGTTGTCTAATTCACTGCAACCAGTAGACACGATGTGCTGCATCATTTGTGCTCCATTATATCACAAGATACTGTGTGTGCACTTTTTAACATCCAAGTACAAATCCTGCTCATAAAATAAGGCATACTCAAAAACAACATGATATCTACAGAGGTAACTTTGTATGTTTTCTTCTCATTCTGCTTCACTCTTCTAGGTGTGATGTAAAAGGAAAAATTGGTCCTAGGTGAGGTTTGTCAACACTGGCAATCAGATTGTGACCAAACAGGGTAGATCATACCAATTTGGATTTTTCTTATTTTTAATGACACTTGGGACACCTCCTGAATGAGCTCTGCAGAGGGCATGAAAAAAAATAACCTACATCTATTATGTCAGTGACACCAGTGTTCCCCTTCATCATCCCTGTCTCTATCCCTATCCAGAAATGCCTCCATATTGCTACAATTTGTCCAAACTGACTTACGTTGTGTAAGATTGTTCCTTCCAGTAAAGCTGCTATATTCTGTTTTAAATTATAGCTTTTTCTACATTTTAACCAGTGTATGCATGCTAGAGAACAGCTGCATTGCAGAGGTACATATTTAGCACATGGTATCAAACCAAAAAAGAAATACAAAAAAAGGAACCAGTGTGTCCTACTGGCTGCTCTATGTCAAAAGCACTGTTTGGTCTTCTGATATAAAACAATACAGAAGTAATATTAGCAGAAGTCTGTTCTGCTTCAAGTATTACCCCAACTTTAAACGTGATTTTCAAACTTTTGTGCAATTCTTTTTGTAAGTTCATGTGAATAAAAACATCAACACATCTAAACTAAGAAAAGAAACTGTCCTACCTCCACTGTAACACTGCACATATGGTAGAAGCTTTAAGTTGAAACAGCTGTTCAATGGATGGATTTTTTTGCATGAGTACTCATGTGGTTTCTAGCCCAAAATGCAATGGGTGGCAACAAAAGATCAGACTACCACAAAATGCAGTTACAAATATACACTGACAATTTCCTTCTTAAATATTAATGGCTCTTGAAATACTCATCAGATACTTTTACAAAACTTCTCTATTTTAAGTCTAACGATTTTTCTTAGTTTCTCCACAAGTAGTGCAAATACACTCCTTATTCTTAGGTCATCCCAAGATATGGCTGGTTTTTGTCGGGGTGATTTCTGTTTGTGTTCTTCACTGAAGTGACACAGGGACACTGTAGTCATGAGGATGGAATGCAATGCCCGATGGACTATCTTGGGGGGAAAAAAAAAAAAATCTACCTTATTCATGTACACCTGTAAAATTCTACACATTAAAAATTTTGCATCAGACTACCTGATGCAAAAATCATTGATTCCCTGCTATGGGGGAACTGAGAAGATCCCCTGAAACCTTAAACTGTACAAGCAGTGTAACAGGTTTTTGTCTCCCCTACAGGTATTCAGTTCTTGAATCGTGTTTGCTCACAAATGTGATTGAATTTCCTGAAATAAAATAAAAACAACAAGCATTAAAATGCAACAAAGCTCTCAGAAGTCAGGCAGCAAAAACGAGTCAGCATCTTTCACAGGACATTTTAAATGTTAAACAGTTTAAAGCAGAACATTCACATACACTAATAACAGGATTTGCAACACCTCTCGTGCCCAACCCTTTTAGTTTTATTGTGCACACAAAACTCCTGTTATTAAACATTCCCCTATACTTCTGCACACTTAAACCCAGAAGACAACTAAAACAGGAATTGGTGAATTAATTTTGCCCTGCAAGATATCAGTCATTTTTAGCAGACAGCATGACACAAGTCACTAAGAACTAGAACTAACCAGGCTAATGATACATTCCAACACAAGTGCATTCTCTCAATGGCTTAGAACCTTCTGGAAGGAAGACGTTTTTCTCAGCCTGTATTATGTAAGTTTTATGGGAACGGCAAGCCTGGCTTCAGGGATTAAACAGATAACACAGTTTTGTACAAGGCACTTCTTCCCAATTCTCAAAAACCTCTCACTGTTCTTTCTTTGTTTTTCTCTGACTGGGGTTATTGTCTCCTGACACACAACTGACACAGAGGTGGGGGGCTGAGTGTTGAGAATACCTGGGCGGGAGATGATGCAAAGGAGACCATGAATTTTCCTCCTCTTGCTGAATTAGATCAAGGATTACAAAAACCTTGCTTACATAACCAAACCACTTAGCAAAACAGTTTAGCTCAATTAAAAAAAACTTAGCTGGGTATTTAAGAGTAGTATGACAAGACTGTTTGCTTTTGTGGATTTTAGGAGCTAAGAGCAGCAGCCAGCAAAGTTCTAAGAACAGCTAATGCTTGAAAGAAAAGAGAAATTTAAAAAAAAAAAAGAGAAGAAAAAAAGAAAAGAAAAACCCTGAGTCATTCCTATTCTAGATGAAATTATCCCCCACAATATGAACAAAGACGTATGGCAAGTACTTTGATATTGAATTAACTCCAACATTTCAAAACAAAATCTCCTCTGGGAACACAGACAGTCCTGTAATACGAAGTTACAGATAGCAGTGGTACTTCAAATTACAGCTGCAACTTAAATCCAAAATTATTTTTGTAAGCTATTTGGTAAAACCCTCTGAATTTGTAAGAGACTGCAGATGAATATTTTACAAGTCTGTCTTATGATCTGCTTGCCTGAGATGTACAGACTGGTTATTTTCAACCCACAGTACCTGAAATATTAAAGGAATTATGCTAAGTGTGTATGTACATTGCAACATTAGGAAGATACTGCAGAATCTACTATTCATTAGGGCAATTTCCCAATAAGGGAAACAGCTCCTCTATCTTAAATTGCACTGAGAATTTAGAGAATTATTCATAAAGCAAGAAGGATTTTTCAACCCTCCCTGGAACCAGTTGGCTCCTAGGTAGGAAATTTTTGTTTTGTTTTACAAGTCTTTAATATTTGTCATACCGTATGTGCATCTTTTCGTAAGAATAAAATTGCATTGGTCATCAGTGGCCTTGATTTGTTTTAACCAAGAAGCTTGATTTATTTTGGAAGAACATTTCTCATAAGCGACCAGATACCAGGAGTTCAAGTGCCCTGGATTAAAACCCTTGGAGAAGTAGAGGGTTAATCTCTTTCCAGGCTCAGTGTTTCATTTTCAACACATGCCAGATTCCTTGGGTCAGGGTTGTAAGACCTAGAGACTCCTCCAAACCCAGGAACTGCTTAGGAACCTGCTGTGTAACCTTATGTTACATGTTCCAAGCTTCTCTTGCTTCTCTTGTTGCTAATTATTCCCACCAATTTATCCCTTCAATGTAAGCTGCACTTCACTAAAAGAGTCACTCCTTCCACTCCAGTGGGTGGAAAAATAGACTCCAGAAGTGTCAGCAACGGGTTACATCAACTTACAAGTGCTGGCAGTGCCCTTCTGACATGCACAAAGGGCTCATTTCAAAGCTGCGCTAAAAACGAGAATGACAACAAAATCCCCAAAGCTCACCCAGTTCTGCTTCATGCTGCAACAGTGTTACTCACACAATTCCTGGCACTTCAAAGGTTGCTGTCTGGGTTGGTGTTAGTGTTTTTTTTAAAGAAACAGAAACCAAACTCACTTTCTGAAGTGTCTGACTTACATGGCATGATGTGCTTTGACCTGAGTTCGACAGTTGCGCCCCCAGTAGCAATCAGGACGTGACGTGACAGTCACTGCAACGAGAGCAAATGAAATGCTCCATTTATTACAAAGGTCATTAATAAGGTGATGTAGATTATTAAGCCACTGCTAACGGAGGTTACTCATCAGAACAGGCTTTGTAGAGAAACCAGGTGTGATTGGCAAGAAACACCTGTACAGCTATATTGGTTCACCTCACTGGAAACAAAGCAAACTCTCTGTGAAGGACAAAACACTAATTTTAAATATTAAACTCATGCAGACTTACAATGAAAGCATTTGGTTCTCAGTGCTGTCAACTGAAGTTTTACCATTAAGTTTTACAGAGACTGACTTGACGGCTTAAGACACTGGGCATTTGTCTAGATATATTTCCATACAAGAGAAAAATTATTAATTTGGGTAGAGTTTCGCAGACATCACAACTCAGCTGTCCAGCAGGTCATTACACTAAACTGAAAAGCAACACTAAGGAGAAACCAGATTGTTGCTCATTCTGCACAGCAGCAGAAGCAGGGTTCTCAATAGCTGAAGACAGGGAAGCTGTTGCTTTGGAACTAGATGGACAAAAGTAATATTTGAAAGCAAACTGTTGGAACAGCTTCTGTTCCAAACGATTTAGGTCTGGAGGAGGTACAGCTGGTTGCATGATTTTATACTAAAACTGTACATGCAAACAGATCTAGATTAAGTTAATGAAAGCACTGTTGTTCCTAGTTGAGAGCTGGTAAAATGTAGAATTGTTCAGGAAGTGCATCATTTTATATATTTAAATGGGAAAATAAATCAAATTACAGCAACTGGTTCCTGTTGACTCTATTCTGGATTTTACTGAGTTTCTCTTTTCACTCTGCAGATATACTTGTTCTACAGATGAGAAATCATACTGAAAGAAAAGGTTCCATTAAGGAGTCTGACAATAACTACACACAAGCTCAGCAGCTGACAAGTAAAGCAATCAGCATGATATCAGCCCTGCAAGGAGATTTGCACTGGGCTACCTGAAAGGGTACAAAGATAAAATTGATGTTACCTAACTTTAAATGACTTTTCCTCCCTTACTGTGCAAAACAATCCCCACCTGGCAGTTCAGCAACAGGAATATTCTGCCTGTACTGGTAGGCGAGTTCTCGAAAGCTGCGAAGGCCACAACAGTAGCAAAGCACTGTGTTCCCAGTAATTCTGTAATCTGGGGACAAAACCAGTTTGTACAGAACGTCAGTGTAAGGCTGGAGAAATCAGATTTAACTCAAGAGGCTGGACAGCACTTGCTGTGTACACAGAAGCCCAGAGCTCCTGGTAACATTACCCTGGGGTTATGTACAGACAGGGAGTTACACACATGCAAACTGAACACAGCACATACCTGACAACATAAAAACTCCTCTTTGAAGAGCCAAGAGGCTTTCGTTCAACATGTTTTTCCATGTCAGACCCCTGGATGCCAGGTAATCCTAAAAAGAGCAACTTCAGTGTTTAATCTAGAAAAACCTTCAACCTTAAAGAGTAACCAAGCTATTTATCATCAAATATTTCCACATTTAGATCTAACTAGGTTTTCAAAATGGGTTGATGCTGATTACAAGTAAATATTAGATATATTTAACTTCATTATCAAGATACTTTCAGGTCACCAATAAAACCTTCTACTAGAGATCTTTTTTTTTTTCCAGAAGATCCCCACTTTTGCCATCAGTTTGTAAACAGATTCATGTCAGTCACACTCTCCTTTACCCCAAATCAAGATTTCACAGAGCTTACATAATTTAGGTAATCCTGCTATGGTATAAGCAAAATCTTTTCCATGCAACTTAGCGTGAAATTTTGTCTGGGACAGAACATTTAACAAGCCTTGCTTTCCTGGCATGTTTTTAGTGAATTATTTTTCTCTTAATTAATATTTTGGATGTTACACTTTAGACTTTAGAAACTGGTTTCCCCAACAATAACAACCAAACATATCTGGACTCTACAGTGTGTCTACCAGTCATTTAAACTCAAATTCAGAATTAGATCTGGAATTTTGGCCTTCTTGGAACCTGTCAGGCATACACATTGGAGAAATTAAACACCAGGATTCCAGGAAAGTGATTTTTGCTGTTGTTAATTGATGCCCTCTTACACAGACAGGGATGACAGAGCCACTCCAAATACTTCCAAGTGTAGACACAGTAAACTATAACTTTGCTCCAGCTGTTCACTTAGGGTTCATTTAATCTGCCTTTTAGAATCAGGTTCTATGATGCTGCCACTGTAACTGTCAGGCAGCACAACATTTTCGTTTCATCAGTGAGTACATCTTAAACCTTGTACATTTGTTATTATCACACACAATGATTTTTAAACTCACCTTTAGGATATCTGACTCGTAGTGGTTGTTATTTAGGACTCCATCTAAACACTTATCACCAAGATTTATTTCTAATCAGAACAAGAAGAAGAACAGTTACTATGTCTTCCCCCACCCCCGTGGCCCTCACACATTTTCTGAAGGTTCTTCTGTTGCCTGAAATAACATGCACAGGCTCATGTGAGCATCAAGCACATGACTGCATTCAACATTTCCTAAGGCATGTCATATATAACTTCCAGTGGCAAATACAAGACTGATATTTTACAATTTCTCCTTTAATCCACAAACACTACAACTAAGCTGCATGAATTAACAGTGCTACTAAAGCATATTACATTAGCTTCAAACTGCAGCCAAGCCATTCCAACTGCTCCAATGTATTTCTGGAAAAAATGTCTAAACCCCTGAGTTTCAGAAGTCTGCACACTTAAGAGGGCAAGGCTCTTTTCTAATCAGTTAACATCAGATGTTCAGTGCTCCTGCACTGATTTGTATGATTCTCTTACAAGGCTGATATAGACCTTATTTTTTATATGGAAAACCATTGTGTCTAACAAGAGCAGTTTCTAAGCCCAGCGTGGCATGAAGACACAAAGTCAAACCCTCTGAGTTAAGACACAGACCACTTGAATTTTTTGTGCCTGTGATGTGAGGACACAGCTCTTGTTTTTCTTTTTGCATGACTGTGCTACAAATTAATGTATGTTTCTTAAATTACCTAAAATTCAAGACAGACAGACATTATTGCAAAGTGAGCAGGCTCATAAGAAACAGATTATTCCACAATACCACAGAATGGTGCCAAACAGCCAAAACATGCCATCCGAGTGCAGCCCCAGTACAAGTGACAGAAGGGTTGCAGACAAACTGTACCTGTAAAATAACAAAGGAAACCCCTGTAAGGACCTCCACACAACAAAACCCAACAGTTACTGTTCTTATAAATCAATAACAGCAGGGCCCTGACAAACTCGGCTTAAAAAAGATACAACTTTCTTATTTAAAATACATTCTACAGGAATAAAATTCTACAAAAGAAGATGCTTTTACGCTGTCTCTACAAGAGTTCAGATATAGAATACTCAGACAGTCTTCAAAGCAAATTTAAGTTTAATAAAAAGTAAGGAGAGAGTTAGTTCTGTAGCCAGGATTTAAAAACGTAAGATAAAAAATGTACACACATTGCTGAGGAGCAACATGAGGATTCTGCTCACGCTCTGCTCTGCGGTCAGGCATTGGCTGAAAGCAGCAGGTGCATATTACATGACTTCCTTGAGCAGGACACACATATTCTTGGACAGCTAGATGGGAAAAAGGGGAAAAAAAGATAAACTGAACGACATACACAACTGCATCTGAACCAGGAGTCTCAGTGAATATTAACAACATAAAAATCTCAAAACTGTAGTCAAATGTCGTGAGATTTGCAAAGACAGTGATGTGTTGTTACTCTCTCAGTACCACAAGAGTGACCTTGATCAGTTCATAACTCAGTACAGTGTTATAACACAGCTCGTTGCTCAGTTCAGGGCAGTTGGAGACAATGTTTCAGGGTCCCTTCCAACCCAAACCATTCTGTGATTCTGTAACAGGTGTCTGAGTTGTAGAGTTTTAGTCCCACACTCTGGGACGATGTTGTGACACTGACCTGTGGGGAAGTTGGCAGATGTTGATGGTGCATCTCCCAGGGCCTGCATTCCTCCTGCCTCTGTCTCCTGGCCTGTGCCCGGCAGAGTTGGAACAGAGTGTCTTCGATACCCCGGGCACTGTCTGCACACTATATATGGCTGACTGAAAAAATAAAACAAAGTCACAGGAAATCCCTCTGAACAAATGCAAATACAACTTACATCTGTGTGCTAGACGAGGTTGGTCAGACTCTCAAAGTTTAAATTTGGAACTTCCTCATTCAGTAACAGATGGAACTCTACATAACTCAGTACCTGACAGCTGTGAAGACTGCTCTAGTTGGACAGATACAAATTTTGGGGTTTATAGTAGCAGTTTTAAAACAGAGGGGGAAAAAAAAAGCGCACAATGTGACTGAAAGTGAGATGTACAAAAGAGAGAGGTACCAAGCTGGAATCACTGCCTACATGAAGAAATCTTCTGTTCCCCTCCAGACACTGAGCAAAGTGTTTGCTGCTGGAAATAAAGAGGAGATATTTTGGTACTTGGGAATCTCCATCAGCTGCCTCAGTACCTTACACCCAGTGAAAGCAGCATTCCAGACACATAAAGTACAACCATTGCAGCTGCACTCACAGGGCTTGGACTGCTTTACCTCCTGACAAGACCTTAGCCAGAAACCTGTCTTCTCTAAAGCAACAGCCAATTTGTAAGTGGAAAAGGTCATTTCATGTATCTCACATGAAGCTGTTGCACAGTTCAGCATAGAACTGTTGGTCACAAATTGAATTTTGCTGAACTTCTTGGAAGTCCTAATTGTAAGTATTTTTCCTTGGCTGCTCAAGGGTTAGTAGGATGGCCAGTAGAACTGCCAAGATAATTACTGGTAAGAATGAACTTACCTGAAAACAAAACTAAGATTCATTCTGACAGTGATCATGGGAACACCACCAGCAATAACAGCATCTGTGAAACTAGCTCAGTCTGTGGGCTTACCCAAACATAAGCATATCTAATTCAGAGCACAACCTAAAAGCAGACATACCTGATATCTGAAGATTCACTATCTACATCTGACAATTCCAATAAATCTTCAGAACTTCCTTCCTCATCTGAGAAGGATCTGCGCACCTTAGGCTGCAACATGTCTTGAGTGATTTTGTTTCTTGCGTCCATGCTGCGAACATCGTCCTCATTGCGACACTTATCTGGCACCAGAACCAAAGCCCAATTTCAAGAGAAAAGAAGACCTCACATCCTTGACCTGCACCCTACTTTACTAACACAGTTCTGGTGTTCCCATTTCCATAAAACTTGGTTTTGGCTAACAGAGTTCTAGAAGATCTTAGTTAAATTCCCCTCTCTGTTAATGAAATGTAGTATTGGCCAACTTAAGTTTTGTTTTCAAGAGGTCATGATCAAAGTTAATTAAATCCATGTTCAGGTGTATTTTTCAGAAGTATCTGATATCCTTCTTATGATTAAGTAACAAATTAAAATGAAGAATTCTTAGATACTTAGATAAGTTTATAGTATTACGTCACCTTCCACAAGTCATTATGTCATGTTAACTGCACTTGTTTTCTTACAACCATGCCAGAGAAAACAGCAGAGTGACAAAACACACAGATATTGTATAGACAAATTTGAGCATGTGTCAGTTATGCAGCTCATGTGTGACATGTAAGGGGTTCTGCTACACACACTGTTCAACTTGCCTGGATGCTGAATCAGATAAGCTTCAACCAAGTTGTTCAAGATGTGATTTTTACAAATGCGTTCTACCGGACAACGACAAGTTGGACACAGGGAAGATCTTTCCATCCATCCTGAGTAGCAGGCAGCACAAAAAGTATGCATACAGGGTTGCAAGCTGGAAAACAAACAAGTGGAGTCAAAACCATAAATATTTAATTTTTTCAGATACATTTGTAACACTCTAAAAAGCTATTTGGCACTGATTTGACTACATAGATGAGGTGGGGGAAAGGGGACTCAGAAAGGCCTGTGGAAATGCTCATTAATCCTGACTTCCTCAACCAGTTGTCACTGAATTTTGGGCATTATTACCACATGATTACAGCTTTTGTCACTCTTACATACCTTACACAGTCATGCAGCAGTTCTTGGCAGATAATGCAAGTTAATGTTTCTTCCATCTTATCTGTTTTCACATTTGATGTTTTTGCATCTTCAGAGCCAATTTTAATTATACATTCACTTGGAGGTGCTGGTGAAAGATTTGGACAAGTGCCTTCATCTACAAAGACAGAAGATTCCACAGGATGTAGTTTTTGAAGCTTTTGTAACTTATTTTTATTCAAGAATTTAAAAAAACCCCTGAAAGATATACACTGATTCACTGTTCACTGGCAGTGGTCCCACTAGAGGTTCTTGCTTTATACACAACAGCTTCTGCTACTGAAGACATTATTTTCACTGGACCAGAAATCAAGTCAGTACGAAGCAATAAACAAACTGAAGGACCGATGACAGCTGTTCTAATTCAGTTTGGAGGGGCTGGGGGTCAGTTTGCACAATACTCCACTACACTTGCCTCCTTTTAGTTTCTTCTTCGCAGGTTCCAAACCCTCCTCCTCCCCTGTTCTTTGAGAATCCAATTCTGCTTCTTCTTTGTTAGTGATTTCTGAAGTGACTGCACAAGTTTCAACATTTATGTCCAGTTTTTCGTGTTTGTTGTGCAGTGCTCTTACACACACAGATTCTGAGACGGGGAAAGCAGGCACAGGAGTGACAACTGGGGACTGGGAGCCTATAAAATAACAGCAGAAACATGGACATGGCTTAATACTGACACAGGACATGTGAAAAGGTACTCAAACCCTGCTGAGGCACATGCATCAATTCAAACATCTGGATAGAGAAAGGTGCAGCAGAAAAGCAATGTCTGCATAACTTACTAAATGCATTCTGAACCAATCTGACTAATTGCAAGACCTGGGGAGAAACAACCTATTAGCTGTGTAACTCTACTTAAAATCCCCACTCGTCTTTAAATTGTAGAGTATTTATTCGTAAGACTCACAATTGCTTTACTCATCCTTTAGGATGTACCCCTGCCTGCTCATAGAGAGAAAGTTAAAATGGACCTGGTATTTTCACTAGAACTTTACAAAGCAAATGCTGAAGACCCAGACGGGATAAGAGATCAATCTGTTAAAATTCAAAACTGGAGTAACAGTTGATGGGATATCAAACTTTACCTGACACAATTCTTACCGGATGTAGACGGATTATCCTGCTGAACAGATGCAGACTCAATAAGAGAGGTAGAAGAAGCATTAAAGAGGTTAGATGTAGAAGTAGATGGCTGTGGTTCCTCATAGCAAGACTGAGTAGCTGATGGTGATGAGGTAATTTGGGTCTCATCATTACTTCTTCCTGTACTTGAGGTATCTTTGGTCACATGGCATTGGTTTTCTACATTAACTTCTACAGTTGGAAGGGGGGAAAGGAAAGAAAAATATCTGTGTGACAGTCACCATATCATGGCTTCAAAATTCCAAGGCATCAAACTCTCTCAAGAGGGTTACATTAGTCATTGGAGCTTAGCTCCTCTTCATGGATCTTGAATTACTTCCTTACCTACTGGTTCTTGAGTTGCATCATGTTTTGTGTTTAAGGATTCATAAAGATAAGCAACATCTGAAAGAGATCAAATAATATTGATCATAATCTTTAAAGAAAAATTTGCTAACCCCCACATAAACAACTCACATAAACAACTTCTATTCACAAATGGCTGCTTCCCCAAAGTGTCTGACTACGGAAGAGGCAAATGAGGGGTCACCTCAGTAGTACCACGTTAATACTCCTACTTACGAGGCAATTAGGAGCAGCACAGCAAGATCGTCTCTTCTCGGGAAACCAGGCAGAGCAGCTTTTGTGTGATGTTTAACTTGTACCAGCCATGGAACCAGAGGCTTAATCGTTTCTTAAACCTAAAATCTGCTCTGTGTCTGAACAGACTGTGTTTTTACTCATACTGAATCAAAGTTCTTTGAAGAAGCTTATTATTTCTGAGATCACTTTTCAACTTCTTCAATCAGTATTATTCCATTTCTTTGTGAGATACATGAACTCAAAAATACAGATAAGGACATGCCATAAGTTTCACCCAGAAACTAATTTAGAATCTATCAATAAATATAACTCCATAATATCCTTTTCTTCTCCATCTTACTTCAACTTAACATTGTTCCAAAGATTCCCCTAACTTGCTACTTTTTTGCATCGGCAACCAACTCCAAGCAAGAAAGACTCTCTCAGTTTGCAGCAACCCTTTTTCTGATCAAAAGTTAGAATATTGTCTCCTTCAGAACTACTCAGAACGGCCAAATAGGCACATCAGATCTGAACTCTTCTCTGCCTTCAAAGATGAAAAAGCAGAACTGGAGGCTTGGTAATTCAAGTACTTGTTAACACACACAGAAATCAGTGATTCAGTTCATTACAAAGCGCCCGGAAAATCCCCTAAGTGATTTCATCTAAGTAGCATCAAGTGCAATAGAACCAACTTAGAAAGGACTTGTGAGATAAACAAGCCATACAGACAGAAAAATATAGCCTATCACTGCTTCACGTAACATTTACATCAGACAGCATGAATCTGTCTGATCTGTCTATATATAAATTAACAGCAACTTCAGAAAGGAAGTATTTCAGCGGTATGCATGTATCTAGAATATTTTTCCAGGTTTAAAAATTCTACTTATGGTGTAGGGCTTTCCCCATCTGCCTCTGGCCATTTTGCCTCTTCCCTCTTTAAAACAAAAAAACCCAAACACACACACAAAAACCCATTAAAAATCCCCAAAAACACACACAAAACAAAAAGCTTTTGCAGCCTTTCCTTCTGGTGCCAAAAATTGCTTCACCGGGATATATAAAGTATCACTAACTACCCCAGTAATTTGACTTCTAAAAGAAGCACTGGACAACATGGGATCAGAACCTCCTTAGTTACCATTCCATGCATTAGTTCTACCAAAACTACTTCCAGGCACATTTCAATTTCAGACAGTTGCTCACACTTGTCTCTGTAAAAATTGGCACATCCATGACCTCTTCTCTAGAGAATTGTTTTTAAACATTAGCAAATTATTTCTCTTATAATTAATTCTATTTTAATTACACTGATATTTCTTTTCTCTCATGCCTCAAAAGAAAATGACTAAGCATACCATTCAAAAAATATTATTCACTTACTGTTCTCTGGCTCATTTTTTCTGTAAACAACATAGATCACATCCCCAGTCTGTAATGGGTATGTCTGCTTCTTAACCACTTTCAGTTTATTAATTACTGTTCCATTAGTACTGTAAAGATAAAGAAAAGATAACAGCATAAATGTTACCATAATTACATGGGAGAAGGAAGGGAAACCACTAGATACTTTTAAAGAAGAAAAACTATTGGCTACCCCCCAAAAAGTAAGTGGATTATAAAGAAAAGAAAAAAAGTTCAGAAACAAAAAAATGTCTCCCAAAGACAGAAATGCAGAGCTACTAGAACTTCAAAGCTCATTTGCAGCTACTGGTGAAGAGGTGATAGCTGACAGACAAAAGACCCCTGATATTTGGCAATGTCTCAAAATAATTATAGGATTGTTTCTGTACAATAGTGTCCACCCTTTAAGTATAAAAACCTAAGGGGCAATAGGAGTTCTATTCAAAAAGAGGTTACTTGAACTGTTTGCAACTCAAACCCGAGAAGTTAGTAAGGTGGAGAAAAGTTATGCATACTGAAAGATGAGTTGGAATTTAATTATTTTGATACTGATAAAAAAAAATTGAAAACTTGTAGAAGAAATTAAACTGGAGAAGAGGAAAATGCAGAGCATTGATGATTATTTTCTTTATGTCCTTTACTGTGGGTGATGGTGTATACACAACCTACTAATGTTTAATAACCAAGTTACTCAAGTACTGAATAATTCCAGCTCACTTGCAACAAGCCTCCTTCAGGGCTGCAGCACTCTCGAGTTTCAGACTTCTGCCATTCAAAATCTCAGCAAGTGGTACCAAATATAAACGAACAAAAATATCTGCTGCTTTTCCCCCTCAGCAGAGCTGCTGCACGAGATAACAGCAAACCTGTGCTGCCACCTCCTGGAGGCACCACCTGTGCCCAGGACACAGCAGCTCCTCTCTAGATACAGATGCTTATTTAGAAATAAGTGCTTTTCCTTCTCATCTTTTCTTCTTTTGAAAAGCAAACTGGAAAAAATCAGCTCTCATTTAGTAACACAAGCAGAGAAAGAAAACTAGAACTTAGTATTGCTGACTTTTTTTGGACACAAAGTCAAAATTGTGACATCAAAAAGCAAAAGGAAAGCAAGCCCTTTTTAATCACTACCTCAAGTCTTGATCTAGGTATTAGTTCTTGGCCTTACTGCTGCAATTGCTTTCCCTATCTACGTGGTTGCACCAACTAATCCAACATAAATAAAAAGATCACAAAAAAATAAAAATGCTACTTTAAACATCAAGAAATAAACAAAAATCTTTGGGTCACACATTGGTATTTGCTCTATTAAAGAAACTTCGAGCTTCTCCTAAAAGAAAGAAAACTATTTTAAGCTTGTCTTTTTACCTCAGGCATGCAGATGTTGACTTGCCTGAAAGACATGAGGAGCAAAGAACCAGCAGAGCAGAGAAATCACTAAATGAACACCAAAGTTTAGCCATTAAGAGGAAAAAAGGATTTTAGCCAGTCTGTTAGAAAGTACACTCATTTTTAATTTCACATGGATGGTAGTGATAATATACTAAAAAGATTACATTGAAGTAAAGATTGTACTTCCTTCAGTTGTTAAAGAAGCAGTAAAGCTTACACCAAGCCCTAAAACCTGTCAGAGGTCCTTTAACAAAACTAGGAAACATCAAATTTGACCTCCTTTCCAGAAGGCACAACAAAGCATGAATCTCCCATCTGCCCTAAGAGTTCTAGACCTTCTTTTGTAATAAAACAGCTAGACTCAAGTAACAAGACTTGTCTCTTACTGAGCTTTAGCTTCTACAGGCAATTCCTAGCCCGAATATTTCACTAAACATAGGGGAAATGTGTCACAACGATGTATTCTATGAAATCTCGCTGTCATGACTGTGAAGTTCCAAGATGGTTATGGGGGACAATTACTCAAGTAAGGTACTCCTAGAAAAAGAAAAGAAAAAAACCCAAAAACATCATACACGTAGTAACCACCCAGGCTTGGTTTCACAAAGCAAGCTGCAGAAATAGCTACACAAGACCCTAACCCTCAAACTGACTACAAATAGCCAAATGTTTTCAGTTCTGCATTACACAGGCTTCAATGAGAGCTGACTAATGAATTACTTGGCACACACAGACCCAAATGAAGTAGGAACAAACTGATATCACTTAACACAGAAAAGCAGAAGCTTTTCTTCATTTCATTAGCAAACTGAATCAGCTGTATTTATAGCTCGCCCAATAATCAAAGGGAAAAAAATTATCCAACTACACCAGATAATTATATTGGCTTTTCATTTCCAGTTTCAGGCTTTAGCACGGGGCTTTTAACAGATATGGTGACATTTCAGATTAATGTTGTGGGTATTTTTCAACCAGACACACATGAAAAATTGTGACATTTGCACATTCCTCCAATGTTTCAAATTAGGTTCCCATAAAATAAGTAGAAACTACAATAAGAATCCCAAATATGAAGGCCATTCATTAGGACTTAATACTGAATTGATGCCAACTGGCTGTACCATTTTTAAAGAAGAGATGAAAAACAGTACTACCAGATATAAATCATCTGCACTGTGAAACAATGTCACAAAAGGTCCCAGTGTCACTTCTCTAAAGAGTGGAAGAAAAAATAAAGTCAGGCCTTGACTCAATTCCAATGTGGTTGATGACTCTACAGTTTCATTAATGAACCATAAATTCCCTTTACTTCCCAATCCCAACTGCTGAGCAGAATTGATGTGAACACTCAGATAAGGCTTACTTTTGAAGTAGGTGAATTACCCACGTGCTGCAAGATGCCTTGGTATCCTTCCAAGAAAAATGCCAGTCTGTCACTTTTTAATAATTGCTACCATCCAGAAAAAGAATGTGATTTATGTCAAAGCTTCTGGGTTAATAGCTTCAATAGTTACCAGCTATTTAAATGTATATTATCCTGAACACACTGTAAACTTAAATGAGTTTTGAAATCTTTCAAGGTACAGAATCCCGTCTGTACCGTAATTCTCCATTCTTTTCACATTCATAGAAATAGTTTTGACTGGTAGAGTGAGGAGAGTTTAGTACAGAAAAGACACCAATTGCAGATCAACCTCTGATTTACCCACAGAAACGGAGTATCAGGCTTGAGTAAATAGTTTCTTGCCCTGAAACATCACTTACTACTTAGAATCTATAAAAAAAAATCCTGGAAGATAACAAGAGGAGCTCTTAAGAAAAAATTACATTAGTTGCCTTCAAAATTTCTTTTTCAAAACAGAGAATCTTACAATTGCTTTTACTTGGGGCAAGCCAACTGCTGCCTCCACTGTGTTAGGTCAGCTTGTACAATTTGTTTTCTTTCAAGAAGAATAAAGCAACTAGTACATGGTTTGGAAAATAAAGCAGAAGCAAATCCCAAAAAAGGGCGAGTCTGGGGTATTTTATTGTGCTATTAGCTAACTCTTGGCTTTTGTTACTTCCAAACTTCTATTTGCTCAACAATTTTGAGTTCTCTACACACTTTCTTTCACCTGCAAATTTATGGTAATTCTTTCCAAAGTAGATTCAAGAACTCACTATGCTAACAGGGAGAGAGAAACCAATGCTGCCTGTCTACATATATCTGATTATACTCCTTGGGTTAGCTACAGTACAGAAACAAAGTCCACTCAGTCCGACTGTCCCACACTCGCTGCCTCCTTCAATGCATTCCTCTTCACCAGAAAAATCTAAGCTTGACCACAGCAATGTTTCCAAACTATTTTCCACTTCAGAGAAGAAAGAGCTGACATTGCAGTATTTCTGTGGGACTCTGGGCATCTGTATTGCCAACTCAAACATTCAAAAAACATCTTCTTTCAGCCTGCTTGATTTTGTGGAGCTCATCTGATATTTGGCACAAACACTGGAAGACCCAGAAGAGTCCTGTGCAAGTTTGGTTTCTTGATTCAGCAAATGGCAGCCACACTTCACAGGAAGCAGAACACAGTATCTTACTCCCCTTGTTAGATGCACAGAAGTGTAACAGGCACCAGCAGCTCCCTGGCAGTACTCCATGGGTGCAGCCATTCTGCTACACTACCTGGTAACAAGCCTCACCTTTTCATGAATACATCACAGAAAACTAACTTTAATTTGGCTTTGTTAGTTTTCTGCTGGCTGCACTTTCTGCCTCAGGGGGTGGGTAGGGAAAAAAGGAGGCAGGAATGTTTCTGTATTATGCACAATTTATTTAGCTTGTTTTATCCTAATGTTGGTCTAAACCGATTTTACCACAGTTTCTAAAGCTTAGATTTACAGCTACACTCTTAAGACTGTCATGATAGCCAACATGGCTTCATTTGTTGCTTGAAATCCTACATCTTGAAATTTAGGATTGTATTGGAGAATGACAATTATAACCATTATCCATTATCCCAGTTAGGCCTGGTATTTTTCCCAAAAATTTAGCATTCTGTCCCACAGCTTCTTGGAGTATAATCCCTCCAGGAATCTATCCAGGGACCATATCCTGGACATACCTGTAGCTCCAACTTTGCAGAGGAGAGGAAATACACCCTCATCAAGTTTGTGGATGACAATAAAGCAGGGGCAGGGCTGGGCTGCCCTCAGGAGCACTTTGGCCAGAGGAAGGGGCTGATGGGAACGTCATGACATTCCACACAGACAAACTCTAAGTCCTACACCTGGGACAGAATAACCACCTGCAACAGAACAGGTTAGAGACTGCCCAGAGAGGGCTCCTGGTGGATCTCATGACTACACACAAGATCACACCCCCTGGACTTCTGCCTAGGCTTAAGTCAGCAGCCTGCCCTGGCAGGGGTGAAGGCCTACAGACACGTGGCTGGATTAACAGGAGTGCAGTCTGAAACTCAAGCAAAGTGGTCATTATTCCCCTCTACTTGGAATTCATTAGTGGACATCTAAATATCACACCCAGTTTTGGGTCACCTGGTCCAAGGAAGGTCTTGATAAACCCAAGCAAGTCCAGCTACTGATGCCTTGAGCAACAAACGAGAGTTTTCTTCACAGACTAAAAGGAAGATAAGATTAGAAGTTCACAGAAGAACCAACCTTGTATCTTCCAATGACACTCGACCAGATTCTTCATCCACTATGATTTTACAGTGATCTCCAGACACCAACTTGTTGCCAGGGAAAGATAAGTCACAACCTTAAAAAGAAAGGAGATTTTCCAGTGTGCTTAAAAATACACATTACCCAGTCAGATCAGCATTCTACACGGCTATAAATGCAACACAAACTGACTTATGTACATCTGCAATAATTCAAAACTTCTGCTGTCACATAGACGGCAACACAGTCCACTGTGTGACACAGAAATACAAATGGTGAGACAGACCCATGTGTTGATATAAACTTATTTCAAACTTCTAAAGATGTTTCAGTCCCCTTCCCCCCCACCCCAATTGTAGCCTTTACATATGGAAATCAAATTACAATAACGATTCACACGTAGGAACCAAGAGCTGATAAACAGAAAACTATCACTTTCCTATCTTAAAGCCTTTTTCTTTGTGATTAAATAGGAAAAATTTCCTGTTGACAACACTAATATGTTAGTGAAGCTGAAGAGAATCACAAATCCAGGACTAAGATTTAGGGATACACAGGAGAAGTGTCATGACAATGTTGATGTGATAGAAACCTTCCTACCTCCGACCCCAGGGCTCTGACCAAATCTCGTCTTTTTACTTTGGTTTAATGTTGAATGTTCAAGGTAACATCAAATTTCTCCACTGATCTGTCTCACAAATTACTCAAAGGACTTGCTTATGCAAGGATTACAATTAAAAACCATGGTTGCCTTCCACCTGTTCACACTGTGGGTGCACTGATCTCAGCCTTCCCAAACAACATGTCCAGAGGGAAAGCAGCAGCTGCTACACGTGCAGGTGATAGTTCCTCACCAGTCTACTCATAATATTCAAGGAAGAAGCAACAACTACTGTTCCCACACAACTTGGGATGCTGGGAAACCCTCTGAAAGCAAGCAGACTAAATTTGATTCAGGAGCATGCCACCATTTGCATTCTATTCTCCAGAGTTAGGCTCTCACATGGCAGCAGAAGGACAAAATGCTCTAAACAAGCAATTCTAATGCTCCTGAAGATTTTATAAGCAGTACTTATAACCCAAAGTTTGTAACCATTCATTTTATGACTCCATTAGCTAACAGTCACGAAAGCAATAGAACATGCAAAAATTCATCTTTTTCATTTTTTTGCAAGGTCACCCTCAACCAGACATCGATTTGAACAATTTACCTACAGCTTCACAATAAGCAATCTCAATATCTATCACCAAATGTAAACTGGTAAAACATTTTTCTTACAATACACTATCTGAACTTCTAATAGAGCTATAGCATCTGCTGTTTGTTCAAGACTATTTACAGGATGTGACTGATCAGCCAAATAGCTTGAACTGATAAACAGGAAAAAGAAAATTAGTCCTGTCAGGGCAGAGTAAAAAACTTAAAACACTTCAATGATTGTTTCATACAGAGTAAGCACAAAATCCTTTAAAATAAAGGCACTCAGTAAAAGCCTTAGACTCTGGAAATAAAGCTTTCAAATCCACTCTCACAGAAACTTTCAGTACTTGTTGGCAGTCTTTATACGGTCAGAAGAATTAAAGGCTTTTATGTGGGTGTTTTCTTTTCTGTGAAGCAGAAGCATTTTTGCATTGCAGTTCCAACTTATTTTAACCACAGAAACGAAATGAGAACGTAAACAGGGCTGATGCACAGAAACTCTCCTGAATCAACAACCGCTCTTCCTTATTTGTACAAAGTGCCACAGCCAACCAACCTAAAAGGCGTATTCACTTCCAAACGTGCCTGTGTCCCAAGTTAGTGAAAAAGGAAAGGTCGGCATTAAACTACTTTACATAACCAAGAAGTAAATTAGGAATATGGGATGGCCTGGCAAGCACCTCCAAGAGTTGAAAGCATCAAACCCATTTGGTTTCAGTGCGTTTTAAAGGCCAGGAGGGAGGTATCGCTGCTGTCCCCCGAACCCGTCTCTTCCCTGTCCCACCTTTCTTCCTCCCGATGGTCCATTCCCTTTTCAGCAGCAGGACGTGCGGCTCTGCCTCCCCAGCGCCCAGCCGGGTCAGCTTCCCCCAGGGCTGCGGCTGCCGGCTCTGCTCGCCTCCTTCCGATCGCTCCATTTGGATTCACATCTGACAAAAACACAAACAAAGCCAACCCACGCCCCACCATCACGCAGCGCCCGGGGAGGGCTCAGGGAGGGGCCGGGCCCCCCGCGCCGCTGCCCCGCACCCCCGGGGGCTGCCCCGGCCCCTGCCCGGCTGCTCCTTTTGTGCGGCCTGGGAATCCTTCCCTCCCTCCCCTCGGCCCCCCGCAGCCAGCCCACCGCCTTCCCTGCGCCCCCACCCCGCAGGG
>VXAY01003293.1:1163199-1197817 GCA_013399855.1 Oxyruncus cristatus | reverse complement strand
CCGTCCCCGTCCCCGTCCCCGTCCCCGCTCTCACTCCAGCGCCGGGCCCGGGCGGCTCCTGTCAACAGACGGCGCCCCATCAGCTGATCCGCGCGGGGCGGGGCCAGCGCGCCCATTGGCCAGCACGCCCGGGAGGGGCGGGCCTTCCGCCGCCCACCACCGAGCCGCGCCGGCTGGAGCGGCTCAGCGTCCGGTGAGGCGGCGCCGCGCACCGCCCGTTGGGGAAAGCGGGCCCGAGGAGGGGCTGAGGCGGCGGGGACGCCCCGGCGGACATGTTGGGTGAGGGCAGGCTCGCAGGCGGGACAAGGCGCTCGCCGCCATCTTTGTTGCGGGCACATGGATTCCTTCGCAGAGGGCTGTGCGTGCTGGCAAGCCGGCTGTCCCGCGACGGCGGGGTCATGTGTCACCACGTACAGCAAAGTGTAGTTCGGCTGCTCGATGTTGAAGAATTATTAGTTTGCCAGCAGCGGCTACATTAAAGGAACATACTTGCTGTTCAGGGACAGGCTTTTGAAAGCAAGCTCCCCCTGAGGCAGGATCGGTGCCCACTGATGGGGTTCACACACGGGCAGCCCCAGTTTCACTCAGGGGGCCCTTCCAAACCCAAACCTGCCCTTACTGGGGAAAACAGCGGGTGACAGAGCTTTCTGCACCTTAAGCATTGTCACTTTACTCTTTGTTGCCCCATCAACCACCTCACTTCAACATCCTCATCCTCATCTACGGTAGCTGGAAAGTAGCTTTAAAAAGACCCAAAACAGCAAGAAAACCACCCAAACCAGCAAACATGCACACAAACAAAAGGCGTCCTTTCCCCCTTCGTGTAAAACGCTATCACCCACTACTACCCACTTACTGATCTGCTTGTTTCTCGGTAGTGGTTTGGAGTTTTTTCCCTGGGACATTTGTATCAGGTGTACCATCATTTTTTAGGTGAATTAGCAGTCCAGTAAAGTGGCTCCTTAACCAAACAAATTGTGGTCCTTTTGCCCACTACCACTAGCAACATTCCAGTTGTGAATTCCTTTATTGTATTCATCTGAAGGACTCAGTGTAATGTTCATCAACACAGAGGAGGGAGAGGCCGAGCTCTCCTGGGTGTCCCTGGTGGTTCCTGGTACAGAGGCAGTGAATCCTTTTTTCCCCCTTCACCCAAATGATTTTGAAGTCTGGATTAAATGAGAAGACAGAAGACATGGAAACAGAAACAAAATACTGAAAACAAACCCATTTGCAATTCTTGGCGTCGATACTCCTACTGGGTTCACAGGCTTGAGCTCTCAGATTTTGTTTTTACCTTAACCTTTCCTGGAAGCCCTGTAGATCCCCTCAGCCACACAAATCTCACAGTAACTCCAGCCTGTGCAAGAGAGCTGCACGACACCACTGATAAAGCAAAATTATTCAAATACAGCAGTGTTTGGGTCTGCAGTTTTAACTGATACCTAACACACAGTATTGCTCAGTTCTCAATTGCATGGGCCCCAGGTCAGGAAAAAAAAGTAGGCAGACATGTAAGTCAAAATTGATACATATTCTTAAGAGCTTTGTGATATTGACCTTAGCCTATAACTCTTCCCTTAGTAACAATACTGTGAAAAAATGGTTCTTTGAGACCTAACTGCCTGCATTCCTCCAAAAGCATTTGTCTGTAAAATACCCTGCTTGCTTTCAACTTTGTCCTCACTGAGGAATTGTGCCTTTTATACATTCGAGGAGAGGCACATCAGTGGAAGTTACAATCACTCAAAAGCATTGTCATGGTGCTTCATTTTTATTACTGCTCACAGTGACTGGTAATTGTTATCTCTGAGTGGCAGAGGAAAATACCAGCACATGGGAGATGCAACTAACAGCCCAACAACCAAACCTTTTGTGTAAACTGTAGCATTAGCCGAGGGAGGAAGTTGTTTTGTTATATTGTGGCATTGAGAAAACGCATTTTCCAAATATTCCTGCCAAGAGATCCCTCTGCAATCGTAGCGAGGAATTACTGCACCTCGGTGATAGCACAGAGCAAGCAAACGATTGGTTCAGCTCCTGCAGCTCTCCCATAGTATCCATGTAAAAAGACAGCAAGTGAAACATACAGCTAGCTTAACGAGTCCTGTGTGGATAGCAGACTCAATTAAAATTAAATTATACAACAAATTAGGTTTTAAATGCTGCGCTGCTTAGCCAGCCAGACAAATAATAATTAGAGATGTACTGATCTGCTGCTGTGTGCAGTTGACTGCTGTAACTGCTCTCCATGTGCACTCACTTCCCTCCCAGAGTGGGGTAGTTTTGTATCACATTCCAAGAAATCCATCCCTCACCAGTCCCATGTCACCCTTCTGAGCTGGGCAGAATGTACAGGATCTCTTTCTGGAGAACATCTTTCCCATCCGTTCCCTCAGTTAACATTTCTTTAGCGATATACCTCCCCCTCTTCTTTGTTTCTAGAATCCAGGTCACTCTAGATGGAATTAGTTTTCGGATTCTGAATTGTGTAGGTAATATATTAGATTCAGGAGAAATAAAAGCTGCAAATATTGTTGCTCTTTATAGTGATACACATACCAGCAGTTTGAAAATACTCCATGGTGGAGAGATGGATACAAGCCAGAAACTGACACCTCCGATACTGGTTTCAGCAAAAGAAATTTACGGTTCCTTATAAAGAAAAACATTAAAATCAATTAAATTTAAAAGGACCTGAAGGCAGCTACCCAAATCCTACTGTACATTTTCAAATGTATTTGTATTACATAAATATCTGTTATAGAGAACATTCAGAAAGACTGATACTATTTAATTTTCTCCTCAATTTTTTTTTTCACCTCTGGAGAAAGTAATATTAACTTCTAAATGTCAGATCTGGCAAAAGCAACTTGGAAAACATGTGTTATGATTAAACCAATAATTATGTGTCCTGCATGGAAAATAAAGTGTTTAAAATCATCCTAAGGCAGCAAGAATAGTGTTATCATACAGCCATCTTCAGCTGTGGTTTCTGACTGCTGGCTGCTTGTCTGTGGGTGAGGAAAAACAACGTTGTAGTGCAAAAAAACCATACCAAGGACAGCCTTTTACTCAAGCATTTTTCGAAATACTGATAGCCCAGTCCAGCAGATACGCTATGTTCCTGCCATGCTGTGAATGAGAATACACTATTAACGTGAAGGGTTTTCCAAGTCAGGCAGCCAGCCCTAGATTTCTTCCTTATTTTGTGATAGAGAAAGGAAAACAACCAGAGATGTCATATGAGGATGAAACACGAGAAGGATCATTTATGCCCTTTTTTTTTTTTGCCCTTTAACCCGAAAAACCTTTAGGNAGGCAGCCAGCCCTAGATTTCTTCCTTATTTTGTGATAGAGAAAGGAAAACAACCAGAGATGTCATATGAGGATGAAACACGAGAAGGATCATTTATGCCCTTTTTTTTTTTTATGCCATTAATCCAGACAACCATTATGGGCCACTGCCAGCACTTGGGAAATTTTGAGACTAGGGGAAGCTAGCATGTTCCTGTGCCATGACTCTCCCTATCAGTCCACTGCAAAGCCTTTGAATTACCCTCGAGTTACGAGGTTGAGCAGCAATGAGCTTAAGTACCTCAAAAGGAAGAGCTGCCTGGGAATTCAGAGGACCTTCTGGGAAAACAAACAGAAGTGACACACCAAAATCATGCACTTGGGAGCTGATGGAACAATGCAGTTCCCAGGAAGAAGTTCCTTTCAGCAGGACGGCTGAGCTTTGTTTCTGGGGGAGGAAAAATAAGGAGAGACTGTTCTGTACCCAGCTGGCAAACACAGATCAAAAATAATACCATTATTGTTCACATTTCCCAGGTTAGTGTCACTGGATGCAGCACATTCCCGGTTGTCTTTGAAACCGCTTTGCACCCAGGTATTTCCCAAAGAGAGCTAATGATAATAATGTAAAAGAATTAAAAGAAACCTTGTTGACATTTCTTTTTAGAAACCACTAACATCCTACTATTTTGTTACGTTGAAGTGGAATTTTAAAGCAGTATAAATACACCTTTCAGCGTTATTTACATCCTTCTTTTCTTGCAGCCTGGAGGGAGAAAGCAGTTTAAATGTTTGCCTTTGGCACTTTTTCCTTTCCAAAGATCAAACTCTGTACGTAGCTCACAAGCCCAGCAGATGGTCTTTTCTGTCTAATAAAGAGAGCAATTCCACTTGATTAACAAAATGGAAGTATTTCTAATAGCCTTAGGTTTTCCAAGATGTGAATTTGTTTTGTTCTGTAGATCCAGGTACAGCCCTACAGTAAGGTCTTTCCCCATCTTACCTGGCATGAGCCACGAGCATAAGGATATTCTTGGACCACAATCAAACAGACCTCTTTAATGGTTCTTCTTGTCATTTATAGGTGACATTCCAAGTTTTCTTTTCGATCACTGAATTCCTTATGTTAGAGAAATCATCCAGCACTTCCCCAGTCAGCCTTAGATTGACACGTTTAGTCTGAGGAAGAATAAAAAATTGCATATATTATCTCAGGACGAAAAACTGCCTGCAGAAAAATTACATTAATATTTCTGCAAAGATTCTATAGAAAACTGGGAAAATTTACAATCTAGTTAAGGAATCGATTGCATCAAAGGGGATTTTGAAAAGATTTCCTTCCTCTGAGCGTTTTGAAACATACTTCCTCCAGGGGGTGCCAAGTTAACACCACTGGAAAAGAAAACCGCGTAAATTATCCCGCCCAAGGACAGAGCTGTCCATCCTGTCCGTTCCACTGGACCTCGGGAGGGATGCAGCCCTCCAGTGTGAGCCAGAGGCACCAATCTAGGGTGACATTTCTCGGCTGTTCACCCGTGAAACTCTGTTGAAGTCAGAGACAGTGCTGACTGGTCCTGCAATTAGCGTCACACACGTGCTCTGCTCAGTTAGAAAGGACACAGCCCTCGGAAAAGGGCTTTAAGAGTGGCTGTGTGGAGAAATACATCCATCTCAGCCTCTGAAAGAAAGACACACTGGGGAGGGAAGGAGTAACGAATGCAGTGACAGCTGTATGGAACTAACTTCAACCAGCTTGTGAGTAAGGGCAGAAACCTGGACACAAGAACTAAAATGACATAAAAGCTGAAGCAAACATGGTCAGGAGTGTCAGCAGGTTTTCTGCAGGTCTGCAGGGAATGTCAGCCCCAAGTAGGATGTCTGTAAATGTCATTAGAGCAGAGGAGAGGTTTCACTGGCTCAGAAAACAGAGATCTATCCCTTAAAACAGACATTTGCTTTGAACAAGTGACACTTTACTCTTAGGGAAATCAATTTAATCACTGTTTCCAGACAAAGGAGCAAGAGAAAAAGAAAATTGTTGAGAAGTAACATAATAGTGTCTATACCTTTTCCACTTTTCAATGCTCAATGTTTTACTTTTATCTACACAGCAGCTAAAATAATCACAGTCAAGCTATTCTGCATCCTTCAGAAATATTACTGAAAGAGTGCCTGGTTATCTTCCACTTGACAGTAAAATCTGCACTGGATAATTATTTAAGTAGAAAACTTCTGTAAGACTCCAGTAGGAACAGACAAAATGTTTACTATGTACGTAATTTGTCGTCTCATTCCAAAAGGCAAGTTTACTTTTCCAACTTGGAGATTAGTGGCGACAGCCAACGCTTGCAGTGAAAACCAACATAATAAATCTGTAACATCATATTAGCGTGGACACTGACAGAATGGAAAAAGGGCCTGAATATTATATTAATCCATTATTAGGGGGATCTCAGCCCCAGGGCTGTCAGTTAACACTGTACTGAGATGCAGAAGAGATGCTCATTATCCCCAAAAAAATCAGCTCTCGGAATTCTAAGCTGTGTGTGACAGTGGAGCCCTGCTGTAGTCCCTGATCAGCAACTGCACTTCTGTTAAAAACGTGATCACTTGTCTAGACTCTGAATTGCCGTGGAAGCACACTGAGTTCAAGAACCAAAACCTTGAACGCTGGCAGTGATTTCTGTGACCAGGTAGGGAGCAATGGGCTCCAGAGGGAAGGCTTTCCTAGTTGTGCCCCTGGAGAGTAGGTGCTGGAAATCTTCAGCGTTTTTGGGGAAAGGAGAGCGCACTGCCGAGGGGTTCAGGTGCAGCTCACCCATCCAGGTGCTCTGCCTTGCAGGCCCCCTCTCAGCTGAACATCTTTGCAATTCACTGTGTGTTTGCTATGCAACAACCCCTGGAAATGCTGTCCCTGGTACATGGGAGACAAATCCCTTTCAAGCTGACTGTGTAGAAAGGGAATTTAGAGGCACAAAAGGCAACTAAAGGAAGTGAGAATGAAAGGTAACCAAAGGAAATGGGCTGAGTACAGCTCCTCCTCCCAAGCTGTTGAAGCAGGTATTTAATTCACAGCCCGGTAGCAGGCTGAGCAACACAGTTAAGATGTTTAATGAGATTAATTTTTATTTTGCATATTGCACAACGTAATGATCTGTAAATTGAGTGGTGTAGGCACTGAACCAGAGACAAGCAAATAAGAATTAGGTATCAGCTGCAGTACATACCTGGAAGTCTAGTCATTGATTTTGTAAATGATAACATGCCCTAAATTGCACCATCTTCAGACTAGACACTGGGATTAATGGAACATTTTACCTTGCTCCTTGCTTTCTCTCGATGCCGTGTTCTAGAGGCGCATCTATATTTTTGTTTTGCATTACCTCTGTAGATGCAGCCTTGCACACTAACCTGGTTGATGCTGAACTGTCTCCTGAGGAAGGGAAGAGTCTGTCTCCTACACCCTGTGCAAAAAACAAAAGGTCCCATAACGCCTTGTCTAGATTATTATTGACAGGGAGTCAGATCCATCAACCCTGAGGGATGTGGCAACATTTTTTATTTTTTATTTGATTTGTTAAAAATCCCTGCTGTGGATATTAAGAGGAAATCAGCCATAATACAGGAGCAGTAGTTCTGATGGACAGTGAAATGGAAGGTTTCATATTAAAGCCTTAGGAGGCCAAAAAGAAAATTGAAAATCTGGAGGTATTGGCTGATGGGCACTATACTTTCATTATAGAGAACACCAAGCTCCATAAACCTCTTGGCGGGAGGGATAACGGCAGAATCAAAACAGTGACCTTGAGATCAGTGTCAGGCTAGAGAATGGCAGGTTTACAACAGGGGCCACAGAAAGGAGAGGAAGAGAAAGTGCAAGCCAAGGCATCATCTTCAACTTGGACCTTGTTCTGGGCACTCCTGGCCAAAAAATGTCCACAGTTTCTTTCTGTAAACCACAGCAGATACATAATGTTTTCTTTCCATCCATGCAACTGGAACTCTTAACTCTGTTCTCTTTGCTTTGCATCTTCTCTGCTGTGTTATTCTCTCCTCGGCTTTTGTCATTTTGTGCCTTGCCCCATTCCTTTTCCTGGCCAGTGCCCTGCTTTGACCAGATCCCTTTCTATTTACATCCCTCCTTTGATTCACCATTCTCCAGTGCAGCAAGGAAAAAACTATTTAATTAATTTCCAAAATCTGTTTTTACCCATGTCTATTCCAGCCTATCATTGTAATTAACTTTTAGGAGTCAAAGCTCACCTCTTCCTAATCACATTGCCAGTCTGTATCACCTCTTTGTTACATTTTCTCACATTTCCTTCAAAGCCTGATCTCAGCCTAAAGAAATCATGTTGTAGACCCTTATTTGGGTTAGGCTTTGAGAAGCCAAAAGGCATATATCATTTTCTAGTTAACCCTGGAGGCAACTGGCTCTGATTTATGGGGGTGTTGGAACACCCACAGCTCAGCATCCAAAGCCACTGAGAGCACAGGACAACGTGGGTGTTGTCTCACCATCACCATGTGCTTTTTCTTATGTGAACACTGGTTACTTAAACAGCCTGCATTCAGGTTTGACAGACTGTAAAGTACTGAAAGTCACAATATCCCCAAAACATTGCTCTTGATGTCTCTCATTTTATGGCATTCTCATCTTTTATAGCAGTTGTATGCATGGAGAAGTAATGGTTCAGGAGCTCACCTAAATCACTGGTTTCCAGTTTATGGTCTGCAGAAACTGGCAAGCCCATGAAAAACTTCTGAAGAGTCTGCAAAAAGTGATTGAGAAAAAGAAAATTCATATGTGCTTGACAGCAATCTACATATGTGAAATTCCTAAAGGGGTCTGCACTACTGCTGGAGATTTTTTTAGGGGTCCACAAATCAAAAAAGGTTGAAAAACCACTGACCTAAATCTTCTCCTGCAACAGCAAATGGCCTACAACTGTAGCAATATGAGAACTTGGCACTAAGAAATAGCATGACAGCTAAGCAGCACAAAACCTCTGCAACTTCTCACAGATGTAAGTGGAAGCAAATACGACAGACACGTACCTGTTTTGCTTTTGTAAGTATTTCTTCAGGGACTAGTGTTAAAACAGACACAGAGAATAAAAAGGGCAGCCCATCTCAATGCTAACTAAGTAATCCTGACCACAGATTACTGTATGTAACAAATCTGGAGATGGATGTATTCCTTGCCTTATACAGATTGGTCATTTCAAAGGCTGAACTTTCACTAATTTAAAAAAAAAAAAAATCAGGCAAGGATGACCCCTATTAAGCCATCATGTAGTTATTTCAGGAGGTTCTCTGGAAATAAGCTTGTTTCTGTGCTAATTTTTCTTCTGGCAGAACCAATTCAATCTTGGCCTTTACAAGCTGGTCTCTTACATTTGATTCAAAATTGGATTTGGGCCTCTGGAGATATCTGATGTCAGCCTTCCTAATGTAGTGTCAACATGAAGACACAAAGAGATAAAAAGTCTGTTTCACTTAGATTCCTTTTTCCAGGGCCCAGTCTGGATTTTTCCCCCTCTTTCACTTTTGCACTGTGGATCACTGTGTCTTCTTGTTGTGAGTCACATTAAGCAAGAGGGCAAGCGTGTGCTTAGCCAACCTCCTTGGTTTATAGGCAGGGTCACGAACACAGCTGGAACACATACTTATGCTTCATGATATCACCTCATAAAACGATCACATAGCAGACAAATTTTAAGTGCATATTTGAAAAGCAGAAACTCTGGGGTCAGGGTGGCGCAGACTGGAGGAAGGGTAAATGTAGGGCTACAATGAGAAATAACGAGACTCCCTTTGCTGGAGGAAATGGTCAAACATTAGCATTTCAATAGAAGAGGTCAAACCATTTCATCCAATACGGGATGTCATTCCCTGCAGACCAAGTTAATACAACCCATAACATCTGTACTGTGTACCACACTTTTTAAATACGACATCCAAACTGTAGGTTACTCCCCACAAAGACTTACATTACCCCTCCTGCCTCCCTCCCTGGCGCAGCGTGCAGTCTGTGCTCATCTGGATCGTCTGAACTAACCTACTAAAAATGGGACACAAAGAGAAAGGAGCAAGAGCACAGAATATCTCAGTGACATTAAGGAGAACTGTGTAGGCACATAGCTCAGGACTTTCATAACACTCACAGAGAAAGACTGAATTATGATTCTTTGGACAACCTTAGTTCTGGACTTCCCTCACACATTTATGACTTTGCAACAACAATGGTTGTGTCATTCCTTAGGGCAATAATATACATTATTTATAGACTACGAGTTGATCATTTTCTCAACTAAAACAAGCACCAACAAAGTATTTTCTGCCATTGCCTGTGAGAGGCTTTAAGTTTCTATTCTCTTGCAGATGACTTGAAAGCAAAGTGGTTCTCTCTTCTTCTAGAGTGACAGGCCTGTGTGTCGAGCTAAATTAGACAGGACATAGCGCTTATGCAAATAACATGACTGCAAATAAAGGTATGGTACACCAAGTAGGATAAATTTGTAATTAAAATCACATGTGACTCATGAAATGAAGGTATCCAATCCAGGCAGATTTTCCTGAAAGTGTGAAAATGCTGTGACCAAAAAAAAAAAGACAGACAGGAAAAACCAAAACAACCAACCAAACAAACCCCCAGAAAACACAAAAAATGACCAAAGCCCCCCAGCAAAACCAACTCAGAAATCAAATAACCCTCCCTTTCCCCCTGCATTTCCCGATCTGCAGCAGTTTCATGGTCCAAACACCTACAGGGTCAAACTTTTGCTACCACTGCCACCGCTGCAGAGCAGAAGGTGAAGCTGCTTTGTGCAGTGTCTTGCTCAGCATGCTGTATTTCACAAAGGCACTGGAGAAGGCATTTTGTTCCAGGCCCCATACGTGGCAACTGAGACAGGATTTTAGGCCGCGGGTAGAACGTCCCTGTTGTGCCACATTGCCTACCTTCTTAAGAAGACAAGGAAAATCCTCACCTTCAGATGAGCTGTACAGCTGTTCAGTTTTGCAGGTTTGTGAATTTGCCCTGATGCCATTTTCTCCTTTGCTTACACCAATGTGTAATTTAACACCCTCTATTTCACTGTTTCCTCGGCAGTCACGGCCCAGCAGCACATCCTCCCATCAGCTCCGCAGTGTACACCAGCCAGGAGCATGTTAAACATTTGATTGGATTCAGCTGGATCTTTCTGCATTGTGGGAAGAGCAGACAAGCATTTGAATAGAGTTTCTGGGTGTTGGTCTGGTTATCCAGATCAATCCCTTGCCAGAGAGAGGAAAAGCAGCATCACATTTTTCATAGTGCTTTTCTTTAAAGACATTTCCTTCCTTCCATTAAGCCAGTGTCCAGGGGAGACAAATGAATCGCTTTGTGTATCTAGAGGATCTTTGAAATCCTTGGTCTCGGCTCAGTGTGCAAGAATGAGAAAAATAACAGGAATGGAGGAAGGAGATTTAAACACACAAACTTTCAGATTGGAAAAAAAAAAAGAGCTAGAAAATGGAGGCATGGCACAAGAAAATAACTGAGACTTAGGGATACTCCAAATAACACAGCTGCTAGAGGAGAATAAAACCAACACAAAAGAACCTCTCGCAGTAAAGGGAGAGTTGATGTTCGGCAGTGCTCAGAAATTTTAATACTGATGTGTAAAATTAAACCATGACAGCAGAACAGGCTTATCTGCAAGCGTCACGTTACTTCCCCTGGGATCACTACCTTCCCACTGGTACTTCTGTCATCTTCTCCTCCCCCCTCCAAATCTCACTTGACCTGAATTCTCATGATTTGACTCCATAATCCTCTGGTTTCCACTGTATGCACACAAAAGATTATTATACAAAAGCGAATTCCCAGGGCCTTGGGCTTTGCTTTCCATTTAGTTAAAGAATTATCCTACAGTAGTTTAGGTGCTGGGAAACTTGTCCTGTAGATTATTGCCTACAGGGCAAATGCTGAGGAGGCTGCTAACGAGAGAACAGATGTTCAGTGGCTTATGAGCCTTGCTGAATGTAAATATCTTCAGCACACTGCCTGTCAATAAGCCTCTGCCTAAGAATCACTAACCTTATGGACAAAATTCCCCCCCCTCCGTGTAAATGCATTGGCTTAGGTAGAATTATACTCAGGAAGAAGCTGTTCCTTCATCTGCATCAGAGAGCCAAAGTTTAAAAGCTTGTCTAGAAATTGAGACTAAATGTCATGAAAAGTTAATATTTTTAAACAAACCTTGTCTCTTTCCAAGAGAAAATGCAGCTCTTGGATCTGTTATGACACAGCAGGCCTAAAATAAACAGATTTCACTCAGACACTGATATTAGGGGTGAAAGATCTTACAGTGACTGGATCTCTAAAATTTTGCCTGTGTCCATAAAAGGATGTTCTGTTTACAGGGCTTCAGTGGTGATATCTTTCCTGGCAGCAGCAATTTAAGGGGGGTGGGTAGCCCTAGACAGCCCTGAGCATCACTTGCCCATCCCTGCACACCCCTCTGCATCCCTCCCTGTAACACTACGTGACCTTAGGTGGTCTTCTAGGCAAAACATGGAAAGAATTTAAGCCCCCTCTTACAGTCCTCTGAACACATGCAAACTTTCAGCTACCAAAGCAGTCCATTTGCTCCCCATTCCCTGAGGAGTGACCCTCGGAGCACATACACGGAGTGAGGGCCGATCGCAGCCGTCTGATGCTTCTGACTGGCTTTTTCTTTATGAGCTTTCTGACAGAAGACCAAGATATGCAAGGAGGGCACCTGCCCTCAAGCTTTACCCCTTCCAGCCACCGTTCCTGGAGCAAGGGCAGGCTGACCTCGCTCTGCACCTCACCTTAGCCACGGCAAAGCTCAGTTGTACGTACACTGCTGGAAAGCCACGAGCTCTTGCTGGTCACAGACTGCCACTTCACTGTTGAAGTTCAGTAACTGCACTCTGTCATCAAGTTCCTTGGTACAATTTTCAGGATTCACTAAGGAATCCTTCCAGCAGAGCGTGCCAGATCTCTGTGTGTTTGTCAAGTGGTGCTCAAAGTTCCCAGTTACGGCATGACAAGGGCAGGCAGGTGGGCAGGGTCTCTCTTCACTGAGTCCATGAAGGGGCTGGTTTTTTCTGGGAGTCCTCTGTTACAAGGGCATAACCACAGTCTGAAAAATACACAAACTTCACCATGTACAACATTTAACTGAAAAGACTGGCTGGCAAGCTGAAACCTGGGAGACCTGGGTCAGCTACTGAACTGCTTTATGATGTGGAACAAATTACTGTGCTTGTGTCATTCCTCTGTCCCATCCCAATCAGATTGCCAGCTTTGCACAGACAAAACTTGAGTTTTATTGAACATGTATGCTCTCTTGAGCACAGTGCAACCCTTGTCTCACCTGAGGCTTCTAGGTGTTCTTGTAGCACAGATAATAATAACATCTAACAGTTCAATCTCTTAGGGTGGGAAGTCCCATGAAAAATATTTAGTATGTGCCTTTGTGTATATAAAAGTGGTTGGCATAAAAAGATGCTGCAGAAAATACTGTGATTACAATCTCCTCTTTTGGAGGTCGACCTTTACTGCTGCAGTGTGATTACCTGTGGGTGGAGAGCACCAGCTCTTCCAGACCACACAGGAGCAGCAGCTGCCAGGACAGACACCCCGTGCCTGCACCAAGATCATGGGCAGGACCCAACCTGCTCAGCCTCGCTCCTTCCCCTTGCCCTCTCCCTGCAACCAAACCACAGCTGGCAGAGCTGACCTACCCCACCTGGATCCTGGCCAGGACAATAAGGCGAACACCCCGATTCTCACCAGAACTGTCACCACCTATTAATACCTGCCAAAGTCCTCTGCAGCACCTGATGCCCCTGTGGACACTAAACCTGCACCCACCCAGCTGTGCTTGGCACCTGGGGCACAGCAGGGCCACAGCAGCCAGGCTGAAGGTGTGCGGGTAAGAGGAACATCAGCACGGAGACATCCGTGGAAATAGAGAACTCTGAGGTCCTTCCATCCCTGCAGAACCTTGCCTTAGTTGCACTGTTGTTAGGATGAGGTCGTTGGTAGCTGTATGGTTTGCTCTTAGACAAAGGTATGTGCACGCTTCTGAAGCCCTTCAGTATCCGTGGGACAAAGCAGGACTTAGGGCAGGGCTGCACACAACTTACTGGGTTTTGGCAGAACAGCACATTTACTTCCTCACCTTGAGCTTACACAGGGGATGAAAGGAGTTACCAGTTCCGGAGGGAGCGGTTGGGTCGGCGCTGGAGCAGGAACAGGAGCAGGAGCTGGAGCTGGAGCAGGAGCAGGAGCTGGAGCAGGAGCTGGAGCTGGAGCAGGAGCAGGAGCAGGAGCAGGAGCAGGAGCAGGAGCAGGAGCAGGAGCAGGAGCTGGAGCAGGAGCTGGAGCTGGAGCAGGAGCTGGAGCTGGAGCTGGAGCTGGAGCTGGAGCTGGGCCGCCGCTGCGGGGAGGCAATGCCTCCCAGCTGTCCTTGTGCTCCAGAGGCGCTAGATGGCAATGTGGGTCTTCAGCAGCGTGGGAAGGCAGCCCTGGGGGAGCCCGGGGGTGGGTACCCCTAAGCACCCCTGCACACCCCTCCGCATCCCTCCCACAAGACCTCAGGCGGTCTCCTAGGCAAAATGTGGAAAAAAATGCTCCTCGGTGGCTGTCATTGCCCTCTGCCTCCAACAATTGCCTCTCTTCCCAGGCTGGAATTTACCCGTGTCTGGAAATAAAAGCTGCAGCTCGCAGCAGGGCTGGTTCGTGCTGGCTGCGACACGGGACACCAAATGCGGCAGGAAACCTCATCTGCAGCAGCACCTGTGCCAGCAACGCGTTTGTGCCCAAGCTGTTGTGAGACCACACACCCTGCAGCCCTGCAGGCAGTGCTGGTAGGGGCACACCAGCCTGGGCACCACTAGGCACTGCCATCACTAGCTGCCTTCTGCAGCCTTTCTGCCAAGAAAAGGTTAGCATTTCCTTTTCGGAGTACAGACTAATATTTCTGAGAGTCTGTTTCTGGACATTTTATTAATTACCCTCAATCGAGTGATTTTTGCTCAAGAAGGGAGCATTTTTCTTAATAAAAACTCACAGACAGAGCCTTTTCTGTGGTTGCCTTTGGGTGGAGTTTAATCTGTAAGTCATGGGCACGTTTTTAAGAGGAAATTTTAAAATGAATGACACCCTTAACTTTGCAACACAGGTGATCTGTCACTGGGCTTCTGGTTTCTGTTTAGTTTTTTAATCTGCCCCATGATGGTATATTTAATATTTCAGTTTCAGAACTAATGGTCTTATCTCCTGTCTTACACCTTACCTCAGTGGTGGAACGTGTTACACAAGTTGCTTCCTCCAAGCTTGTCCTAATTCTGTTGGACTTCTTAGTGTTGCCTCCACTTCGAGTTCCCTGTGCCCATCACACAGATCGAATCAGTGTTTCACAGCAAGAGCTGCTCTCCCCAGGACTGAGTGGTGACTGCAGACAAACTCCCCAGCCTGATTTGTGCTGCCTGTTGCACTGGGGACTTACCATTAACTCTGTTGTCATTCCTTGTCTGCTTTAACGTGATTGCTTTCAAGACTTCTCTCTCCAGGAAAACATCTGTGCTTTGGATTAGTTTTCCCTAGACAGATTTACTTACTGTTTTTCCACATTAAATCTCCCTATTTATTTTGTTGCTTTCTAGTCTATCTAGGTCCTTTTTCTGTTATTATTCCTCCAGGTGCATTCAAAAATCTCCCCCTTTAGCAGAGTCAGCAGAGTGCTCTGGTATCCCAATTTACTCTTTGTATTCAGCTGTGAATGAATCACACATTCCTGGATGTCCTTCTGTAACACAGTGCATTCACTTCCTGCAGTCCTTTGTCTACAGTTCATGCTTTTGTCATCTGCATGATTGTGCCAATACCCAAAAGGATTTGAATTACTGTTTCCACAAGACACATGTGAAAAAGCCGTAAAAACCAGAATAACTCCCCTGATTGTTCTGCTTATCAGCCATAGTTACGTTATCTTCTGAACATTACAAGGCTTTCCTCTTAAAATGTTTTATTTTATAAAATATAAGCCTACAGTAACGTCCAGATGACTACTGATTTCTATTTCAAAATTGTTTGGATATTTACTTTTCACCCTGTTTTCTCACATTATAATATCAGTTGTCTGTTGCTTAGTTGTAACTAGCAGAAAATATTTCATCTTTTAATTCATGGATATAACACTATAAATAGGCCCACAGAAGAAATACAGATTTTTCCATGGCAGCAATCTTGTCTCAAAACAGAATAAAATGAGCTGGTGAGTGAGTGTACTTTTCTGCCCTTTGTTTTATCCACGTATTGAATTCAGGGTGAAAGCATATGTAGACTGTGTCCCCAAAACACACATCCCCTTGTCAGCATTCCTGTATTTCATCCAGATATGCTTTTCTTCTTGACCCTCATGCTCTGAGGTCAAATACTGCACAACCTGTCTGGAAAAAATAGCAGAGCCGGAGGCTGTAGCTGCGGCAACAACCAGGGCTGCGGTGGCCCTGCAGCTCTCCTTCCTCAGACCCGTGAGGAGGCTCACGCTGAAGGACGTGCAGGTGCCAGACCTGCCCAGAGAGCTTCGGCAGCGCAGTGCCAGTGCACCCCAGGGGCTGCTGGAAACAGGCCCTGATTCTGGCCTGTGCAGCTCCCCTTGGCCAACAAGTGAGGGGAGGAGGGAGGCTCAGTGCTAACTTGCTGTGCTCCCTGCTGGTGAAGCAATGAGCAAAACACAGCTCGCTCACATTATTTTCTACTTTGTGTCCCAGCATTGCTTTTAGCGAGAGCTACTTCCATTTCCCTCTGTTCTTTTCTTCACACAGAGCCAGATACTACATCCTGGCTCACTCTTATTCCTGTAGGTTTGCGGTTTGAGCACTGCAGCATGATTTACTCCAAGGTCTTATTCTCTCAAGGCATTTCATCGCTCTTTTCTCTTGAATGCACTTGAGAACCAGGACACAGGGACTGTATCCTTCTGATGAGTCACAGTAAGAGGATTTTTTACCTCAACAACCAGCCTATTGACCTATCAGGTCCTCACAGAACTGCAGCCAAGACTATACAGTTTGCAAGACTTTCCCTAAACTCAAGCACTCCATTGCTTCACTGTCACTATAATGTAACTCGTTCCCCCACCACTCCATCAGGGCTTTTAAAATGTTCTTAAGATTCTTTTGTTCATTATTATTTTAAAGCTGAGCACGGGACCAAGCTGCTCAGTTCTCAGTGTGCTTTTTAGATGACTTGGCTAAGCCACTGGTCACACACCGCCTTCTGCTGCCAGCCACAAACTGGATACACCCTTGGTGTGGGAGAGGATGGCAGCGCGTACCTAAAGACCTTGCTTATTAGCCTGATACTGATCTTCGAGGCCCCTGTCTTTGCCTTACCTCCACTCTCTAGACCCTCCCACCATTCCCCCTTTGTCGTCACAGAGGATGATAGCGAACTGTGGGCACAGTAGGAGCTGAAGATTCACTGGGGTCATTTGCAACAGCAATTAGCAAATGCCTGTGCTCACCTGAAGCCTCCATGGCGTGACAGAGCGTAGCACACGTCCTTCAAATCCCACCCCTGCTCCAGGCTGTGCAAAGTCCTGTAGGATCAGAACTCCCAGCTTAGCACTGCTGACAGGCAGACAAAGGCAGACAGACAGCCCTCCTTCCTCACCCTTCTTCAGCTGTCCCTCCTCCTCCCACCTGTGAGCCTTTTGCTGTTAGAGTTTAGTGCATTCAGCTGTCTTCCACCTCCATCACTGCTTTGATAACTGATAGCAGGGAAGGTATTACTTAAAGAATCTGGGTGACTGTTAGCAAAATAAACAGGAGATGAAAGATGAGGCAGTCTCCTTGATGCGTAATTACCTTAAATGAAGGTCTGTTTGCTAATACTGTTGTTTTGATGTGCTAAATATCTTGGGCTTAACGCCCCAGCAGATACTAAAACTAACTAACTAATTCCCGATGATGTCATTCCAAGATTACAGAGACTGGGAGGCAGGAGTTAGGGGAGGAGTATGCACAAGACAGTGGTGCGTAAGGAGTGCTCCCAAATCACCCGATGTCAGATGGGAGGCTCGTCTTCACAGACAGCTCTGCTGTCAGCACAGCAAAACCCCAGCAAGTGATGCCCCCGGGCAGGCGAGTGGCTCTCTCCAAGTCACCTCCTGCCATCCCGCCAGCCTGCTGGTGAGGAGAATCTGGCAGGTGTGTGGCAAGGAGAGCCCTTTGCGTTGTTTCTGCGGTGCTGTGCAGGGCAGCGGTTGCTCCCCAGTTCTTCCTGTGAGGGGGACACTCCCTCTGCTCAGAACTGGGCTGGAGAAGCTGCAGCTGGTTTGGAGGCAGCTGGGTTACCTGCGTGCATACACAGCGTGAGCTGTGTGGGATTGCAGGGTTCCTCTCCTGTATTGGATTGTCTGCCTGGAAGCATCCCCTGACCTAACTGTGCCTGCAGTTGTGTCTCTTGGCTCGTCCCTCACGCCCAGTGGCGTCACACGAGCTGGGCACCCTGTGCACATGCTTGCACACAGCGGAGCTAATGGAGACTGACAGTGGGTACTGGCTTTTCTAAGACTGAGAAGTTTCCTGGGGTGTTAACTAATCCCCTAGAGGTGCCATTAGCTTATGATAACCACACCTTTGAAATTGTTTTATTGCTTTAATAATGTGGTGATGATGGAAAATGGGGAACACGCCACATTTATTATTTATGCTGGTAAAAGATGAAAGTTAGCAATTAGAAGCTTTAAACCACAGGTTCAGCAGAACTACATGACTTACATTAATTCATTTTTGGACTGTGCACCCCAGCACTGGAATGCCCTTACTGTCCAGGTTTGTTATGTTGAGCTGCCTACAGAAACCACTGCAAAGTGGCAGGGCCAGCACAATTAATGTTGTAAGATAGATACACATCTTACTGCAGAGATGGGTGGAGATTTCCTGGTGGGGAGCTGTTGGAAGTGGAACAACGCTTTATGATATCTGAACTAATCTTGTGCTATGATAATTCTGTCTTGCTTAAGTGCTTGCAGCCTCTCTGTGCTGCGTAGTCATGCTGTGGCAGCTGCTGTGTGCATCTGATCCAACCTCGCTGCTTCCCCACACACTTAATTGGCAAAATTGCCACCTATTGTTTATAAAAAAGCATGGAAAGAGTGAGCAGAATCTTGGTCCCCAAGACTGTAGAGCAGTGGCTCTGCTGCCGCATGGCTGGGAATCACATTCTGTCATCTCAAGGCGACACAGAGACGATGTATGTTGTACCATATGTATTGTGACATCTACATCTGGATGGAGCAGCTCTAGTGACATAAAAGAAGCTGGTGCAGCTCATGGCAGAGTACAACATCAGGCCCTTCCAGGCTTCCATGCTTCCAAAGCGCGGGGTTTTAACCTGAGCACTCAGAGAAGGGCACACCAACACCACAGCAGGACTGAAGGGAAAGGTAGGAAAGTTAGGGTTGTGAAAGAAACGTGCCAAGACAGCGTATGTCCATCCTTAGAGCTGTAATGGAAGCGATTGCACTAATCTGCCTTGCAGCCCACTTTCTTATTCTGTGTGATCCTTCAGTGAGCCTGCAAGCTCGTTTGATCACTTCACCTTAGGATCAAATAAGCAGAGGGCTGACTGGCTGTTTTATCTGCAGTTGGCAGAAAATGGAGGTGAGAGAGAGCAAGCAAGTGAGCTTCTATTAAGAATAGAGAGATTAATGCACCCAAATTTAATTGGAATTGCATGAGCAGGCAAGAGATGTCAAGCTCTGAGTTCATGCATAGATTGTGTGGGTGTCCTATGTACTACATTTTGAACATCTGCAGCATGCCTGTCTTTGCCTTGTACTTTGGTACTTGCCGTGAGCTTTCATGTTGGTTAGTGGTGTTGTACATCCTTATATCCACTGCACCTCCTTCTGCCCTTTGCCTCATTGCAGACACCACTCCCACTGACAGGCTGTGCGCAGACAGAGGTGACTCAGGACCTTGTCCATGAGTTGGTTTCTCTTTGGCTCCAACATCCTCAGTGTTATCAGTGTCACACCCGTGCCCTTGCCACAGCCCGTCCCTGATGCAAACCCTGAAGCAAACCCAGGCCAGCTGCAGGCCATGTCCAAAGCCTTGTGTTTTGAGTGAGCAATGCAGGGCAAAGCGGGACCCCGATGTCATTAACATGCTCCTAATGAGCATGGGTGCTCTTACATCAGTGTGTTGTTAGTTGGGAGCCACTTTCTCCTGTGGAAGGCTGGTTCAACAGGTTAACCCAGGAAGGCTGCGCTTACATCAGTCAGTGGCACCCATGTTAACCAGCCAAGAAGCAACCCCGCCCGCAGCCTGGGTCCCCAACCTGCATCCCACACCTGACAAGGCCTCACTTTGCATGACCTGATGCACTTTGTGGGTGTCTCTTTTTCTCCAGCCAAAGTCCTTGGGGCTGCACATGCCTTCCCGAAGAAATTACCCGATTCCAGGCAGGCTGCTGAAGGGCTGAAGCTGGTGCCGTCAGCACTGCGAGTGTGGGCTGCTGCCACTTCCAGAACAAAGTGGGTTCAGGCCCATCCGTTGCCTTCTCACATGAACAAAGCCCTTTGACAAAGCCAGTGCTTTTGGTTCAGGTTATTCCTGCAAGGCTGGGGCTCAGCAATGGCGATGGGCAAAGCCTGGCCTGGGGATGGGTTTTGTTTCTTTTCCTCAAGGCTGCTGCCAGCCCTGGCTATGCTCAGGAACCCTCGCTCGGAGGATTGTGCTGTGCTAGGAAAAATGTTTCTGGCTCTTCTCTTGTGTATTTGGGGCAGAAAGAAGGTGTAGTTTAGATTAGAGCACTGCAGCTTTATCAGTGTTTATCAGTGTAGAAGTTCTGCTCCGTGTAGCATAACAGCCTCAAGTCCTTTTAAACCCTGACATCAATATGTGGTGATAAGATAACACTGGTTATCCTGTACTGGTTGCTCTAGATAAGATAAACCCTTTTATGCTTTAAAACAGGACTCAAAGTTTCTGCTATGTTTTCTTTTCCTTTTAATGTAGCAAACTCCAGAAACATTTTATTTCTAAGGGAGTTGTATTTGTTAAGAGCAGATAAAAACAGTACATATCATAAATAAGACTTCCCAAACTTGCCTAAGAAGCATGAAACATTTTCTTTCAAAGACTAAATAGAAATGAGCTAGCAGGAGGTAGATTTCAATGTCTTAGAAAATTGTTGGATTAATTAGAAGCTAAAATTATTCCAAGTAAATGGTCATGCCTACATTTATTTCATCAGAAGTGTGTCCACACAGTGATATTGCAGCAACACTGGATGTTAATTTTAAGGTGGTTACTTTTAATTAACATGAAATAACTTTTGTAGAAGTATTGCTTGAGACAGCAATATTTTGCATTTAAAGCTGGGACAGAATATCTCTGTACAAGCCAGTATATCCATAAATCTACAGCACTGACTCTTCAAGTAGAGACTATATCTTCTGAGAATTTAGACACTTCCATTCATTAGTGAGTTAAAATTAATAACTAGGTCCTTTATGAAATTTAGCACTTTAGTCTTGTTTGTCCCAAATGATTTTAACAATGGAGTAACACTCTTCACATTTTCTGTATAATTAAAATTAATTGAAATGATGTGCATTAGTTGTAATTAAGCTATGCAGCTAAGAGTGGTTGTATCTAATTGCTATGATTATATAGGTTACAAACAAGCTCAAGGAAGGAAAGTGGAGTTACTGTGACAGGAGAACTCAGCCTCTCACCACCTTCCTATGCCTGATGGTCTGCACAAGGGAAAGGATGTCTCTGGCATGAGGCAGTGCTCCAGCACTGGACTTTGGTAGCTCAGCTGGCTCAGCTGCCCCTGTTTCAGGTTCATTCTAGTGCCCCAAACCTGACCATTAAAGGTTGCCATTGCACCCTTTGTTCAGCTTTAGTGCAGCACTAGTGCTGGGGGGGGAACTGAAATGGGAATGCAGCCCCTGTAAAGCACAGACGCCTTTGGTGCAGTTTCTGGCACAGCCCATAAATCACTGAATTAGCTGCAAATTTAGCTCCATGTTCACCAATTCAACCCAGATACATCAGGCATCCCCTTACCCCAGCACCAGCTGCCCCTCAGGAGCTGTACAGCTCACAGAAGGTGACCCTTCCACGGTGGTAGCAAACTCCTGGTTTTAACTCTGATGATTTCCATGTCCCCGTGGAAATGTTTTGTGGCTGCAAAGCACCTCTGGGCCACTTTGTCCAGCTGCTTCACACCAAAACTGCCTACAGCAGTGCCACAAAAGGGCAAGAAAACCAAACAAAACACCCCCTCCCTGCTCCATTAGCTCAGGAAAGCTCAGTTTGATGTAATCAGGCCTAAACCACAAATCTGTGGTCATTCTGTAGGTCACTGCAGGGTCAGGCTGAGGTTGCTGGGGATGTCAGACCCATGCAATTACTTTTTGTGTGTGTGTGCTCTGCTTAAGCTTTCTGAGCAGTGTCTTGAAAGTGCAGCTCAAATTGTGGGTTTCTACATTCATAATGCATGGTCTGGGGAATAACACGTGCCTTATATTATAATTTATTTTAAGATTGGGGTTTTTTAGTTTGTTTGTTTGGGGTTTTTTTGCTTTCCACTGCCTTGGGAATATTGAACTTCATTTCGTGGAAAACCCAGGGAAAAATTTGGCTTATTCCCATACCAGAAAGCCTACAAACAGAGATTTGAAGTGATGTTGTAATCTGCCCTCTCGCCACCTGCAGCTGGTTTGAGCATGAGAGGCCCCAGAATGCAGGGCTGTGTCATGTCTTGCAGGGTGTTAGGAAAATGAACATTTCAGCGGGGCTCCAGCCCCTACAGCACACGGGAGTGGGAGGGACATGGCTTAGCTCTGCCAGCTGTTCACGTGCCACCCCCATCACAAAGCCACACAGCCCCAAAGCACTCGCCTGGTGCACCAGCAGCAGGGCAGATGCAAAAGCCTGTGCTCAGTGCACAGCAGGCAACAAAGAATTATAAACAGCCCAAGTTTCCCTCCTTAGAGTGCCTGACAATGACTGACAGGGCTGCCAAGCAAAGCCACTCGGAGTGTAGAGCACAGGGAAACCTTCCTGGTAATTAATGGGAAATGGTGCTCTGGGCAAGGGACTCCCCAGGTCTTTCTCCCACCCTGTGTCTGTCCCTAACTCAGGGCTGGTCTCTGCCAAGGAAGCTATGTTTATTCCCATACTCCAAACACTCCAGAGGAGGATGTAACATTCAGGCATCCACTTTGGCCAAAACCTCTTGGCATGCTTCAGTCTGCTTCTCCATAAGATCCCAAGAATCCACTGTTTGCAGTGCTGTTCCATAGCCCACCATTGCAATATCAGTTTTATCCTGCAAAGACTCTGCTATCTACCTTCAGGCTGAGCACTGTGATTGCAAGAAAATATGTATTTACACACAGGTGTGAATTAGTGACCCTCCCTCACACAGATGAGGCAATCTGGCTGACTTCCCTCGTATCATTTCTTTGATAGTCTGCATCCTGTGACATTTAGGGTACAGATTTAGACAGCCCAGGGTAACCACATGGCCCGTGTGTGCCAGCACTAAAGGAGCTGCACTAGAATTAAGGTGGGGAAGCAGAGCCTTCAAGAAAAAAATCAACTCAAAGAAAATCTCTCAGGATGGACAGACCACAGCCTTGGTTGGGGGTGGGTGGAAGAGTGCAGGGAAGTGAGAGGATCCATTAACATTTTGCACCATTAGTCAGGAGCCTGGGGACCTGCTATAGCAAATAAAACCCCTACATAATTTAGTCAAGGAAATTCAGCTAAAGAAATTAGAAGTTTTGGGTTTTTTCAATGTAATAACTTTTTACTCCATTTAATCTGCAGTTCAGCCAGCTGAACAGGTAATAGAAAAGTACTATGAGCTAGGGAATAATCCGAACTGAGGGAGAGGAGAGAAAAAAATCCTCAGAAACACCCAGGCATGTTCACAAACAAGAGTCATCCAAGATACCAGAGAAACCAGGAAGCAAGTAAATCAGGACAAAACGAGATCTTCCTACCCCATCCCAGGAGACACAAGGAACCTGCTGTGCGCTTCCATCTGGCAGCAGTGCAGACCAGCACACGATCTGTGTACACAAGATTCCATCAGCAACCGCCTGGCTTGCAGGCTCAGCAACTTCCAGTCTCCAGCTATTGCTGTGGGAGAGATCAAGTCACAAACTCAGCAGTGGGTTTTATTTTAATTCTAATTTATTTTATTCTGTTTAAAAGTCAAAATACTAGCTTTTGTACAACTTGTGGCTGTTGTTCTCTGACATCTTTGCTAATAAATGTCTTGAAATGGACAATGACTAAAAAGAAAACCCCAGCAGTTGCCTCCCAGTTGCTCCTATTGTGTACTCCTTTAATATTGGACAGCAATTTTTTTTTCCCAAAAAGTTAGCTTTGTTTAATGCTCTTTAAAGTCTCTATGGTGGTTTTGTACTTCAAGAATTTCACCTGAACAGTGTAGTTTTTCAATGTGCCCTAGCTAAGATGTTCGGGCCTTTGGTATCTAGGCTTTCTACAAACAAATAGTTCCTGTCTTCCTCATGATACTTCCTTATCCTCCTCAAAACACTGAACACATCTTAAGAGTAATCAAGAAGCCACAGCAACTGCTCCTGGCAGGAAGCTGCCAAGCTGTTATCCAGAAGCCTGTCCGGCATTATTTGGAACAGATGCTCTTTCAGCTTTGTAATTTTCAGCCAAAAACAATGGCTGTAAGTGAAAGTAAAGCTGTGGGTCAAAGGAAGGCTAAATTGCGTGAGAATCATGTGCAAATATTTTTGATTTCACACATCCTCTGGTTTACAGCACATGCTTCTGAACTGGTCTGTGAACACTAAAGTGCAGCTGCAGGTTGGACCTTCACGTCCATGACCCGGAATTGCCAAAAGCTGAGGCTCCCTGGGAGCGAAGGTCACCATCCTGCTGGAGCCCTGGGCACGGGCTGTGCTGCAGGAGGAAGCCCCTGTGCCTCTCTGACCCGGGGAGAGAGGCCAGAGCCGAGGCCCTGTTCCACCTGCAGCCCCTGCCGGCCCTCGGGGAGGGCAGTGCCTGGCACTGGGGCCAAGCAGGGCTGTTACTGCAGCATCTTCAGCCCTGTCTGTGAGCCAGGAGCACTGGGGGCTGCAGACACAGAGGTGGCAGCCTGCTCACCTGCACGGCCCCCCAGCCCCTGTGCCGGGGAGGCAGGTCCTGTCCTCGGGGCTGCACAGCACAGGGCTCAGGACAGGGGCTGCAAAGCAGAGCAAAGCTTCCAGTTCCTGGGGCCAGGCAGGCAAACTGGAGGAAGGGTCCGCTGGGCTCGTGCTGTTCCTTCCTTTGCTAGGCAAGCTCAGTTTAACAGAGCTCAAGAAACAAGCAGGTCTCAGGAAATAAATGTTTTCAGTCTCTCTTTTTTATTGCCTGTAAAATAGCAGGAGGCTTTCAAAGCAACAGCAAATCCTGTTAAAAAAAGTAGAGAAAATTAAAGAAATGTTTCTTGTCTCAGATCCAGCCCTTTTCACCTTAACTTTCCATCATGGTACATAAAATTTTGTATATTTTGGCAGAGCAGAGAAATAATTTCCCCCCCTTCTCTTCCTTGCACAGCCCAGGAGCTCTGAGTGAGTTTTAACCAGTTTTGCACAAACACAGAACGGCCAAATAATAGAGCAAGAAAACAGCATTAAACTTTGTAGACAATCAACTTTATTCTGTGCACAGCAGCTAGTTTCTCCTGCTCTCAGCAGAAATAAAAAATTTACAAGTGTTGTGGGAAAACATTAAAACCCAAACACATCCAGACGAAGTCTAGTGCAAACTACTTGGAAATAGATCTGTGCATCACCTTCTGAAAGGCTCATTCCAGCTGTGCTGGTGTAGCCAAGCTGGTGGCGTCCAAAACAAATACACCCTGTGAGTTCAGGACGGGATTTGAGGGTTGAGATTTGGGTACCAGTCACCCGTGTCTCCCAGAGAGGCAGTCGCAGTTCTCTGCTTGTGAGAATCTCCTCATCAAAGGGGTTTTCTGCTTCTTTCCTTGCACGCTGCCACAGAGGAGGGATGCCCACGTATTTGGGAGAAATGGAACCTCCCAGCACCAGGAGGAAAAAATCCAGCTACTGCAGAGAAGGGATCAAAGATAAGAGGGTAGGATGGACTCAGAGGCACACACCCCAGCCCTTTCCACAGGGACCGTATTAGGTTTGCTGTACACCCTTATTGCACTGAATGTCATCTTCCAAGCATAGCAAATAACATTTTCATAAAGCACTGCTTTTAATCAACCACAACCCTCACATCCCCAAAGGAGCTATCTGGAGTCTATCCCTTTTCTCTACTGTTCTTTTTTGCCCCCTTTTAACTCCCTCCCTTGGAGGCTTGTGCCTCCAGCAAGGAGGGCTCCATGTGGTTCCCTTCGGAGCTCATTAACACGGGTCCATCCATCAGGCCACGAGTCTGAGCGCGTGGTGCCAGGATCCCCGGGGGCCCTGAGCGCAGGGCTGGGCTGTCACACAGCAGTGCATTAATAACCCCTGTGCCTACGTGGAAACACAGTGTGGTACCTGATTATACAGCCCCCTGCATGCTGGGACACTTAAGCAGGATGCCAGTCTTGATGGAGCGGTGGGATCCAGCAAGCCTTGTACTTATGCAGTATATTAAAAACACTAATTATACTTCAGTGTCATCCAAACAGAGTGGGTTATTTGCATACCCAGTCACTGTTGCAGCTGGGGTCTGGTTTGAAGCTGCCTAAAATGCATTTCAGAACATCAAAACAATACTCTCATTACAGCAGTAATGGAGACCAGTCCCTTCCCAAGCCCCAGCTCCACGACCTCCTGTGTGATCACCAGTTGACTGGTGAGCAGCTTGTGTGGGTGAGAGTGAGACCATCTTCCCAGAGCCATTTGGTTATTTCCTGCACGGCAGACGCTTTCCACCCAACATAAAGAAAAAAGCCTTCCAAATATGTTTGTTTCTGCAGAAAGTACTAATGCCTGGGGCAAAGGGTTGAATCCCTCTTCAAGCACAGTTTGCAGTCAGTTTGCAGAGCCACCAGTACAGAGTATAGTCCTGGTGGCTGATGAGAGTGGCCAAGGAGCACTGATATAAGCACACTCTTACCTAAACATGTAGCATTGCTGGCCAGATTTACCTGCCCTCCTGGCTGGCTCCAGGCAGAACCCATCGTGTATGAATCTCGGAGCAGGAGGACTGATCAGAAATGGAGTAGACTGAAGGCTTGTGCTCTCGGGTGCAAATGGCTCATTATGGCCTTTTTCAGACAGTACTGATGAGAAGAATCATTCTTCATTGATGAGAAATCCTGCATTTTCTTCTCCAGGAGAACACAGCTTTGTTCCCTTCCCCCGTTTAATAACGCACAATTTATCAGGCTAAATTGGTGAGCCTGGTAGCAAGTGATTCAAATCAGCTTCAGCAGCTACGAGCAATCACATGTACTTGAAGAAACCCACTTATACCACTTTCTGCAAAACCTGAGGAAAGCTGGCTATGAATGCACCACTGCAGCCCATTAATGCTCAAGAAAACCCATTTAAATGAACCTCTAATGGCTGATTGAGACGTCTTATAATGAAACTCCATAAAGAATCAGCTCCTTCCTTCAGGCTGGGCAGGCCAAGTGCCTCCCAGCTCTCCCTGTCCTTCTTGTTAGGTGTGGGTAGGAAAAGCAAATGGATGGAAGGACAACTGTGTTGTGGGCACAGAAAGGAGGGAAGGCTCCTGGCTTTTCAAGGATTGACACTCAGCCTCACCAAGAAGGTCACAGAGTACTAAGTCTCACCTGTACCTCCTGATACTACAGGAAAGAGTTTATCCATGGTGATCGCCGTGCTCTGAAGCGCTGCTCACACCTTTCCCCTACACAGAGCACAAATGAGAAAGAGCTCCTGTTCCCTCCCCATCCCTGCAAGTGCTTCAGGCTCCTGATGCCTCCCAGGTGCCTCTGTTCTGGGCAGATTGGCCTTGCCAAGCAGCTGGGGGCTTTGGTTTGCCAGGCACTGTGCCTGTGGGCAGCTGTGAGTGGGATCTGGACAGCCTGGGCTGCAGCGTGAGCCTGCTCCCAAGCCTGGTCTTCTTGAGCCCTTCCTGGGCAAGGACCAGCCCCGGTGGTCCCTGAGGACTCCCATCACCCTGCTGGAGATGTGGGTGGTCACCAGGACAGAGATGAGGCACTGTGATCAGCATGCCGGGCCCTAGAGCCTGGAAAGGCCACGGCTGCCTCCGGAAAAAGGGGACTGTCCTTCCATCCCTGCTTTTGTAGTAGCAACTGCTGCTCTGAGATAAAAGCTTTTGTTTGCCTTTTTTCTCCTACATTCCTAATCTCCCTCTGTGCTGGTCTCCCCTATAGTCCATCAAGCACTTTTAATCTCTAATTGCATATGACTGATGAGCCTGAACTCCATACACAGTGTTGCCAAGAACCACTTTTTTCGGAGCCTGCTTTAGCTCTTTAGGCCAGTCATAACACACTGCAGGACCATTAAGAGTTTACAGTTTGTATACATAACACCCTGGGAGTACCAGAAGGTGGTTTATCCAAACAGAAAAGAATTGAGATGAATGAATGCAGAAATGACTTTTGGCCAGGAAATACTTTAATTTTAATTAGGGGGGAAGGGGGCGAGAGAGGAATGAAGAGGCTTTCTTCTCTCACAAAAGACAAGACTAATGAGTTTACAGCTGCAGGCGCTGACCTTGGAGCATCCCGAATAATGCTAGTGCTGAAATGTTTGGATGTGATGTTAGACCTGATAACCTTGCTTCTAAAAGGAAGAAATAAAGGGAAATGACTGAATGGGGAGGGGTTCATTTCGTGAGGATGTACGGAGGAGGTATTTATTTATTTCCCCCCCTCTCACATTCCCATTCAGCTCCTTTGGCGGCACAGCCACTCACCCAGCTGCTGAGCCTCCTGTGGGCCTCATCTCCTCTGCAGAAAAAATAAGTCAGTTATGGCAGTTTTCCCATGTTTAGGACCCTCCCTCATCCCAGAGCCCCTCTTGCAAGTCCCCATGTGTCTGGAGCCTGTGGTTGGAGGTAACAGGGTGCCAGGGCCAAGGGGAGCCCTGTGCACATGTTCATATGCCACCCGTGCACGAGGCAAGAGGCAGCTGGGGCTGCTGAGGCAGTGGCTTGAAACAGGCTGAAAAATATGGCAAGGGTGTCATCTTGGTCACTGTCTGGTGGTGTCTGAGCCTGTGCCAGCACCCACTGCAGCGCTGAGCTCGCAGTTGTCCCCAGCCCACGAGGCTCCTGCTCCTGCCCTGGCAGTGTCACGGCGGGTCCCCTGGCCAGGCGAGGAGCAGGAAGGAGCAGAGCTGCTGACACCAGTTGGCAGTGGAGTCTTCCTGGGGCACGTGCTGGGGCAGCAGTAGCATGTCCCTGAACAGCCCTGGGCCTGCTGGGCTCCCCCTCCTGCCTGGGGACACGACCACTGGGGAGATTCAGGCTGATCTTGCGCCTCCATCCCTTGGCAAAGGGTGTGGCTTGCACATCTTCCAAAAACTCCAGAGCTGCTGCTCCCACCTCCCTGCCCAGCCTGTTCCTTCTGGGCTGGGGACATTGCCCACAGTCTCCCAGCAGCCTCCAGGCACCCTGGCATCTCCTTCCTCCCCTGGAGGCAGCTCTCTGGCCTGTAAAGCATCCTCAGTGGATCCTCCCGGGCTGCTGCCACGCTACAGCCACGGTGATTGTTAAACTCCAGACTGAGGAGCTGCTGGGAGCTGCTGTGGCTGTGAAGGCAGCTTTGCCTCCAGGGGATCAACACCCCCTGCCCTGTGAGCTGGCAGCCAGACGGGCTGGAACAATAGTGCAAGTTAACGGAGCAAAACAACCATCGGTGTTTCCTATTAAAAGTATTTTTATGATGATGATTATTATTAATATTATATAGGGGCTGTAATTTTCTTCCGACTCACTCCAACATCTCACAAAATAAACAGTTGCTGTATTATCCACTTGTAAATGAGACCACAGGATTGTAAACTTTAATTTGTTACTTTTGGCTGCTCTCAGGTCTGGCAGACAATTAAACCAATTCATTAGTTCACAGAGGCACATTTTTGGCCATGTCTGGCTGCGTGAAGTCATCCAGTGAACACACTGGAGACAGGGTGTGGAAAAACTGTACAGTGCCTTTGCCACAGGATCTGTCAGTAATGGTCCAAACAGGCTGGGGTGGCTTTTGCAGACCCAGGTGGGAGGGGGATCTGCTTCCTCCTGTCACTCTGCTGTGCGCTGGGCATGGGCCATTGGCAGCCCAGTGCCCCGATGTGTTGGCCAGAGAAGTGGTATCGATTCTCTATCTGACCAGAAAGTAGTTATGTTGTGCCTGAGGTTTAACCTTTAAATTCTGCAGAGTTGGACTAGTGAAACTCCATAGGACACGGCAAGAAACGCTGAGCTCTTGGAAAGGCTGATCTGGCCGAGCGTGACCTCCAGAGCCAGCCCCAGCAGCTGAATTAATTCCTTCAATAGCTGGGCTGCTTTCAATCCCTGCTTTCCCAGCTGCAGATGCATGGTTAGCCTGCAGAGCCCCATGACAGCAATGCACAGCTTTTAGGCTTTTCAGGGCCACCAGTGGTATGTGCTGAGAGGTAAGGTGGGTTTCTTGGAAATGGAAGCCATAACAACAGGTTTTATTGTACTACCACCTCCCCTGACCAAAGGGCCTTTGTGCAAATTGCCCCTTCGCATGAGGTTCCCTTCTTCACTCTCTGTAGTTTCTTAGATGTCCATTAACAAACCAAAAATCCTGAACCACCTCAGTTTTGGAAAAAGCCACATAAAATTAATCCCTTTTCCTTTGTTCCCTCCACAGGAGGAGACTTTTTTATAGCACTGGAAAAGAAAGAGTTTTGAATAATGAAACCCGAAAGCTTCCCCAAACTAGTTCCCCAGCACTGTGTTTCTCACTGGCCAGCACTTTGAATTTGGATTTGCAGAATTCTTCTGCTTTGCAATTTCCTCTGAGTGATCCCACCACCTCCTGCGTGCCTGGGGAGCGTCGCTGGGCTCTGGTTCTCCTTCGGCTGGAAATGCTGGAGAGAAGGGGAGGCTGCGGAGCATTTTTGAAAAGCTGATCACTTCCTTCAGCGTCTTGACTGGTTTTTCCTTTTCCTGAAATAATAATAATATTTATTAACAAAAGTGTTTGAATAAAACTGTGAGCAAACGCTGCAGAAGAGCTTATTACAACTTTGGGTGTTATAACAACTCCTCTGGAGAGCAGCTGCAGGACCCTGCCTGCCCCTGCTGAGCAGTGATTTTCTTCCGGGGTTCCTCCTGCCACCGGCGTTGGGTGTGAGCTGGGCCCTGACTCCTTTGGGTGTCAAATACATCCTCTGCTCCTCACCCTGCTGTGTGGGGAGATGGAGGGCTTCACCCTGCTGCGGGCAGCTGCAGTTCGCTGCGTGCGTTCCTATCAGGAGCGAGAGGAGGAGGATGATGGAGCTGGCTGGATTCTGGGTCGGAAAAATAAGCCCTGTATTTTTCTCCTTTCAGCTGTTCATCAAGACTCGGGCAAAGGGCCTGACACGGCCGGTGCTGCCGTGATGTGTGTGACACACGGGCCGGAAACGAGGGACCTTCTGCTGAACGGCCAATTGAGCAGCCGCGGCCTGCGCGGAGCTTCATCGCGGGAGGGACGGCCGGGGTATCTCTATTTTGACACATCCTCGCTGAGTGAGGAAGAGAACAAGCAGAAAATGGCTGATGATAAATGCAGCAATTAGGGAAGCTTAATGGAGCAGAAGGTTTTTTGTGAGAAGACAAAGAAATTGCCGCGCCGACACCTGCAAGGAGGTCCCAGCCGCTGCGCAGGGAGCCTCCAGCTGTGCCGCAGCAGCAGGGGCTGCGATGAGGGGAGACGACCTTTATACTTCACACACGCATCCCTCAAAGGCCTTGGAAAAATATTTTCCAAGTTAAACTTCAAAACATCATTTGATTTTTCTTTTTCCCCATTATGTTCAGAAACGGGAGCCTGTAATTTAGGCCGGCTTGCAGCCTTCCCCTGCTCCCTGCTATTCATTCTGCTTCACATAATACTGTGTGCTGCTGGGAAAGGCATTTTCCTGACTAAGTATTGATCTCGGTGGTATAAAAGAGCTGGGGCCTCAGCAGGGGGATGCCATCTTGCTGGGCACAGATGGACATGAAGCAGATGCCCTGGACACGGCCGCTGTGCCCAGAGTCACGCCCTGTTTAAGGCTGAGCCCGGGCCCTGCACGTTATTTCCCGAGCCCTGGGCTACCACCTCCCCAGGATTTGGACAAAAGTGCTGAATTTGTTTGCCAAAGCCCCATTTCTCTTTATTTCCTTAGGCTCTCCCCAAAGCAAACTGCAGTGCAGAGGGGCACCAAGAAGGGGATGGGGATAGTGCTGTAAGGGGAGCTGGTGTGGGGACGCCCAGGTTTTGGTGACGGGCGATGCCATTTTGGTCTCTCACAAGACCATTACCAAAATCCCCAACACTGCAATGCAACTGTTTTCCTAAGACCTTGGCAAAAAGGAATTTCCTGAAGGATGTAAGGGAAAGGTTTCCCTTTTTTTGCTTGGCACAAGCCAAAGAACACAAACCCTGTTTTCCCCACCACTGACAGCTTCTTGGCTCCAGCCTGACCTGCACACCCCTACTCTACCTCTGCTCCCATTCTGGCACTTGCTGGCCTGCCCAAAGCACAGCTGGTGTGTCTCGCTCTTCCCTAAGCTCTCAGGATATTGCATTCCTGACTAGTTGGCTTGTCTTTCCCTCCTCTGGACCTGGGTGATGCTGGCGCTGCAGACCTGGCAGTGGAAGCTCAGCTGGCTGCAGAGTCCTTGGGCTCCCTGCACCAACCCTGTAACTCGAGGTCACCAACAGCTAACTCTAAATATTTGTGATATCTATACAGGCTGGAATGGAAAATTCCCATATGTTTATTTTAGGGAAGCACTAGAACTTTTTGTCAAGGAACAGTTAATATTTTTGACAAGCGATCTGAGGGTTTGTTACAGCTTTACTGACTGGCTTTTTCCCTCACTCCATGATATCCTGGCTATTTGTTTATTTTACTGACTGGTCCAAGACTGGTCCCCGTTAACTGAGGTGCCTGCACACATCTCCCTCCACCCAGCAGCAGTGGCCCATGGCATTTTGGACAAAAAGTAATGCAAGTTCATGTACTGGTCTCCCTCCCTATGCCTTCCTGAGTATCTTTTTAAAAACAGGTTGCCTGAGGCAAGCAATAAGCCTTCCAAATGCCATCCTTTTCCTCCCACCATCATTTGTTTGCTAAATTCCACCCTTTCTCTGTGACTGAGGGAAGTCTCAAGGGAGACAGCCAAAAGTAGAATAAAAATGGTAAAACCGGCACAAACCGAAAGCTGAACAGTGGTAGAAATGCATAAAACCCAGGAAGTCCTTCTGTACCAGTTCTTTTAGCAGAAGGCAGCTCAGCTGGGGTGGCTTAAAGTAATAAGGCTGAATTAATTAGTTTCTCTGTTTAGGTAATAATACCATTAATCACGATGAACCATTTTGTGAGAAAGCTGATACTCAACACTGCATAATTCCACAGGAATCCCACTGTAGTGCAGCATTATTGATGGGTCATCCTCCGCAGGCGTGAGAGCAATGCCTCCTAATACAGCAAATGGCAAACCGCTGATTTTCTTTTAATATTCAGACCACCACCACATCAGTCATGATGAATTCTTCTGGCACCGGGGTGGCTGCAATAAGCAATCCCTCAGGAATGCCAGGGGAGCATGGCATTGATTTAACGCTCACTTTTTAAATCGCACACAGACCAAACGCTTCCAAAAGGTAGGGTTCATTTTCCGTTGTTTTTGTTGTTCTGGGGTTTTTTTTTAAGTGTGCAGTAACAACCTCCTTGCTCACACTTACCCGCATCAGGAAGATGCAGCCATGGGCTCTAACAGAGGTTAGGGAGGCTCATTTATGCAGGTCCATGTTAGAGGTGGTGTCAGGAAAGATCCCATGTTGGACACTGGTACCGGGAGAATTACAATCCCCCTGAGCCAGCATTATGAATATCTTTCTGCTGAGTCCAACACGCTTTTCACATCCACCATGTGTTCTCTGTTCCTCCAATTTCAGCTGGGAGAGCAGGTGCTGATTTTTAATGCCTATTTTGTTTTAAGCCTCCTTTCATGAGATTAAGGACCCTGCTATTTTATTTCATTTTATTTTTTTATGCTCAGTAATTTAGTCACACGCAAACTTACAACCAGAAGCTGTAACATGCTGTTAAAGCAGAGTCGCCCACCGTTAAATCAGTCCCTGAGCACGAGGGGGGCTTGGGGCACTGTTCACCGCCCTGCAGATGCTGCTCTCAGCCTACGGGAGAAGCTGGGGAAGCAAATGGGAAGGCAAGTGCAGAGCAGCGCTCGAGGCGACGACCTTCCCGAGGCGACGCCGGCAGCGTGATCCCTTCAGACGAGCTTCCTTTTCTGTCCTCCTCACCCCCGGCAGCAGACGTGGGATCAGCCCACGGTGTGCAGAGCCTGAGGTGCCCCAGTGTCGTGGGGTGAGAAGCTGCAGAGCCACGGGAGCACCTCAGCGCTCCCCACGTCCTCACGGCCACGGCTGCGGCCTCCAGAGCGTCCGACGGGCCACGGTCCTTCTGCCGGCAGAGAGTCACCAGCAGAACCAAAACCCCTCTCCTGGCACCAGGGAAAGAGTCACCAGCAGAACCAAAACCCTTCTCCTGGCACCAGGGAAAGAGTCACCAGCAGAACCAAAACCCTTCTCCCGGCACCAGGGAAAGAGTCACCAGCAGAACCAAAACCCTTCTCCCGGCACCANGCCCCAGTGTCGTGGGGTGAGAAGCTGCAGAGCCACGGGAGCACCTCAGCGCTCCCCACGTCCTCACGGCCACGGCTGCGGCCTCCAGAGCGTCCGACGGGCCACGGTCCTTCTGCCGGCAGAGAGTCACCAGCAGAACCAAAACCCCTCTCCTGGCACCAGGGAAAGAGTCACCAGCAGAACCAAAACCCTTCTCCCGGCACTAGGGAAAGAGTCACCAGCAGAACCAAAACCCCTCTCCCGGCACCAGCCCCTCCTGCCAGCTGCCTCCTCCCAGCCGTCAATAAACCATTAGCCTCGAGTCAACAGCGCTGGCTACGACACACAAACACTCAACTGCCTTTTTCATCCAAAATCAATGTTGTATTTATCTTCATTGATCTACAAGGAAACTGAATGTTTAAAATTACAGGGGGTGCAGGGGGGAGGATGGGGAGGGGGGGGAAACAAGAG
>VXAY01003293.1:1141446-1161806 GCA_013399855.1 Oxyruncus cristatus | reverse complement strand
TTTTGTACATTATTATTATTATTATTAATATTTTAATATATATCTGTAACTTCGGTTCCAAAGTACCAAGGTAAGTGATCAATTGGCCTCAGAAGGGAACCTCACAGTGGACTGTAAAACTACAGTATTTCCATAAATAATACTTTTAAGAAACCCTGGGTATTTTTTTCTTAAGGATCTGAGGCCTTTAAAATGCAAATTTAACTAAAAACAAAAGCAAAATTTCTTCCTTTTTAAGTGAATAAAGACCACAAAATTAAAAAAAATACAAATCCATTAAAAATGTTTCTCACATTTGGGAAAAAATGTACAAACTTGATATTCTCAACTCATTTTTTTTTTTTTTAGCACAGAAACAAAAAACAAAACCAAAAATCAATACCTATATATTAAATTCCCATTCTCAGCAACCTTCTTGTTGGAAAGTCCCCAACCCCGTTATTTATGGAAATGTGCTTAACTTCTACAAATTTTACATTAAAAAAAAAAAAGTTTACAGCAGTGCATTTTGTAAAAGGTTTGTTGGGGTTTTTTTGTTGGTTTTTTTTCCCTGTTTGTGGGGGTTTTTTGTTTGTTTGTTTGCTTGCTTGCTTGTTTGTTTTATGTACAGGTGAGTTTAAAATTCGATGTTGGGGACTATCGTGCCTCTACTTCTTTGGGGTTCCTAGAGGGGGAGTAGTCCCTGGACTCTGAGTTTGTGAGTGGAGTAGTCCTGCGAGGGGAGGCAGGTCTGGTGCTGCTGGCTGGTACAAGAGGCGGGGGCGCGCTCAGCGCTGCGGTCGGTGGGTTCCTGTTCAAAATCCCGTTGTGCATGGCAGTGGATGGACTCAGTCTGGGGTAATGCATCCCGCTTAAATGAGGCATGAAGGATGGCACGTGTGCCAGGTGACTTTCGATGGGGGACGAGTGCAAGTGGTGCATTCTGGCACGCTCAAGTTCCTCCCGTAAGTGCAAGCGCTCCCGCTCCTCCACTTGCCGCAACCGCTCCTGCTCTCGGCGGGCTTCAAGAAGGTTTTCGTGGTTGTAGTCGTGTGGTTCCCTGTCTCTGTAGGATCGCTCGTGGTCATAAAAGCCAGAGGTGGTAGGAAACCTATGGATGGGATCCGTCCGGAGCTGGAAGTCCATTCGACGGTGCAGGTCTAAGCTCCGGTAGGCATCGCGCAAGGGGTCCCTCATCGGGTCCCAGGAAAATCCAGGATGTGGCAGCCTCTCTCTTCCTGACAAAGGATTCATGCCTATAAGCGGGGTCATCATCCTGCTGCGGTCCAGGACATTCATGTTGTTCATCTGGTGCACGCTGCCCATGGAGATGGGCATGGAGGCAGCCATTGAGTGAGGCAATGATAATCCATGGAGAGTAGGTGGTGGGGGATGCTCCACCGATCGGGAGTGCTGTGAAGGCTCAGACCCTACCACCAGCACGTCACTGTCTTCCTTCCTCTCCTCTTTGACTTTGATGTCATTCTTAATCTTCTGGAGGTCGCTGGGAAGCTCTGTCTTTCTCTCCATGTCCTTGCTCATTAGATTGGTAAGCTTCAGGGTCTCACTTAGTGCAGGTTTGCTGTATGGGGATACAGACTGGATCACTGGCTTTGTGTTGTCCTCAGAGGATCTCTTTTCATGGCTTGGAGTTTCCTTCACTGGGGAACGGCTCTCTTTGATCTTGTGTTCTGCTATGGGCGGCTCTCGCAGCCGCTCCGGGTGCTCCCGCTCGGGTTCTTTGGACCTTTCCCTTTCCCCGAGGCTGACCTGCCTGATGGGATCGCTGGAGGTCTGGCTGTTGCTGCGGATGAGATTGCTTATCTGATGTGTCACTGGAGCTGATGCCGGGGAAGATCTGTTCGAATGTCTGTTTTTATCCATGAGGTCTCTGCAAAAAGAGAGAAGGTACAGCCTTGGTTTCGTATGAACAAACACACCCGCGATGTGGGACATGCACAGTGCTGTGTCCAGCCGTAAACTTCAGGACTGCTTAGAAAATGATTTGGAAAGCTCTGCTAGCACCAGCTGTAGCTGTGATGCTACACCAAAGGACATGCACTACACCTGCCTTTACATACTACATAGGAAAAAAAAAGTCAAATGTCCACAAATTTGGGGCCAAATTTGGGATGCGACTGAAAGAATACTATATTCACCCTGAGAGAAAGACCACTTCACTGGGAAATGGAGGGACAAAAGAATTCTAGACAGCTTATTTTAATTTTAAAAATGCTTATTGTGTGTTCACCTATATATCTTGCTGCCAGACAATGATCTTCTCAGCTGTACAACTCTTAACTCAGGTTTCTTTCCTAAACCATGGATCCAGGCACACAAACCAGAAGCCTGCAGAAATGTCTGCAGGTCCTTCCCGAGACAGCCACGTCGACTGGAAGCAGCCATAAGATGAGGCTTATTTTCCTTGGGAGCTGCAGGAGTTTTTGCTGTTGGCAGTTCTTGCAGGTGAACCAGGTGCTTCAGGAGAAACATCCATGAAACTGAGTAATCGACCTCTGTTTCAAGAGGACCTGCTATGATGAACAAGGGGTTTGATGACAACGTCCCCAGTTCAGAGAGAGGCACGAGGGTTTGCATTTCAGCTGCACCTCTGTCTCTGAGCAAGCCAATTAGTCACAGTTAATCCCACCTCTTTAAGAGGGGAATAAATAATGCTCACCTTCTAAAAGCACTTCGCTCTGAATGAGAGACACTTTAAATACAAAATATGATGGTGTGATTGAGAGAACTGCATTATGCAGCTGAGAGGTTCACTGACACCTAAGTTTTAAGCTGGGTTTGCTTTCCAGAGCTGTGAGACCTGAGTACTGAAAGCTGGAGGTGTTTTGGGGAGCTGTGTAGGTATTTATCTCTTATGATTACATTTGCTAACCCAGGTTTCTTCCTCTGTGGTCGTCCTGATTGCTGGTCAAGGATGTGGTTTATGAACACCACGACCAAACAGGGATGCTGGGGGCAGCTTAAGCTGAATTAAGAGAAATGTAATAGAGCTGTTAACCTCTGGGTGAGCACTCGTGAGAGTAAAGTAACCTTGGTTTGCAAATGAATTCCATTAGAGCCAAGAAGGGAGCTTCCTATCCGTGCAAGGAGTGTCAGAGAATTTAACATTTGAAGCAAGATGATTTTCAGCCTATTGCTTCCATATAATCTTGTTCACAAGTACTGCCTGAAGACCTCATTAAAAGCACTCCAGGCAAGCTATGAACCCCCTAACACCAGTCAAGCACACACATCTAAGACTTGCAGGCTGTTATTGCCTACAAAGAAGTAGCCTGTTGGAGACAACTGGGCTCTGAAATATAAAGGGCTTCACAGTTTTAAAATCATATAACTGGAAGCTAATGAAGTAACTATAGCCCAGGTGATACAGTCCTGTCATCGTTAATAAGGGTTTGCCTACGATGCAATTTTTAAGATCAGTTTTGCTAATGGATTCATGCACACTGCTCCAGATACAGGCATTTGCATTTTCATCTCGTTAATGTCCGGCTAACATTTGAATTCATCAGCATATCTGTACATTAATGAGAACTATGACTGTCTCCAAAGGACCCATCACAATGCTACCCTTCATGATTTCAGAATACACAGCAATCCTAAAGCAGCTGCATTGAAAACAGCAAAGTATCCCCTGAAAACACACCAACACACTCAATTCCTCAGCCTGGTGCTTTTTATTAACCCACTAGCAGGGACTGGCTTATTTCCACAGAGGAAAAAAATCCTAAAAGGCATAGAGTTTTTTTTCTTTGTATGTTGCTTATCAGAGGAAAAGGTCTATCAGCTGCTTTTAGGGACAAGCAACACTTTGGAAAAATTAGAAAGAATATAGAGGAAAAACAGTCCCAGAAGGGAGTGCTCAGAAGCCCAGACTGCTCACCTCTCTTTGTCTCTGTCGTCCTTGCTCAGAGAAAGATCCCTCTTCTCAGGCTCCCGCTCCCGCTCCCTGTCCCTGTCATGGTTTGTCACCGAGGAGCTTCGCTCCGAATCCGTGGGCTTGGGCCACTGTGGAGGTGTTGGGAAGGACGGCGGGGTCCGATGGAGTCTATTCCATGGCTCGTGGGGATTATTGAAATTCTGCAGGTTTGGGCCATCTTTGTGGGTAAAAATGTTGTTGTGAGCTGGAAGAGCAGCAGGGGGAGGAAGAGTTAAAAATAATCCAAACCGAGTAATTACAAAGACATTTTTCACAACACTAATCACAACCAGAGCCGTCCTTTCAAGACTTTTTAATGGTGAGGGGGAGCTTCTGGCAAGTGGACACAGATAATGCCAACACTGGGTGTAAGATCCACCAGCTCTTTTAAGGCTGTTGGTGGAGGAAGCTTTAACCATACATCTCAGAAACTCAGAGACGACTGAAAATGCCCAGCTTCTCTTCTCCCCCCACCCCAGGCAAGGCTTCCAGCACAAAAGCAGTATTTTTCCTCAGCTCCTCTCACTGGCAGAAACTTTAATTTCTGGGTAGTTACAAGCAATCAGCTGCCTGCAGCTGAGGATTCAGGGACGTTTTTGTTAATGAAACCAGACTATTTGGTGGTATGTATGCATGTGTTCAAACACAGAGCTTGGCTGTAAGGCTTTTCAGAACAGTCACTTGATTTTCCTCCATCCATCTTCAGCTGATTCCTGTTGCACCATGAGATGCATAAGCATACTCTCTTGTGTGTGGCTCTCAAGCATGTTTTGCCTACAGGTAAAATGTTTTAGAAGTAAAATTATTTTATACAGGTAATTTAAACTTCAGACAGTGGTTACAGAGGAGGTCTATGTGCTGAGTAAGTATCAGTAGCTGTTCCACTATGCGTCTTCGCTGCTGAAGGGTGTTACTTTAGGTGCCCACAGGGTCCCAGAGCTCAGTGGGCTCTTGCAGCTCCAGCACCTCTCCAAGCACACAAGGTACCAGCCTTCAGCAGTGAGGAGACAGAGCACAGCTACTGATCTCTGTGACACGCAGAACAGCTCCCACCGCAGAGACCTGGAAATCTTAGGTGCAGTGTTTTCAGATAGGAGAATGGAGGTTAGGAATTAAACTTCTTTAAAAACTACCACCAGCTGCTGTAAATATTAGCATGTGGCTTTTCTGGAAGGGATGTTTGTCTGCAGTAACCCAGCCAGTACTTACTCAGAGCATGACTGCCTAATCCTCCAAAGGCATTGCTGCCTAAGTTCCCAAGGCCGCTGAAGGTGCTTGACCTGCTAAATGGATCTGGAAAGGCAAACAGGGATTTAGCAGGCATTTAGCCAAGAATGTTGGAGAATGAAACGCACCCCTCCCCTTCTTAACGGTCTGAATCCAAGTAGGATTAGGCCAGACTTTAAGCTGATCCTTCTCATTGCAAGGTTCTTTGCACAGAAAATTCCCATCATGTTAAAATGGAGAAGGGATTCAGTGCTCACTCTGCAAACAGGTGCTGTAATAAACTTTTGTATGCCAGTCAGAAGCAAGCTAGAAATTAAGGCCTAATAGCTGAAATTAGGGTGGCTGCTGCTGAGCTATAACTCTCCTTTCTTATCAGTACTAATAGCAGAAGCACTGCAATTGCCTCGAAAGAAGAATCTCAGCAGGCTCCTCGGCCAGCACACTGAGGGGATGCATCGTCTTGTTTCTGCAAACAATTTCCTACTCTTTTTGTAATATTGCACAGAGACAGTTCTAAGCTAATTGCTAATGACATCCATCCTTGTGCCAACTAACTTTGTCCTGTTTGTGCCAAAATCCTCTCCCACAACAGCTTCCTTCATCCCAGTGGTGATGGAAATAATAGCAGAGCCTTAGAATCTACTATGACAAAGGAATGGGAGGTTTGCATCCTTCGAGGCAGAAGATTTATCTTGCCTTTCCTAGCCAAGTATCTGACTGTTTGGCTACTGGCACTTTATAAACAGTCCTGCCTTCTTTCCCCCCGCCCCCAGTAAATGTGCTCATCACCAGAAGAGGCTCCTCTCTGAGAGTATATAACCCGACTCAGGTTTCTCCAGAGACAGTTATGGGTTAAATCTTACCAGTGTACTTGTTTTCTTTCCTACTGGATTCTAAACAATTCCTCCTTCTGCCCACTGGCTTTCTGACTGTCCCTTTGAAGTCTTTAACTTGCCATGTTAGAGGAGATATGTTGCTCTCCACTTCCTCACAGGTATCATGATATTTAAAATATCAAGGCAAATGGCACAAATAGCTTGGATCTTTGAGCAAACAGCTATTTGCTTATTTACTTATTTTAAAATAGATGTTCTTGCCCTTCCTCTTTGATATTAAGTAGTTGAGTGACTCGGTAGGCATAGTTAATTTTGACAGAATGTTCAGGAATTGATGTAAATCTGGGTATTTGCAACAGAAAAAAAGTCTACTAGGTCATGTGGCATGCCACATTTACTGATTGGATGAGTGTTACTAAAACATTAATCAACAGAGCTTGAACTTTAATTGGCAATGAGCTGCTTGTGAGCTTCTAAAATGAGGAAATTTGAGAAAATCAGGCTCTACTTACTGCCAATTAGGAAACTGAAAGGCTGGCAAAATGTGCAGAACAGCTATTTGCCAGGAACTGTTCCCTGAACTCTTTTAAAGAGCATAGCCAAGAACTTTCATCGGTGGGAAATGGTATGGGAGGAGCCCATTTTAGGCTGAGGCTTGTCTGAGGTACCTTTGCATAAATTTCCCCCATTTCCTTGGGCACATTCAGCAGCACAGAAGGGCTCTACAGCTCCCAATGCAGCTGCTGTGCAGTGCCCCAGCAGTGACACATGTGACTGCTCTGCAATGCCCTCTTCTCTTGCAGGAGAGGGTCTGTCCATCCTGCCCCTCTCCTCTGGGGGAGAGCAGGGGGATGTGCTGGGAGCTGGCAGGGGCGAGAAGCTGGCCAGCTTCTGGATCCTGAGGCAGCCTAAGCCTCTCCCTCCCCAGTGCTGCAGTGCAGGACCACACTGGAGAGCCAGGGATGGCTCAGAGGTGTAGAGGTGAAGGCAGGGTTTACTTACACTTACCTGCCAAGTGGTTCGTAGGCAGGAAACTGCTGTGGTGAGGGGAAGGCCCAAAAGGGGTGGTGGCTGGATGTGTCGCACCTGTGAGAACATGGTCCCTTTTTAGTTCAGGGGCAAGACTCCTTGCACACACAGAGGTCCTGACCATCACATTCAGGAACCGGATGCAATGGCCAGATTTAAACACTGCAAAGGCAGGGGAAGACCCCAAACACCAGCCGAGCAAGCGACAGGCAGGATTTCTCCACGAAGCCCTCTGAAGGAGCCCGTGGGCACCAGGAGGCAGGAGGAGCCCTTGCACTGAGTGCTGCTGCTCACCTGTGGTAATGAGGAAGCGAATCTCTTTGTCTGACATTTTCAGTCATTACGCTGTGTTTACATTAAAAAGGGTCAGCTCAGGTTATGGGCCCAGACAGAAGGTGCTTGGAAGTGACTGATTAGAGTCTCTATGAAACACCAGTTAATGACAGGCACGCAGGGAACATCAATCATGCCTCTCCCATGGGAGCTCCATCTACGCTCTCACATCTGTCTCTGCATCCACAGGCTCCCCCTGTGGTATTTTTTTCCCTTTCCTAGACACTGCTCATTGCCATGGTGCTGTGCTTCCTCGTGGGAAAGGAACACCACTGCTGAGCAAACCTTCAGATGCTGCCTGGATGCAAACACAACTTCTGTCTCCCTTGCAGAAATCAAGACCTGCCATACCTGTGCATTAACTGTCTCATTTTGTTAGAAACTAGTAATTCCACATAATGACAGAAGCAGCATTTTCCAGAGGACGTGTTAAGTCCTGTGTAAAATAGACCAACGTCTACACAGAGCTTTACAGTGCTCGTCTCATACACTTTGTTAGTAAAAATTTAACTTCTCCGAATACTGGGAAGAATAACAGGTAAAATCTAGCAAACATGAGCAGCCATGTGTCCAGAACATAAGCAGACTATGAAACTTGAGAAGGAGACAGAGCTATGTGTCCCTCACCAGCTTTGGCACCTCAAATCTAAGCAGCCAGAAAATGAGTTGAGGAAACTTAAGAGAGACCACAGCAACGAGGCCCATCTAGTACCTATCTATAAACATTCTGACTGCTCCAATGCTTCAAGACCGATGGAGACTGTCATCTTTCTAATCCTTTAAGATTTCACAAGGTGTATAATGGATGGGAGATTTCTTCAAAGGAGACGGCTTACAAACTCAACTACATGGGCTGATAATAAAAAATCCTCCGGAGAAAGCCAGGAGCAGCATTGCAGGCTGTCAGGCAGTTATTAAATAGTGTCTGCCAGGCAGCCCAACATCCGTCCTGGAGACAGGTGGCCCTAAGATAACTTATGTCTCCCACAGTAACCAGGCAATGCAGCAGAACCAATGATTCACACCAACTGCACACGTGCTCGGTAAGGTGAAAGGAATGCCTCGGATACTGCCGAGTAAAAGATTTATTCATCTATATATTACAGCTGCAGTGTTTGCTCACGTTGATAGCGCTCTTTACCCAGATTTACTGTGCCATGGCTCTCGTGATTAATACACTCACGGACAAGTTGTTGTAAGGTTGTTTATCTCTCGAGAAAGTTTTCTATTAATTTGCTCTCTCTAATGTTTCTGTTCCATGCTATTTCCCCTCTTGCTTTTATGAATGAAAAGCTCGCATCTTTTACAAGAAAAAAACTCCAGATACCAACTGGACTGATGCTTTTCTGCCTGTCAGGGTAAACTCTGCCCAGAACAGCCTTCAGCAGCAAAACCAGGCATGAAACAAGGTCCTTGTAATGACAACACAGGACAGGCTGAGGACAGTGATAAGGATGCACCTGCCATAGGAAAACAGCCAGGGGTTTGTAAATAAGCTGTGCTTATCCATCCAAGTAGATACAATAAATATCTTTGCCCTGTACTATCAAAGTACCTTTACAGAGAACGAAACACAGGGTAGCACCCTACAATGTAGAGCTGGCACCAGCACTGATTATATCTCCTAGAAACGTGCATTTGCTGCTTAAGAATTTCCATCCACAGACAGAGCAGAAAGACAGACTGAAGCACTGGTGGAGTTCCTGAGAGCCATCTGACATCTGCATTTGAAACTCAGTTCTCACAGAAATTTCAGCTTGATCCTCCTCTGTTGCTTTTCTGCCATGTTTGGGACAGGTTCTAAGCTCATTCATTTCACCAGCTTGAACCAAGGCTGCACGTGACCACGTCTGCACTCAGGGTGATTGTGAATACTGCATCACAAAACCAGAGTAACACTAGGGAGGAAAACGCCATTATTTGCCAATTAATTACATACATAAAGAACTAAGTTACATCTCATCAACTGATACAGCTCATTCAGAATACAGACTCTAGCATCTCAAGCACAAAAAAAATAAAGAAGTTGAGGGGGATAGTTAAGCCTGGGAAGGGAATGAAACCAACACTTGGCATTTGGTAGATTGATATCCATGTGAATCCTCCTAAACCAGAATGTCAGAGTTGCAATCTCCCATGGTTAGAGCCAGCGAGAACAGCACAGTGCAGCTTACTGCCCTTTGGTAATTGCATAATTGTAATTACTTCTCCAACAGATTGGAAAGCAATTGATCAATGTGAACTGTATTTAATTCTCTGTTTTTTGGTTTTTTTTTAATTCAATATATACCAATTTAAGTCCTAGAGCTTGCCGGACTTTGTAACACATAGGGGAATTTTCTATTTAAAAAACCAAATGCTTCACAAATACACCTACTGTGATATTTTCAGTGCTGTTATTGAAGTATTCCTTTTACAAAAAATCCCTTGTTTTCAGAAAACAAACAGAAACTTGGTGAGTGGAGGAGCTGAGAAGAACACGGCAAATATAAAAGCAAGAAAGAGACTGGGGCCACTTCCAATCCTGTGCAATGGAAACATTTTCAAGTGTTTTGTCAAAATCGCTTTTAAAAATCACTCCGTAGTCTATTAATCAGGCACATAAGAACCAGCTGCACAGACATGAACGTAAGCCAAGTGCTGCAGCTCAGTGACGTGCAGAGGAACCTGCACTGGAGGTGGTGGCAGAGCCCCGTTCACAGCAGTGGCCAGAGCATCCACACCCCCCTGAACCAACACTGCCCGCTCCTATTTTTAAGGCATTTGTAGCCGTAGGGACACACATGACATATACTGACTGTTGGTTGGGTATTTTTTTTTCAACAAGTAACGATCTTCACTTACCTGTGGTAGAAAACAGAGGCCTGGCAAGATCTTGTGGGTAATGGAAGCCTGGAAACACTCCCGGGGCAGGAGGTCTGCTGAACAGGTCAAGTTTACCACCTATCTCTAGCTTGTGGGGATCCAGCTGCATTTGCTGTCAAACGACATAAAAACAACCTCGTTATATACTTCTTTTTTTATGGGAGAAAAAGAGAGGGAGTTAAGGCTCACTCCTCCTTGGCCCTGCCAGGGAGAGTCAGCGGGAGTGACAGCCATGTCTCCGGTCACACAGTCGTGCTCTGACAGCTTCTGCAGGGCCATTTCGCTCCGCAGCCTCTCGGCTGCCGGCCCCATCCACACGGATAAGGTCTGAAGTGAGCCCAGCCCCTCAGCACACACTGGAGCACGGAACACGAGACACCAAGTGTGCTGTACCCCGGCATCACTCGGTGCTCTCAGCCTGACAAAAAACACCCTGCAGGCAGAAAGCTGCCGACAGAAGTCTTGAGAGCTGGGTGATGGACTCGTCTGTTTTGCTTCTCCAGTTTGAAAGAGAGAGACGTGCCCACACTGTGCCCTTCCTGCAGCTACTACAGCTCAGTATGCAGGCAAGGGGCAAAGGATAAAGAAAGCCATGAGGCTCCTCCAGAGGCTGTTTTTATCCTTGCCCTGTAAAAGTGAGCACGGCCAGGACTGCACCTAAGTCACAAAAGTCTTTCAATAGCCTAAAGATTACATATTTGCTTATAAAAATACACGGACATACACCACTTGCAGAGGCACTGCTGACAGTGCACCTACTTAAGCACTGAATAGTCTTCATTAATGGGACAAAAAAACTACAGCAGTGGCAGGCTATAAAAAAATAAAACCTACACAAACTTCCTTATCAGCTACTCCTCCTGCCACAGGGAGCCTGTAATAACACACCAAGGTACCTATGCTCTGTTACCTCTTGAATTTTAACACCCCTCCTCTGCCCCACATCAGAGCAGTGCAGGAAGCCCCCCGGCCTCTAACACTGGAGACATTCATCTACTCCTCTGCTCTGTGCTTTGTTAATATGTTCTTCATTGTATCAGCCACTCATTACCTCCTCCACAGGAGGCACTAGTGCAGAAGGGAAATGACATTACACGTGTGTGCTTTGCAAAAAAGATGGACTCGCGGAAATATTACTCTCCCCCTGACTTTCTTCGTCTCTTTCTGGTTGTGCATTTTGTATCTACTGCTCATTCTGCCACCCTTCCACCCAGTTCCTTTGCCCTCAGATAAACTTTATGGTTGCTACAATAAATGTTAAAAGAGTGTAAGTATTAGTTAATCAATACAGGCAAGCTTGAGAATCACCACAGTAACTGTTTCCTGCCCATTACTCACTAAAATACAATCTGTAAGCTAAAAGACTTGGCTTTGTTCCAGAAACGGTCTGAATTACCTTCATCTTTTGCTGGTGATGGTAGATCTGCCAGGCGATCTGTACATGAACTGCACACCACTTCCCGGGTTTCTGCAATGGAAAGCACAAGAATTTAGATTAATTTATACGTTAGCAATCTACATCAGACAGAACATTTCATTTCCCTCACTGTCAACCAGGCAGCTAAGCAATGAGAAAGGCTGATTACTGAAACGGCACAATGGCTGATCAACATTTTCTTCTGTACTGCAGCAGATGATGTTTAAATTAAGAAGGAAACAGGAAGAATGTGGGATATCTTCCTCATCTCATGGACATCTGAAATCCCTGCCTTGTTCTTTCCTGCTTGCACTTCCCACATCACAAACTGAAATGAATGGCAGCAAAGAACAGTATGCCATGCTTAAGAGAAAGCAACTAATAGTTCACAGTTCTGCTTCTGAAAAGAGCCCTGTTCATTCATCCCTGCTGCACTGCAGGCTAAGTCATGTGTGGTTATTATGGCTACTTGCTTTTGGGGAGGAAAAGGGTTCAGACAAACTATCACCAGGATGAGCAGTGCCACAGCTGAACAAGTCACTGTTTTCAGCTGAGCTGTGGTACTCACTGTAGGGTGTTTATGTGGAACATCAGAGGCTCATTGACCTAAGCCACCATGAATCTGTTCACTGGTGAATGTCTGCCCATGGCACAGTCATTTATTTCTGTGACCCTTATTTCATACCGTGAACTATTAATGCACATAAATAGATGCAAAATAAGGCTGGGATTCAGCCTAAATGTTATTAATCAGAAGCAGCGAAGAGCCAACGATGACATTTTGCTTTAAGTGAAGGATGAGCGTGAAATTTTCTACTGGACATGTTAAATTTCAAAAGCACATGCACAATACTCAAAGCGTCTGTGTATAAATATGTATATAAAATCCCCCACAAACCTTACTTACTCTTACTGGAGGCCTATAAGGGTCTGACACCTATGGAAAAAGCAGAAATAAAACAATCAGTCTTTTCTAAAACTAGCCAATGTACAGAAAGGTGGGGGACTTCCTTCCTCTGAACAAGTAAAGGCATTTAGAAAGCAATGTTCCACATAAGTCCCCTGTGACAGGGGAAACCTAAAAGGCTTAAAGAAGGCTTAAAACTTCTCTTTCATTCCTTGAACGAAACTCAGCAGAATTTTATGGTAAACAAAGCAGCTTCATGCCAGCAACTCAACAGTGCCAGTGCTTTTCTGAACCTTGTAATCGGTCTGAAATGGAGCGCATAAAACCACTCTCCAAGCAGTGCTTAGGGGAAAGATATTGAAGGGGTTTCCTGCCCCATTTCCCTGTGACTTTGTTTAAAGAAGCCAATATATCCCTTTGAGTGCATGACTGGTGGAGCCTACTGCTTCACCAGTAAAAGAAACTTGTGTCCTGACTGCATGTGCTGAGTCTAGAGGCCGATCTGCTCACCAGCTTGCTCTCCCTTTTCCTATGAGCAATTCCCATGTTTACTGTAAATCCAGATAAGCTGAAAGGAAGGTTATATATTGTTGCCTACCCCTGGAGTCTTCTGCAGCAGTGTATGGTGGACTGTGCCTGGTCTACCTGCTACATCAATAGGGTTTGAAGTCTGAAAGACAAGAATAGAGCGTGAATAATACTGTATCACACCAGCAGCACATTTAACATCTCTATCTGATGTTAACAGCATTAATTAGTCCATGTTTGCACTGTGCTCTGAGCACGCATATTGCTACATTAGTGCTAATGTTATCTCTTACTGACAGCCAACAGCATTTAACCACCATGTCATCTATTATTACTGAGCAGCAGCAACAGTACTCCAGTAGCACCCCTAAGCCCCACTGAAATCACACCCCATTGTGCTACGCAGTGTGCAAGTGCATGGAAGAGACAGTCCCTGCCCCAAAAGCTTATTCTTTAGACAAAACAGGCAGGAGGTAGGAGAGAGGACGAGAGAGGTGGCCTGCCTCCCTCCACGTTTCAGGCAGCAACCAGTACAGCAGTCAGGAACAGAACAACTCGAGCATCCTGGTCCCATGAACATTCCACCCACGGGACCACGGCCCCTCTCCGACTGGGGCCAGGTAACACAATGCTTAAACCAGCAACAGCCCATCTATTTGCTTCGACAGGGCAAAATGAGAAACCTTAGAAGGTGCTTGTGGGTCTTTTATAGCTTTGCATTGTTTATCCCATCCTTTTCCAGCAAGAATTAAACACCTCATTGAACGAATCCCTGTTCCTCCTCCTCCAGATCCCACCTGTTGCCTTGTCCTAGATGATCCCCAAGAACTCGTTTATCTTCTCACTCCGGCATTCTGCCATCTCCCACTCCCAGAGCAACTGCACCTGGTGCCTCTGCACAGCTGAGTGTGGAGGGGTTAAACCTCACTCCCCAGGAGATTATTTTGCTCACATTTTAGGTCAAATCATGGTAGATTTCAAACAGTACAAGGCATGAGTATAATCATGGGCGTGGGAGGGAAGATAGGTTTTAATTTGTGTAAGGCTACGTAACTTCCAGACCCATTAAAAACAGAATTCTCCTGTGCGTGTGTGTGTGTGTGTAGGTAAGTCAATACAGTCCCCAGGCAGATCTGAGCTCTCAGGGCCTCTCTGACAGCTGAGGTATATATAAGGTGGCAAATAAGTTACAGCTATCATACAGGCAAGAGCTTTAGGATCACAACATGTTAATAGCATGGTGTCATCCTGTCCCTTTGTCCCCTGGAGAAAGATGTGAATGCTTCCTCCAGCAAAGTAAATGGAATACTTCTGACCTTTTCAAGTTCTTAGCTTGTGAGAAATGGCCTTTGGGAAACTCACTGAGAAGTTCACCGTCAGCCTGGATTTATGTGCAGTGGACTTGCACAGCTGTAGGCAACTGACATGGGAAGGGGAAAAACAAAACCGAGACCTCTGCTTTGGAAAGCAAGAAGTGCACGACTCGGCGGGCCAAAACCAAGTCATCAGCTCTGCAGTGATTATGGAGGCTTTAGTCAAACAGCTTGGGAGGGAGAGAGCATGGAAAAAGGATGCAGTAACAATGACTGGAGTGGCTTTGCCTAGCAGTTGAGCTCTGTCTCCTCTAGGAAACTGTAAAATAAAGTGCCAGAGTGGCAGATCTACTTTTTAACCTATCCCTCTCTTTTTCAGATGTTAGACTGTATGTAAATACAGCACCGTCCAGAGATGAAGTGATGTCAGTGATTAACCATGGCACCAGAGCGTGACCTTGCACTGCTGAAACTCAAGCTAGCAAATGCTGGATGTATCTATCATTAAAATGAATGAGAAGCTAGTTATAACACAGCACTAGGAACTGCTTAAAAATGTAAAGGGTCTGTGCTCACTTTTTCTTTCTCGCCATGTAACTGCTTCTCCTTGGCCTAATGGTATTTTAGAGTGAGGTGGAATCTGAGCAGCTCTGTAATGAAGATGGAAAGCAGAAGACCATGCCATCGGTGTACCAGCAGCTCCTCATTAAGAGGAAGCAGCCTTATGGCAAAACACAGCCCTAGCTGCATGCTAGCAGAATTTGGCAATTCCACCTTATTTGTGCAACGCCTTTTCCTGGAAGATCAAGTTCACACCCTGACAACTCGGGGTCTATAGGGACTCCCTGGCATCCCTTGCAAGAATAACAACAATTAACACCGGCAGAAAAACTCCATCAAGGGATAGCTGTGTTCTGTCCCTCTTCCTCCCTCTGCTTTGATGAACTGATCCTTTTCTAGGCCTGCAGCCACTACACGCAGCACTCCCATTCGGTGGGCACTGAGGAAATGCTCCAGCTTCCATTAAAAACATTAAGTTAAGGGGAAAAGTTGTAAGAAGCCTTATTTGCAGCACCTGCTAATTACTGACTTGCACTGATGTCAGCGAGACTGCTGCGGGAAGCACATTCCACAGACCTGCCTGGCATGGTTATGGAAATCACCTTCCAAATACAAACAGGAACGGCCTGGCTACAGTGCTGGTCCTTCAAGCCTTCTAACACAGGAGCAGAGCTCTATGGAAATGCAGTTCAAGATAAGAAATCTCTAAAATCACAGCATGTGAGGAAGCTAAACATGCCACCTGACAAAGGAAGTAAATGCTCCATTTTCAAACAAATACTGTGTAGATACAACCCAATTTTTCTTGTTTGGAGAGATTTAACAGTTCCGCACATTTAAAAACAGTTAATAAAAAGAACATGTCTGGGAGGGGAAAAAAAAAAGCAGTGCACACCACAGAATTTGCCAAAAATGGGGGTTATCATGGCAACATTTCCAAATGCCAATCAGTGCTAGTTGTAATGACATGTTACAGCTGCAGTGCACCTTTCAAACACATTATCTCAAAGAAGCTTCCAGGCATTAATCAACCCTTACAAAACCCACTGCAAGATAACTTTATAGATGAGGAAGCTGAGGAACAGAAGGTTTAAGCGACTTGCCCAAGGTCAGACGGTGTTGGAGCTGGGAATAAAAATTCAGCTCCTTCTAATTGCTCTACCCATTTACCAGCAGTCTCTCCCTATTGTTCCCACACTTGTGCAGTCAATTCTCATTGCTTTTTTTTCTGGGAATAAACACAGTTTATCTTTTGCAATCTCAGACCATTAGATTTATAAAATGATTTGGGACTCATCAGTCTATTGCGAGCTGTAAATATTTCTATCAAATAATGCACTTGACTGGATGCTTCTCCTCCAGTTTCAGCTGACCTCCCAAGTGAACCACTATATCCTTTTCCAAGGCAGGATCTGTAGTGTCAAGAGAAAATTTCTGCTAAAGTGTTGGCTGCTTTGTGCAGAGGATGCTCCCAGTTCTGCGGAGTGATTGCTTCCAACCCTGTGCTGCATTTCTGCGGGTTAAATCATGTGCTACAAAATCACCAGAGACACCACTCTGAACACAGTTTCTCTCCCAGCAAAAGAACAAAAGCCTTCAGAAGAAGAAGTTTGTACCTTCGGTTGAAATGCTCCCTGAAGTGACCCAAAGGGACCTGAATGTGGAAGCATGGGTGGCATTCCAGGCATTGCTGGAGGATAGGTTGGAAAGAACTACAAAAGAAAAAGAGATGCTTATGTCACAGGACGACTTGAACAATAATGGAGGTAGGTGCCAAGCCTGGCACACACAAAAATAGTACTGTGCTGAACAAGTGCCACAGTGAAAATACACACTAAATTTGCTTTCAAAATTTTTAAGAGCAAAGCCAAAACTTGGAAAATGCACTCATCTGATGAATTTTCAGGATAGTGCTGAATGAGTGTGCCTTTAAAAATTGTGGACTACTGCAAGAAGCACAGAGCATAATTTGGGGTTTATGTTCCCTTTTCGTTAACTTTGCATTTTTCTGCAGTTGCAAACAAATTGATCCTTTTTTGAAATGTGACTTGCTTCAATTTTCAAAGCAAAAAAGAACCACAAGATGCTGCACTGCACTCTAACCACAGGCAACATGCACACCACCTTGCAGTTGTGTAGGCCGGGTTAAATTTTGCTTAGGCCTCTCCTGAGCACATACAGCAGTTTTACAAGTCCCAAAACATGTAGTTTTTGTGCTTTGGAGCAGTGGGGAGCACCAGGAAGAAACCACCAGTCTGACTTACTCCTGTGACCTGAGCAAAACCTTGTGAGCGAGCCATGCACTCCGGGCTGCTGCACTGGGAGAAGCACCAGCTGCAAAGATACTGCAACGACCACTGATTGAGCAATTCCTGCGCATTCCCTGCCATCCCAGGCACAGCGATACAGAGCCACAGCAGCAAAAATGCAGGAGACAGAGATTTAAAAAAAAAAAATAAAAAAAAAAGCCCAAAGAAAATTTCGTACCTTAAAAACACAAAAATCAAGACGGAAAAAAGAGCTTTAGGAATGAATGAACCAAAACACGACTCATCAATTGAAAACGAGCAAAAGGAGAGCAAGCAGAACCGTTAACAAAGAAACCAACTGGAAAGGTGGGCACTCACGTTGGAATGTCGGAAGTAGGGGTTGTCTAATTTGGGAGCGTACTTGTCGAACTGGAAAGAAAAGAGAAAAAAAAGGAAAGAGGTGAGTTTGGTTTTGGCAGCAGCAGACACATCAGTATTTCAACACAGAAAAATAATCATGGCCCGTGTGCACAGCATTTAACAGAGCAGAACTGACTGGTTATTCCATACTTGCTCAGCAGGGAGCTCACTGATTTCCCAAAGCTAACAGAGAGCAGCCTCTGGGTCACGCTGGGTGCTGCCAAGGCTCACTGCAGAACCCTGTCTCAGGCACTGCATGAAGAGCTTCCTTCACCGGGAAGAGAGCAGTCCTGACACCTGCAGCACAGCAAAATGCAGGGAAGTTCAGCTCCAGGTCTAGATCTGGGATCTGCCCCTGGATCACTGAACTAGATCACGGACTTGCAGGTGAGGAACATTTTCCATTAGACCCCAGCATCTACTGTGAGGCAGCCAATACCAGTTCCTCTTTTTCTGGGTTCCTGTAAGAACCAAAATTGTTTGGGAAAGGGCTTAATTGTTTTGGATGCACAAATCTTGATATATTCCCCCTCTCCTGCAAAAGGGAGAGCGCCCCAGAGAAAAGGTGATTGCTAACCTTTTCCATTCCGGCATGGGGTTTTACCACCTCCATGTGTGTAGTCTGTGCCCCATTTGTCTTGTACCCTCTCAGAAGCAAAACCAAAGCACATACACATTGCATTTCTGAACAGTATGTACGTCCTGCTGCAGAGGAGGGAGCGGGGAAGAAGGCAGGGAAGGGAGCTGTAGGACCCCATGGAAAGCTGTTTATTTGGCAAGTCAGCTCCTCTATGTGCAGGAGAGTAGATTTGTAATTTTATTAATTACAGTTATTACTGGAGCCATGTCCCCTCCAGTGTAAATACCATAAATTACCAAACACATGCAGCTGTAAATTTCAACACTCTTCTCTGGTGTTGGGATTAGCAGACCTGATCTAGTGGAATATAAGAAGATGTGAGTGAAATATAACAAAAGAGCCTCGCAAGTTGTTTTTGGTCTGAAGGCTGACATCAACGGGCACGGGTGGGAGGGAGGGAGCTGTTCACAGGCTTGGGTATCAGGGTTCTTAAATAACACAGGAGACTTCTGAGAAAAGGTTCAGGATTGTTTTACACAGACTGAGAAAAGAAGGGAAGGTGTTTACACACGAATACATTGAGCAAACACCTGGGGCTGGATTTTAGGAGCATGATATTGCTTTTAATTGCCTCACTGCTAAGCAGATTACAACCCAAGAATGTCATCGGGCAGTCAGCAGTGAGAAAGAAAAGTGAGAAACATTTTGCTCCTTGAGTCCTTGGTAGTTCTTCCCAAATGCTGCTTTGGCTGTTGCTCCTGGCGTTTGCCAGCCTTAGCAGGGTTATTTCTGCATTTCAGACACAGTGGGAAACTGAGAGGGGGAAAAAAGCTAAATCTTGTGCTTTCAATCTCACAAAGTAATTGCCAGAAAAGGGGAGAGAGTGCATTTTAAAGTACCGACAAAATCCATTTGTAGCAGATCTCTAACAATTTTGTAACAGCTGCAGCAAAGTCCCCTTGTGTTACAAGCAAATTCAATGACAAAATGCTTATTACACGGCCAGGAGGATCTCTTCCACTAGAACCAGCCACGCACAAATTAGTGGTTGTTGATGTAATCAAGTAATAAAATGCCAAAATTGATACAGATTAGGATTCAGGAGGAAGAGGGACAAAACTCGTATCAGACGAGATGCTGCACTGTGGTGAGAGCTGTGGGTAAGCCAGCACAGTCTGCCTGCACTGAGCAGGTGTGGGGGCCGTGTTTGGGACTGGAAGCCACCCATCCTGTGGCATCCTTGTTGGTGTCTTCTGGTGTGTCATGGCAGCTGGCTCTGGGAAAGGGGGAATACAAATACACACCAGGACACACAAAAAGGAAACTAAAGGGACTCTGGACTTGTCTCGTGGGTGCTGTATCTGCTCATGGGTAGCAGCATGGGGGACCCAGAGGCTTGGTGTGGGGGCTCTGGATAGAAAGGAGGTCCCTTCAGGAGTGCTGAAGGGCAGGGACAGCACGCCTGGCTGAAATGAAGAGGGCTGGGTTTTGTTTGACAAGAGTGGGTTAGGCTTTTTGACCAGAGATGCTCTACTTATCCTCACATTTTGGGCTGGGGTACGCACCATGGGAGGTGCAGAGGGCGGCATGAGCGGCGTCTGGGGCAAGCTGGATGGAAAAGGAGTGAATGTGTGCTGGTGGGTGTGTTGGTGCTGATGCGTGTGTTGGTGCTGGTGAAACTCCGCTCTCAGCAGCGGCACCGGGCCAAGTGAGGCAGCGGCCCGGTCCGAACTCTGAACCAAAAACCGGTTGTTCAGCTCTTGCCTGAGCAGTTCGTGATCTAGAGGAGAGAGAGAGAGAAAAAAAAAAGACACAGAGGCCCGTGGGCCTGTGAGTACCACAAAGACGGAGGAGAAAGAGTCAATATTCACCTGGCATTCCCTGTTTCTGCAGGTCATGCTGTGGTGGTTTTCTACGTGAGGACTCATTGGTGGAGGTAAGAGAGATGCCTGTGACAAAGTACCAATCAGAATCCCCGAATGAGGCTGGCAATACATGATTGGTTGGTTGAATGATATCAACAGGCTGGTATCTAAAGGCAAGAGAGAACACCATGAGTCATCACAGCAGAAAACAAAACACGAGAACACCGTGAGGCAGCACAGCAGAAAACACGAGAACGCCGTGAGGCAGCACGGCACAAAACACCGCGGGGCGCGACCTCCGCCCGGCCCCCCCC